>CM076581.1:1073925256-1074292055 GCA_034641835.2 Pinus albicaulis | reverse complement strand
AAAAGTTCGCCATCCACCAAAGCCGAATCAAGAGATGGTTTGATAGAAAATCCGCAGGGAATAAAAACTTTGAGGTAGGAGACCTGGTCCTGAAATGGGATAAAGCTCACGAAGAAAAAGGAAAGCATTCTAAGTTCCAAGCACTATGGACGGGTCCTTTCCACGTTAAAGAAAAATTAGGTTCCCATATGTTTAGACTGCAAACCCTTGAGGGAAGAGTCGAGGTCCTCCCGGTAAACGGCCATGACCTCAAACATTATTTCACTTAGCACCCTTGGAGGGCTATCTTATCCTTGTACCATTGTTCCCGTTTCATCCCTTTTGTTGAAAATAAAAAATAAAAATAAAAAAAAATAAAAAATAAAAAATAAATTTTTTTGTAAAACGGAAGGTCTTGTCGGAGCTACGCATTTGGCACACTGCAACAGGTTCTATGCTGATGGAAGGCCTTTTTCCGATAGACACAAAGGTGGTAAAGGCTTGCTTGTTACCGGCACCTAAAGGTAGCGTATGATCTAGCTCAAGTCATCAAGCAAGGGGCCCACCTGGCAAGTTTGAGAGGGTGTTTGCAAAAGAAAGTGTGATGCAGTGGTAACTAGATCGGAAGGGAAAAGAGGTACTCCATGTTGCGTCAGGACATTCGGGAAAAACCAAAGTCCTCAGACCAGACCAGGAACAACCCCTCTGTAAGCAAAATAAGTCGGGATCCCTCATCCGCCCAAGGCAAAAATTTCCCATCTCAAATAAGTGCCACGAGCACATCTAAATAAGTGCCCCAGGCACATTCAAAATAAGTGCAATAGCACACTAATAAAGGGTAAAGGATTGAGAAAGGCTTCCTGCGTAGAGAGGTGATGTAGCGACTCCGCCGAGGTACTGACCAGGCTCGCTGGCAGCAGAGCAACGTTCACGATTCCTAGGCAGTGACTCCGCCGGGACCGAGAGGTTCGCTGGCAGCGGAGCAACACGATGAGGACAAAATAATCGTACCAGATCCTGTAGCTACTTGGAGTCCTCCAACCCTCTCAGTCTGGAGACCTGAAGGAATGAAATTTGGTTAATCAGTGCCCGAACAAGCCAGCAGGATGAGCAACCTCGCGAGGTGCCAAAAGCTAGGCAATGTTGACCTTAAGGTAAAAGAAACAGCGAGCGAAGGTCCCTCCCTCCCCCCTCAAAGTATAACCATCGGCACAGACTCTGAGTTCCTCTAGTGAATCTCCATTTGTTGTAGCCTCCACAACACCCTCCAAAAAACCCAACTTCAAAATTTTTGGAGCCCCTTAAACTTAAAGAAAACCAAGAAAAAGTCCAGAAGGCTAAGTCGCAAAGTCGCAAAACTCTATTTTTTAGAAAATCGCGACTCCGCGACCTTGCGACCCCGCAACCTGAAGGTCGCAAGGTCACAAAACTCAATTTTTCCAGAAATTGAGCACCGCGCCTGCGACCCCGCCACCGAAGGTCACACGATCGCAAGGTCGCAAGGTCGCAAACTTATTTATCGGGAAAACCGCGACCCCGCGACTTTGCGACCCCACGACCTACGTGTCGCAAGGTCGCGAGGTCGCACATTCCCTAATCGCTCAAATTGCGACCTTGCAACCCTCATTAAATGTCCGCACGTGCGACCTTTTTATATAAAGGAGGTCGTGCTAGGTCGCATTTTTTTCATATCCGCCCGATAGAAAAAAAAAATGGCTCGACAGTCGAATGGCGTCGATTTTTCCCGGTAAGTTGTTTTCCCTCTTGTTGTTTTCATTGTCTTTGACAAATCCTGCACCCTTAGCCTTTAAATCAGACATTTACCAACCACTCGGCTATTTTTCTTACTTCCGTGTTTTTGTTCGATTCCCGTTTCCACCGTGCTCCACCGTGTTCAAAAACTTACTGCTACATTGCTGGTCTTGGCTTTCATGGCTACTTCCCTACTCCCAAATCTAGCACTTGGCTCCATATTGACCCATTTGGTTTTGAATTTTGCCAGTTAAGGAGAAAATCACTGCACGCCGCACGCGCCCAAAAACCCTCGGAGAAGCCCTAGCATGACTTGTGACCCCGCGACCTAGTCGCAAGGTCGCAAGGTCGCAGTTTCCAAATTTTTCGAGATTTGCGACCCCGCGACTCAGCGACCTAGTCGCAAGGTCGCAAGGTTGCATTTTCCCAGTTTTGATAAATTTGCGACCTAGCGACCCAGCGACGTAGTCGCAAGGTCACAAGGTCGCAGTTTCATATTTTTTCATGGTTTGCGACCCCGCGACCCTGCGACCTGGTCGCAAGGTCGCATTTTCATTCTTTTTTCTTCACGATTCGCGACTGCTGCACTAACGACCTATTCGCAAGGTCGCATGTTGGCTACTTTCTCTCAATCGCGACCGCGACCGCAGACCGCCTTTTCAATTTTTCCGTGTCCCGGCCGCAAAATCTATCATAAACTATAATTGGTCTTTTTTTATCATCATGTCGTTTTTATCATGGGATTCTTTCATGAATATGACTTGCAGAAAACCAGGAACGCAGTAGTGTACACTGTTTCCTGGAGTCCGTTCGAGATGGCACCCCCAAAGGTTCCGGAAGAAAGACAAACACGTGGTACGGAAGAGGTGGAGATGGCATCCCGTTGTCCCCCACCCCCGACATACGCAGACACCTTTGTACATTTGCAAAAGGGGACAGTGACAAGACAGGCCTGCGAATCGTACCTCATGAGTTCGCCATACCCGGTAGCGAAATTTCCGGAAGATCTCCCCTGCATCGAGAAATATATTTAAAAGTCAAAAAGGTACAAAGCGCATCTTGTCGGGGTGCATCCGACCATATTCTCGTGTCCCAAAATGATAAACTGGATCATACAGGGAAAACCGGATCCCAAAAGGTTTGTGATCCGGGATAGCGAAGGCAAGGCTTTCTCAACGATCGTAGGCTCGGACGCCTATGTGTATTACTCGTTGCCTCAACCGAAAGAAAAAATTTACCCCGGGATGCAGGGCTCTTTCCCATGCAAGTCCTGTAGTAGACACCATCGGTAGTGGTGGGTGGAACCCGAAAAATTCAAAGTCAAGAAGGACCAAGAATATCCGGTGGCCAGCCCCGAGAAAAGTATATAAGTTAGTAGCCGCCATGCTCTGCAGTTGTACGGGCGCCCGGACGCCACTACCTTCAACGGCGCATGGGCTACTATCATGGAACATGTAACAGATTGCACGACACTCGTTCCAATTGGGCTAATATATTGATGGCCTCAATACGGACAAACTTGTCTTCGGCATTGGCCCCGAGGAAGGAATGCCTTCGAAGTTCTATATGGCCTCTTATCCGTTGGATGCCATGCGTACGCGGTTACATTTTGAAGGATGGGAAAATAATCGAGATCCCATGCGGACTCGTGCAATTCATCCGCAAACCAAAGTGTTCTGGGGAATCCAGGGTACAAACAAGATATAGAACCAATTTCTCGGATATTCATCCTCACTCTTTTCAGAAATTATTTGGCCAAGACGCCCCTTGCATGTCTTGGCAAGCCAGGGAGACGCTAGGCCAAGTGGCGCATTGGTTTCTGTTTGTCGAATATACTATCATCCAAGTCTTCGGCACGTTCAAGCCACCACATGCTTTGCCTCACTTTGTTACGGACAAGGTACTCATGCAAGAAATATGCTACCAAATGACCTCGGGTTTCTCCAGGTGTCCCGTCCAAAGGGAAGAAGAAGCCTTGGCCCGCTCTACCCCTTACTATCGGTGCTTATATGATTAAAGACTTCGAGAGGTAGGGTGCTGGGAAGGAGAAGAGATTAAAAGTTATCACCTAAGGAATTTGGAGTACCGAACATATGACCCGGGAAAGGATAGTTCTCGAACACTCGCAAGAAGGCCAAATTCAAATGGAACTACCATCATACGAGAATGCTCGGAAGAAGATGAGAGAATAAAGCTGGTACAATGCATATAGACAACTCACTCCGGGGGTGAACTCTAGCCGGAGGACCGGGATGAACAAAAGCTTGGAAGACGGAGCCGTAAGTTAGGAGGCGCTTCTTCCTCTCTAGCTAAAAAGCCCCGGACCATCACGGGGCCCGACACTTCTTCCCAACAAAGAGAAGCAAGAGGCCAAAGCCCGGCCAGGGAGAAAGAAAAGAAGATAAAAGAGGAAGAAGAGAAACACAAGAAGAATTCAAAGGCGAGTCGAAGAAGAAGCGAGGCCGAGGAGGCCGGAAAGAAAGCGAGGAAAAGGAAGCGCGAGGCCGCGGCGAGAATGGGCACTCAAGGAAGCACTTGACAAAGGCGAAGCCGAACACCAAAAGAAAGCGGACAGTCGCCGCAGCCGAACGAAAGAAGAAAGCCGAAATAGAAGCGAGTGGAAGAAACGAACGCGGCGAAGAGAAGGAAGAGCATGACAAGGCGAGAAGCCGAGCGCCAACAAAGGGAAGAAGAGGAAAGGAAGAAGAAAGAAGAGGAGGAAAAGAAGAAGAAAGATGAGGAGGACGAGACCGATAGAAGACATCGACATGTCTCCCTCGAGGTTCCTCTCAGGGCGATATAGGAACCATTCTCTCCGATGTTGATTCCCCCCGAGAGGCGAGGGAGGAGGAGGTCTTCGACCCTAACCGAGAGCTCACATTCGACCAATTGTCTTTCAAAAATACGGTAAGAGAAGAGAAGGTCCATGGCACAAAGTCCTTAAGTCACATCCACGGTTGCAGAGCGAAAAAGACATAGTCCTCGATACTAGGACTAACCCGGTGATGATAGCATCGGCAGAGCACTCGCTTTCGCCACGGCCACGCGAAGAAAATGTCACCAGGATGAGCAAAGAAATCATTTCTCTACAAAACAAACTAAGAGCAACGGAGCGACAGGGAGAAGAAGGCGAACAAGAGAAGTCGGCATTGGAAAAGAGATGAAACTACTCGAAAACAAGGCTTCCCCATTCGGGCTGAGGTTCCACTCACCGTTATGAAAGAATGCGGTGTATTAGAGGCAACCATGAGGGCGGTGTGTATGGGGGAAATGCTCACCATAAAGCAAACGATCACCCCATTGGTAAGAGCACGAGCGGGAAACTAGCGAAGCACGAGCAGACTCAAGGAAGCCTCGGTTGCTTTAGATAAAATGATGAACTGGATAGTGCAATATCGTCAAGTTCCCTAGAATTTACCTACGAAGGATTGGATTCGTACACAAGATGCCAAAGTCCAAATACGGATGAAGATGCAATCCAAAGACAAGCTATCCAAGGATTTGGACAAAGTAATGTCTTCATATGACCACTTGATCGGCGGCATAGATTCAATGCACACTCTTGACCACATTCCTTTGCTAGGGGAATTGGAAGAAAGTAAGACACGGGAACAAGTAGATCAAGAAATCTAGTCATTCCTTCGACCCATCAAGCAAGCTTCCACTACCCCCGAGGTTGCGGCATCACAAGAAAATCCGGGTCGATCTGCTTTGTCGCGCTAGTACGGATTTACACTAAGCTCTCCTCCCTTTCAAACGGATATCCCAAAAGAAAGAAACTCGATTCCAAATTCTCTCGAGTGAATGCATCATTTGAAAGAGGAGGTCCCTTTAGTCTCTCCCATAGCAGCGAGAATCACCATACCCGGCGGGATTTCCTCAAAGGAAAACATATCGTTGTTCTCGATCTCTCTATTGCACGCCCATCTCCATGACTCGGTATCACTAAGTCGCAGTCGCATCGCTCCCTAGGTCGCGAGGTCACACCGCCAAAACAAGTCGCAGGTCGCACCGCCAGAAACAAGTCACAAGTCGCACTCATCGGCTGGGTCGCAGAGTTGCAAGTTTCTCCCGGGTCACGGGGCAACTCAACGGCAAGCAGCGCGAAGAGTCGGGGAGCCCAAAGGGCATTTTGATTTATAAAACCCTCTGCGGGAAAAATGTAAAGGATCTTCTTTTTGGGACTAAAAAGATACCGAGCATTGTATTTGAAGAGAACACTCTTTTGGCATATGAATACAAATACCGTTGAAACTCCTTTTGGATTTGATGTGTTTTACTTGGTGAACTCTACGAGTATTTTCTTTACGAGTTTTAGAACATCTTTCGATTAACGAAATACACTCTTTTAATGGCATCATTTATGCATCATGGTTATCTGTATGTGTGTTAATGATGTATGGATTAATTTCTTACTGAATGGATGTTAGTAAATTTGTTTATTAGCATTTCATTTTATCTTTCGGAAAGTAAAAGGGGAATCTCGCCATAAAGAACTTTTTCTTTTGTGGTCGGGAATTACCTACAAGCATAACCCCAAAGATGTGTTGCGACAACATTTCCTTCAGCATGTATGCTTTATTATCTATCCGGCTACGCGTAGTGTTATACACATGTTTAATACATCAAACCTTGTATTTCGTATCATGTGAATAAGTGTGTGTCCGCGAGTGTTCGAGCAAGTTTTTTTTAGACCAAAGGGAAGGTGGTCAAGCGGTAGGGCGGACCCACACCCGGACCGGATCCCTGATTCCAAACGGTTCAAGGTCTGATTGGGACTTTCTCACGGGGAGATCCCCTTCTGTTGGCCGGACGATTTTCCCCGGCAACACCTACCCATCTTTTACCCTAACATTTTTTTCTTCATTATTGGGTGCATTTAGGCTTGATGACCCTTTTTATTTTTCCTTTATAAGCTAACTATCTAATTCTAATCTTATGACTTCCAATGGCTTAGATTAAAATGATGAGCTCATTATTATTCTCTACCTAACTACTAATCTACCAAGATTAAATGGTTTGGAAAGGATCTTTATTCTCTAACTATCGACATGAAATTTAAAGCATGAATGAATCAAGATTAAAGTCGTTTGATCCTCATGAATTGTGAAATTTTTTGACAAGTTGCACACAATATTATTTTTTGAAAGTAAAGTAAAAAGTAGTGGCATTTGAATTTTCATCACTTTTAGGATCCATTTTTATCTCTTTTTTTTGGTGGGGTTCATATTTTATTTTCTTTTTTTGATGTTTTTATTTTTAGTCTTTGGATTTTTAGGACTTATCCTCTTTACATCTTTTTAATATGGGAAAACATTTGCGAAAAGAAAATTATGTACAATATTACAAGAATAATCATAGTCAATTCAAAATTATGAATCCTATTATTATATGACCCTAACGATGGCTCCACTTGGGGATGGCATTTTTCCGGTGAAATGTCAAGAACTTTAAGATCGTTGGCCTTGGAAATTTGACTATTCTTGCCTTGAAAATGTTTTCACGAGCTTTCCTTTATTCATACATATGATATTATCTCTTTCGAGGCTTAGGGCCTTCTCTTCGAGCTTCAACTTTGAAAGAAAAAACATTCAATCCAATCTAAACTTTGCAATGTTATGTACAATGAGAAAAAGTAAACAAAGTGAGCTAAAGGTTAATCATTAGAAAAGTAATGCTTGAGCATCCTACCATTGACGGTCCACACTGGTAGATCCGATCCATGTAACTCCTTCAAGAAAAAATGAATTATTATCACTATAACCATATATGATGTATGGAAATTTCCAAAGAAAACAAATTTACTATGTTTCCCTTTATCTTCTCTTATAAAATTCCATTTAATCACTTTATCACCTATGTAAAAATCATCTTCTTTTGTTTTCTTCTCAAAAATATTTTTTGATTTTATCCTAGATCACTTGTGATTTTATATAGACTTCTTCCCTATTTTATTGAAAATGTATAGTCCGATTTATCGTCCTTTGGATATCATTTGGTTCTACTCGCAGTTCTTGGATCATATTCGTCACTGGCACTCCTAAAGAGGATGGGAAAAAAAACATCCACCCCATATACTAGTTGATAGGGAGAGTTGGAAATGGATTTATTTGTAGTTAGTCTATCTGCCCATAAGGCATTAACCAACTTCTTGTTCTAGGTCTTTTTGTTGTCTTCTAATAATTTCCTAATGATATTGACCTGGGGATTTTTTTTGAGGATTATGCAATTCTATTACCTTGATGGTAATAGGTAGTGGAATGGCCAAGGTTGATGTGGTATTTGTTATAGAATTCAATCATTTTCTTAGATTTGAATGTAGCTACATTATCAGTAATGAGCTTTTTGTGGACATCCAAATCTAAAAATGATATTATTTTCAAGGAACGAGATAATGACAGAATCGATGGCTTTGTCTAGAAGGGATGGCTTCTATCCACTTGGTGAAATAATCGATGGCTGTCAAAATCCATTTATGTCTGGGATAAGGAGGGTGGGTGAATTTCACCAATGAAGTCTATACCCCATTGCTCGAAATGGCATTTCGTGGAGATGGGTTTGAGGGGTAAAGGTAATAGTTTTTTATTCCCTTAAAAGATCCGGCATTTGTGACAGGAGGTCACATACTTTCTTACATCTACAAAAAAGAGTGGACCGAAAAAACCTACCCTCAAGATTTAATCAGCTAGCTGATTTCCGATAGAAAGGTGTCCTCCATAGTCACCGCATGAAACTCTTGCATAACTTTATCGTATTCATATTTCACTAAATATTTTAACATAATGCCACCATGACCTTTCCAAAACAAAGAATTATCCATGATACAAAATTTAATTGCTTTTAATTTTAATAATCTACCTTTAGTTCTAGAAAAACTAGGAGGAGCTTGTAAATTAAATAAAACAAATATGATATCTACATACCGAGGGTGAATCCAAAAAAACTTCACCGATTTGTGGAGTTGCCATCTCTTCCCGATCATCTATTGTTGCAATGAAATTTATATCTAAGGCTCTACAGTTAGATTGAACCATGAGTTTTTCTAGACCTTGACCTTTTATCAATTGAGTGGTCTTTATTTCAATATCATATTCCAATACAGTGGAAATCCATTTGCCTCTCTTTTTCCATCAGGGCCCATTCCCGAGTCGAATGCCCCTCTACTACTCGAATTTGGAACATATGCAATTATGTGTGAGTATAAAATATACACTCTGAAATATTGAATATCTTTCACTAAAGCAAGTGTTTTTTTTCCTTAATGTTGTACTTTAGTGTCGCATCTCTTAAGGATTTGCTAAATAATGCAATGGGTTCTTTATAACCCTCGATCATTCTTTTCAGCATAAGACTGCTGCAATGGTATGTTCGAAGCAAAATAAAAAAATATAAAATCTTTTTTTGAAATCATGACCTATTAGGACGAGTGTTTTTGTGAGTTCTTCTTTAATTGATTCAAAGGAATATTTAGCCTATACTATCCATTTAAGTGCTGAATCTTTATTTAACATGTTATTTAATTCTCTCGATTAGTTCTGCTAAATTAGAAATGAATCTTCGAGAAATTTTATTTTACCTATGAATGCATATAATTATTTGATGTTTCTAGGATGGTCAATGTTTAAAATTGCCCCTATTCTAGTCCGGATCTATCCTAATTCCCTCTTTTAAGATTACGTGTCCAAAGAGTTTACCTTCTTCAAGTCCAAAGAGTGTATTTTTAGGATTTAAAGAAATACCAAATTTTCTCGCATTTAATGAAAACTCTTCTCAAATGATCTAGATGCTCATTATCTCGTTTTTGAAAAAGACCGTTATATCATCTAGATAAATGACTAGAAAATCGAGGGAATTTATTTGGCAAAATCTATGTCCATAGTTCTTTGGAATGTAGCTCCCGCATTCGTCAATCGAAAAAGCATTTTCACATACATGAAAGTACCCCATGGAGTGATAAATGATGTCTTTGTTTGATCCTTTGGTTGGACTAGAATTTGATTATATCCAAAGAATCCATCTAGTAAAGAAATTCTAAATGAACCAAGTACCCTCTCGTAAAATATCATCCATTTTCGGGGAGAGTATAGTTGTCTTTTAATGACACTTTGTTTAAATTTCGGGAAATCAACACAAAGTCCGATTTCCCCTGTTTTCTTTCCTAGTGGGAACTAAGTTTCGAGATCCAATCGTAATATCTAATTGGTGTTATAATTTGCGCTTCATACATCCTTTTTACTTATTTTTTCAATCAAAGACATAAGAACTGGATTAATTATCCTAAGCTTTTGTTTAAATGGTTTCTAATCTTCTTTGATGGGTATTTTGTGTTGTATGATGTCTGGTGTCATAAGACTTAAGGTCTTCATAACTCTAGGAAAATACATCTTGAAATTCTTTAAATAAACTTATATATTTCACTTTTTCTTGTGGAGGTAATGCTTTGGATAATTTGATGAGCTTAGGTTTTTGTTCTGTTCCTATGTTACATTATTTTGTGTTCGATATTAATGGTTCCATTTTTTTGTTTTCTAGCTACATCATTGGAATAAAAAATATCTTCTAATGGGACTAATCCCTTAGGCAAAAAGTTATCTTTAAGGTTAAAAAATCTATGATTCATCATTGATTATTTCTTCTATTTCTACTCGTTTCTTATTTATCTATTTCTACTTTAGTAAATTTAGTGGGTTCGGTTCTATCTAAATCATTTACATATAACTAACTATTTATTGTGTAATCTATCGTACAATCGATTATCTATGTTACAATTTTGAATTTCTCCCTCAACATTCATAAAATTATCGATTTGAGAATCTTGTGAAAATATCTACCAATATTTCAAGTTATACTGGTATAATAGGTTGTTGTCTTACATCTACGTGTGTCTTGGTGATTGGGATGAAAAGGAGATCTGCATGTATTGGAAAAAAGTAGCCAAACTGTGTGCTTGCATGTTATGTTTCCTTGAAATAATAGCAAAGTCGGTTTCAAGCATATCTTTAACCACATCTAGAATAGTTTCTCTCCGTATTTGCCTAGGTCTAGGATTATTCATAGAATACTCTCCTTTGATTTGTTTTATGATTAATTCTGAATCTTCCATGATAGAAACTCTCTTGGCTCCTAGTTTTCTAACAATATGTAGTCCTAAGATTAAAGCTTCATACTCTTCCATGTTATTTGTACATTTAAATTTTAACCTAAAGGCATGAACTTCAGTAATGATTATTCTCCATGCTATGAATCCAAAATCCTTCTCCTGCTTCTAATCTATTGACAAAAAGCATCAAAATATAAGTGCCACATAGATTCATGAAATATATTGTCACTATCAACTTCTTTATGTTTATATTTTAATGCAATGTTTTTTATTTGTTACGATATCCGAATTACATAAGATGAAAGAATCCATATAAGAATGTACAAAATAAATAGGATAATTCCGTGGTTTTTTCTCGCTCTACTCGACCATGTATTTCATTAAAGTTTCTCTATAAAGATTTTTGGGTTAACCAAAGATTGAAATTGTGGCATAAGACATGTCTAACTATAGTGATACCTACATTTTTTCTCCCCATGAGCGAGATAATAACGGTCGATAGTTTAGAGGGATATCAAGACCATCAATATACATGACAATACTCTTGGCCAGGTATTGGACTAAAGTGACACAAAATTCTTTTATCCAAGACATTTAACTTTATCGAATCAAAGGAGAAAATATCTTTGAATGGTGCGGTGATATTTAGATTCAATGTTTCCATGATAGCTTTTTGGTATTAAGTTTTGGGATGATCCAAAATCTAGCATAGCATTTTGTAAAATATTATCATGAATGCTCAAGCTAATGTAGAATGGAGAAACACCATCTTCTTGATTTTTACCATTTACCTTAGGACCAAATATTAATTTTGGTAGGTCATCATTTAGATTAACATAATCTTCTCCTTCACTTATGTTCAATGTTTTAGTGATTTGGTCTTTGTATAAATCATTCTTCACCAACTACGTTAGAGGAATTGGTATTTTTAATTTGGCAATTTCAGTTGGATGTTAAATGGTACTTGAGTTTTTTCCTAACTAAATGATTTCTTCTCTACCAATTGTATTTTGAGTGTTTTTTTCTTTTCTCATCGACATTGGTATTTCAGTCCGAGTTTCCGGTGTTTTACTTTCATATTTTTTTCTAGAACTAGTTTGAGTGGAAGTTGTAGCGATTAATTTTTTTATTATCAACAGATGTTTTAGCAGCCAGCTATTGTTTTAGCAGACAACATATATTTGAGGATCAATTTGAAGTCTTAATAGTAGTTTGACTATCGACGATATGTAATATCTACAACTTTTTGGACTCAGGGTGCAATTTTTGGACTAGAAATTTTCCCGAGTTGAATTGGAATCTTTCCGAGTTGAACTAGAGTTTTGTTGAGTTTCTCTAGGAGAATTTGTAACACCTTAATTTAAGGAGCTTCTACTATTTTCTTCGTCGATTTTGAACTATTTTCTTAGTAGGAGCTTCTACATTTTTCTTACTTCTAAGGTTATATTTCTTGTAAACTTCATTGATAACGAGTATCATAACCTTGTTTATAATCAAATGATTCCCCTGCATTCTAAGCGTAACTATTGTACCATGTATAATTCCCTGTTCTTCTTGGGTAAGAAAAAATAGTATTATCATCAATTTTTCCCATTAAGTTAATCTGGGTATCCCGATCATCATCATTTTTTTTGGAACTCTCTACATATTTTTCTTGGAAAGGTGGTCTAATCGGTTGATCGGGTGTTGTTTACCTTGATTTAATAGTGTTGGGATTCTTCCTAAAGTTTGGGTTTCTTATTTTAGGACCTTGTTGTTGATTATCCCATTTGTGGTTTTCTTTTCATATTTTATAATCTATCCATTATTATTTCTATACCTTTTGTTAAATTGTCTATCCTAATGTCCGAGGTGTATGGTTCTTCTTTAATAGTAACTCTTCTTTCATTTCTCATCGTAGCTCTTTTTGCTAATAAATTTTCTTCTACAATAATCGCATTAGTTTTCATCTTCTCTAAGGTCTCAAGGTTTATTTCCCTCAATGGGTATGACATATCGGTGTCAAACCCATCTCAAAATTTGATCAAAGCTACATCTCGTGGAGGTTTGATGTTGGAAGGAATTCCACTATAAATACTTGTTGAACCTAGTACAATAATTCTGAACTGATTCATTAGGAACTCTTCTAATGTTTTCATATTCGGATAATATTTGTAAAGGGCTTTTATTCCTTTCCCAAATATTAATAAACATTCTATGGAAAGAAACAAAATCAACAATACTACTAGCAAGGGAAAAACTTTAAACCATTTCTTTTACATTTACATCTCCTCGCTAGTGTTTGAGCAAACAACCTCATTTGAACATCCTCCTCATCAATTTCATGTAATTCAAAGTAATCAGTCATTTTGTTTACATGTTGTTGAGGCCGTGTATTGACCCTGTACTATCAAATTGGAAGATTTTACTTTGGTAGTTTTGGGGCATGCCATGTAATTGGGACGGTAAGACCAAAGGGGAATATCTAGATTCCATGGCTATGATCCTAGCTTGACTCGGGAGGTAAACTTGTGGTGCATGGTGATGAGGTTGAAGTACTTGCAGATGACGTTGGGACACTAGAAGATGCACTTGGAAATGATGTTGAAGTACTCGAAAATGCGCGTAGAAGTGCTAGAAGATGAACTTGAAGTGTTTGGAGATGGAAATAAAACTCTAGGTTGAAGAGGAAGCTTGGGGACAAATGATTCAGGTAGAATTAAGTGTAGTAGAAATAATAGATGAAGTGGTACTAAATAAAGATGAATTTACGGATTCGAATGAATGGTAGAAGGCTTAGGGTTAAAAGAAGATAAAGCGACTAATTCAATCGAATGTTGTAAAAAGGCTTCATCAATATCCTTAATCAAAGTTGCGATCAAAGCATCGAGTTTATCAAAAACAATTAGAGCTTTAGGATCTATTACACTATAATATATTGAATTTTTAGATTTATTTATAAAAAAAGAGCGTTTGAATGATAAATCAAAGCTCGTATATCTTGTAAGCTTGATAATTTTTTTGGGAAGTGAATTTGATTTGACTAATTGATCGTTACTTCCTAGAATTTCTACTTTTTTTATGGTTTCTTAAAATTCTGTCAAGATCATCAATAATTACAATAGGTTGTGGATTAGGATGAGCCCTAGTATAGTATATTCTTTTAGGAGCCAAAAATTTAATTTTCAATGAAAATTGTTTTAACAAACCTATAAGAACCTTAAGGTGAAAGATGATAAAAATTATTTTCTTTAAGGTTTATTTTAAATAGAGGATTGATTTCCCTTGTATGGTCGCCAATATGTTTCCACTCCAACAAATCCTAGGATTTTTATTCTTTTTTTTAAAGAAAGATTAGAGGTAACTATCAACCTACTTTTAAGCTTAGGATCTAGCCTTCCTAATGCTCGAGAGAGGGCTCTCTATTTATGATTTAAACTTTTGTTTGTTTTAAATTTGATTTTAGGCTAGTTATGTGAGATTGATTGGTTTTTATTTTGGTTTGGTTTGGTGGTGGAATTATCTGATTCATATGGATAGGTGCGGACTCTGTTTTCCATTGGGATATGGAGTCAATGTATCAAGCAACATAGGTTAGAATCAAGTTCTAAAGGAATTTGTTTCATAGGCAAAGGTAGCCGAGTAAATTCATATCTTTTAGGTCTGGATGTTGAAATGGTTTCAATCGGGATCAAGGAGAAGTTAAGGATTCCTCAACTCTGGATAATGAAGAAAATGACAGAGGTCAATCGTATAGGAGATAAATTAAGGATTCTCAGATCCCGGATATCAGAAAGAAAAAAATTAAAATGAATAACGGTTCAAGACAAAGTGTATTTAAATAATTTCTGAAAATAAAACTCATGTTATAACATTTAGATTCGAGAAAACATACAAGTTTTATGAATTACTTAAGAAAATAACAATAAACAATAGAAAGTACTTCATTTGAAGTGGCTCAACACATGAATCCTGTAATGCAAATGCCTTTATTACTCATTCATGTCTCGTTGACTTGAAAATGGTACAATAAACCCTCTTGTATTTGGATCAATTACAACTATAGAAATGTTCAGGGAATCCACACCTCAATAATTTGAATTATGAAGTATTTATACAAAAAACTAATACAAAATATCCTAAAACTAAATTTAGGAATTATTTAAGGAAAAAATAAATATCTTCATGCAAGAAGATAGAGACACCTAGGAGACTAATTGCTAGTTGTCCCTCTTTTATTTTGGATTTGTTGCTTTTCTCTTTGGACATTTTTGTTGCTTTCTCTCTTTAACTATTGATGTACATTGGTTGTCTTCTTTCGGTTGAGTGTCTTTTACGCTACCTTGTCATTTGATACTCTTTCAACTTTGTTATCTGTTACTTTTTAATTTCAAACTATGTCTCGCTCTTTAAATTGTTTTACCTCACTACTTTTTTACCTGTGACCTTTGACCGCTATGTTATTGTTTTAACTCGTATGCTCTGTCTTCACTTTGATTTGCTCTCGTTTAATTATTTTACTCTTTAATCATCACAAGTAAGTCATTCAAGTTCTCCCAAGCCTCTTCATCGGGTAATTTTGATTTTTACCATTCTTCCGAAAATCTCATCAAAGCTTCTATGTATTTTGCCAGATGTAGGCCTTGTTGATAAATAGATGATTTACATCATGATGGAGGTGAAAGAGATTCTCAAAAAGTATGATAAAGTACTTTTCCATAGGAATTCCTTTCATGGAGGAATTATTGGATTGTTCTTTGGCCATGTCTCTCATTTTTTTTGTCATAGTCTTCATGTTTCATCAATCTGTCATTGATAACCAAAGGGTTAGGCAAACCTTTCTTCGTCAAAACATCAAATTTAACCATGAATCTAGTTATTTCTAGCTCCATGTTTTGACACTTATCTTCAAGTTGTGACATTAAGTTTCTTTTTGGAAATTAGCTTTCTTACTTCTAGTATTGTTTTAGTCCTATCACTTATGCCAATTTATTCTAATTCATGTTTGTTCTTGGAATTAAGAAACTTAATGATATCGGTGGCCTCTTTTGGATTTTTTCCCAAGTTCCTCTTTGAATTTCTGAATGGCTTCATTGGCTACTTTGATTAAATCCTTTCCGCTCATAGATAACTTGGATAGATGGCCAAATATCATTACCGGAGTTAATTATATTCGCCTGAAAGCCTATTGCTTTGCTTGGGCAAGTGGTTCTTTTAGTGTCAATTCTTTCTCTAACCTCTCGCACTTTGTTAGTCAATCTATTTTACTTCTGTGTTTCATTCTTATGCATGATTTGAACTAGCTTCTTTTCATCCTCCAAACTTTTTAGTTTGTTCTTTAAATTGATTTATTTCATTTGTTTAGATTGACATATCCCGCATACCTTTAACCAATTTACTTGCTTCATCACTAGGATGATTTGTTGTTGTTGTTGAATCTATTTCGATGTAGTTGATTTAGCCATTGGAAATATTGTTGCCACTAGAGCTATCTGAAGTAGATGGAGCTCGTTGTTGTAAGCTGGAGGAATAACGGTGACATGGATTGATTCCATCTCTGGCCTTTTTTCTCCTCGTACCAATTTATCCATCTCATTCTCCATCTCTTTCGGTTGAGCAATCAATTGAATGATGAGACTCATCATTTCATCTTTTTTGGCCTTTTATTCTCCAGAACTTATTTTTCTTGTGGATGTTCTGTGAGGGGGCAATTTCGGTTGTTTTTCAATGCAACAATGTCTCGCATTCTTTTTCCTTGATGAGCTCTTCCGCAAGTTTGATGTTCTTGGGATCATATCCTACCTCTATGACCAATTCTTCCCGTTGATTTTATTATGTTGTCCTTGGCTTGTGAGGAAGCCTTCTCTAGTTTTAATTTTTCTTTGATGTTTTCTAGAGAATTTTGCGGTTTCCGGACACTCATGGTTTTGTTGGTCATTGTGGATTATATCATTTCTCCAAATTTTCCTTATGAAATTCAATTTGGTCTATAGGGATGTAAATATTTGGCTTGAACTTCAAATGTTTTTTTTCTTTTCGTATTTTGCCGATGACTTTGGGTTCTACATTGTGGGTCGCAAGAAGGTGATATGCATCTTCTGTTCTTGTAATCAAAGGTAGAAAAGAAGCCTAGTCTAGTTACTAGGTGTCCGCTTCCAATATTGGGCATAAGTTATTGATTTTAATGCCTCATTCATGAGTTTTATTTCCTTATATTTTTCCATTATATCCTATTCTTTATACTGCTAGTTTACTTCGATGAAGACACCTCTACACTATGTTGCTTCTGAAATAATCGAGTATTAGAGGTTGAAGGTCGGTAAGTTTCCTCTCGAAACTACTCGAGGTGCATTTTCTTTAACCAATGTGTTTGTATCAATAATTTAAATAGTCTTAACTTGTTCAATTACATGATTTAGCTTGGGATTTTTCCTATAAATTACTTTTAATTTTCTTTACGTAGTGGTTTGAGCTGAATATGATCCTTATTCTCTAGCTCCCTTGGAGTTCCTATCTTGTAGTCGGAGTTTGCGGGACAAAACTAGTCTCAAGCTGCTTTCTCCACCTCTTTCAAAGTATTCTCCAACCACTCTCTTATTGGTTGGAGTACTTTTCAATCTTTGGATTGGACTCATGGACAAAAGGATTTAATTTAAATTTGATTCTTAGCTACTGATAACTCCTAGAGGATCGTAACACCATTTGAAACTCTCACCGAACTTGAATTCCTATAAGTACTTTTTCTTCTTGTTGAACAACAAATCTACTATTCCAAATGAAAGGACCAATGCGGTTTTTTATTTTAAACTGCGTTTTCTTCTTTGCTGATAGAAAAATTCCCTCATCATAGTTTAGCATCGCCCTGATATATTCAAGTGAAAAATAACCTCATTGGGAGGTATTTGGGCAGCTTTGAATGGTTTGAGTTGACTTCCATAGACCCTAATTTCGGTGTGGTTTTGGTAAAGATATCGGTCTCTCGTTATATTGTGTTCGGACAAGTCGCAATACCTTCTTTATTTCTTCATTGATCCTAGGTTCACTACTACTGTTTAGCATATTGACAATAGGATGAATAAATGAATCAATGAAGTTTTTGTAGGTAATGTTAGTCATTAGTATTTTTCATTCGTTGATGATGACTAGTTTCCTAAGTCTGATTTTTCTAGAAAGCGATCTCCAAACTATTTAATCGTCATCTAGAAAACACCCCCAAAACATTTTTTTTCCTCCTACCCCCTTCCGGTCGAGCATATGACGAGAAAAAAACCCATTTGTCAAGTCCTATACTGGTTTTAGCAATATAATCCTGTCCATAGTTTCCATAGCTGAAGACTATTTGCTATCATTTACCCTTATTCCTCAAGCCATTCATTATCCAACTATTGACAAAGTGTCTACAACCCTATCCCTGGTCATCTATCATTAAAAAAAATCTAATCATACCAAAGAAAACACTCAGAATATGTCAAAATTTCGCCTAAGTTAGATAGTGGTGTGTTAGGGAGTCCTTTCCTTGGCAAAAACATCATGAGACAAAAGCCTGCGTTCGATGCCGCTCAACACGATTAGTTCCCAATCTACAAAAAAAGTCTTGCCTCATCCATAGGTCGCACACCACTAAGAGGTTACTATGTCTCGGTCCGAAGAAATTCAACAAAGGTCCAAAACAGAAGAAGGTAAGCATGTTCCCTGCTTAAAAGAATATGCTTAGGTCGGGAAAAAATCTCCATAAGACACCAAGGAAGCTCTTCAAGGTTCAAATTCATATATTTTTACATCTTTTCACGGGTGTGATTGCAATAATGATCAATGTGCAAATGAGAAAAAAGAACAAGGTCAAAAGGTTCCTTCATTATGAGTTAGTTCGCCATCGGTAGAACAAATGAAATGCGGTAACTAAAGGGCTACTAATGGGTATAGTACGAAAGCCAAAATTTCCTAAAGAATAGAGAGCGACCTCCAAGACACATGAATGCAAAATACCGATGTTATGCGGTTTAGCGGTGTTTCGAAAGCATCATCTCCAAAAGAAGTATTGCATAAACTTTTCGAAAAGGCACATTCATATAGAACATAAGAAGATAGGCGGCTTCTTATGCTACCTCGAGCCTTTGAGATGTGAAAATTATTCAAAGGACAAATTCAAGATACTCCCGGAAACAAAGAGTCAAAGAAAGAATCCACTTTATTCCCTCTTGGTATTCTTCAAACAGGAGACACATATTGCGAGAGGAAATAACACGAGTTTGAAATGGATGAAATGTCATGTGTATGATGGAACCTCCTTCAAAAGAAGATATGGTTTGAAACAACGATGATAACCTCCTTCAAAAAGCGAGAGGGTTAAGAAGACATGTTGTGGCCTCCTTCACGTAAAGAAGAGGTAAAACCCGTGCTTAAGTGACTTCGTAAAAGCGATGTGATCCACCTCCTCCAAAGATGAACAGTGAGGTACATCAGTAGAGTTTCAAATTGAGTTTGAGTAAGTTTTCCGTTTTAAAAGACATGTTTCAAAATTAGTGGTGATTCAAAGTGAGATATCATAGGTTGAAAGACATATTTCATATCACAAGCAAAGAGATAGCATGATGGTGTTAAAGGGCATACGATCCCGTATTTATGACAACCTCCTTCAAAGGATAAATCGCAGGTTACAATTTGGACTAAACAATCCTCTTATGAGCGGTGAAATTGAGTCGACCTAAAGCTCGGATTCTAGTTTTATCTCGAAAAATGGTATAAGGGACGGTGCACCTAGATGACTTATGAAAAAAAGGAAATTCTCATTTTTTACAAATTCATTGTGGTTTATCATAGGCTAAATCCCTCCAAGTGAGTGAATGAAAGGCAAACCTCAAGAAGCCACCTTTTTTGAGATCATTCAAAAAAGAAGAGGGCATCTCGTTAAGATAGATATATTTGCATTATTTGAAGCCCCTTTTAATTTTTAAGGTTAGGGACACAACCATTTTTTTCACATAAGCATAGGTGGTCACACTTGCTGGGTTTTCTTTCGGTGCAAATAAAGGTTTATACACGGTCAAAAAAGAAAATATTAAAACAAGGTGCCTCACAGTATTGGCAAAATTCAAAAATGGTTTTCTTCACAAAAGGGAAGAGGGTCAGCTCCCCAAGTATTTACACGAGTAAATAAATTCATTCAAATGTTCAAGGTGTTATTAAACATGTTTCCCTTTCATTCAAAGAAACATCTCTTTCGCTTCACAAAAAGAGAGGTTAAGGAGCACCCGAGCGTTTGTTTCAAAATGCATTTCTCACCAAAAAAGAGATGAAATTGACAAACCCGAGAGAGGTTTTTGTCCGTCATAGATTCAAGAAGAAAAAACCAGCTTTATTTTTTTACATAGGTGTGCATGGTTTGTGAGAAATGTAAAAAAATACGGAGTGTCACGGAGAATTTATGCGAGCAACATTCACCATTTTTTACCGGTGTTGGGACAATCAATTTTTGAACAAACAAATGGAAACCAAATGAAAAAAAATCAAGAATATTTCGAAATTATACTTCCATATATTTCCAACGAGCCATCTTGGGCCCAATTCCAACATCGGGAAGGCATCCAAAAGTGGCTCGGAAACATCACGATGCATTTCTGCACCAGATTCACCATTTTTGACTAGTGTTGGGAAAATAAATTTTTTGAACAACGAAATGGACACCAAATGAAAACACTCAAAGCATATTTGGAAATTATATTTCCATATATTTCCAACGATCCATCTCGGGCCCAATTCGACACGGGAAGGCCTCCAAAACTAGGCTGCAAATGCGCATGACGCGCTGGAGAAAATTGCGCGGCATGTCACGTAGGTTTTTATAGTGCATTTTCCTAAGCACCACGCAGTACCCTGTGTTTTTACGCGACGCGCACTTTGTGCGACATCAAGAGCTACTCCTTAAAATGATCTATTCAATGAGAAGAAGGTTAAAGACACTTTTATATAACCTCCTTCAAGAGAAGATGGTTAGAAAAAAACACAATTACGAAGACCTCCTAAAAATTCATCTACAAGAAGGTTGCATTATGGTTTAAGAAGTTGCAATAGTGGTGCGTGTATAATCTTACCTCGGGTGATAAAGACAAGGTCTTATTTTTTCAGCAAGCCTTCTACAAATTGAAGATGAGGCCTCATGATTATTAAAATTTGAAAGCTAGGTGTGAAAAGCAATGGTCGGAGAAGTAGTTGGAGAGAAGCCCCTTCACCATGAACATGAGGCCTAACGGTGATTATTTTGTTTTGAGACTTCAGAAGATCTTGAAGATTCTTCGGAGAGCATAAATTTCAAGGTTCAAGACGGTCATCGATACACTGTTTTAGAATTCTTTGATCCCAGAGAGTTTATTTTCTAATGAAAAGCTCCATGATGAAATACCAAGTTTTAAACGGACCCTTGGCTTGTTACCAAACCTTGAGGAAAGAAAAAAAGAAGGCCATGTTTTGGAACAAATAGGATACTTAGATAGCTTTGTGAAGGCACATGTTATTCTGTTGGACCAAGATTCTCCAGCATATACTAATATTGACAAGTGGGTATTTATTTCACTAGCTACACTCTCCTTTTACTTTAAAAGACCAACAATCCCGGCATTGCTGAAATTTTTTGAATGTCGTAAACATTGAAGACATGGAAAAAAATATTGATGAAGAAGGAAATTTCGAGTTTTGCAACTTCGCTTTACTAGAGTTAAGTGATTCACGAACAATTTCTAGAGGTAGAGGGGACATTATTGATAGTGAACAATGCAAATTCAGCTCATCATCCCGATATATCCTCATAGAGTTGGGAACTAGATTACTTTGGCAATCCAAGGTTAGTTATTTGCCTTGATGTTGGAGACTTTTTTTATAGTAGAGTGTTTGCTTGGAGTTCGGGATGGGATTAAGATAAAGGAAAGGAATTGCCATTATAAATTCTCACCTTGCAGAGATTCTTGCTACAGACCAAGGGTGGTTCTATTTGTTGCACTTGTAAAGATGGGGGATGGGAAAAGTTCTTAAGATTAAAGAGGGAGCACTAGTGTATCGAGAGCACTGTTTCAAAAACATTGCACTCACTTAGACATTTCCTTTGTAGATTATCACAATGAAAAGAAAGATCGGATGTTTTCTTGTTGTGGCATGGGTCGTGAGGGCTATTTAAGAATCATTCGAAATGTCATAAGTGTGGAGAAGCTACTTAGTACACCTCCCATATATGAGGGTGTGACTGGTAGTTGGACTATGAACATGAGACACCATGATTTTTATCATTCCTTGGTGCTTGATGGGTAATGTTTAATACCTAGTTTAAATCATATTCAGTCATGTTGTGGACTAACTCCACCAACTACCATAGCAAGTCATAGTAACCGAGATGACAAATCCACTTTGTCATACTCGGCCTAATAGGAATGGATGAGATACTAAAAAGGAAGAACCTAACTGACCCTCAACATGAGAAAAGTAATGATGATCAAAGTGGCGGTCGACATAGTAGTCATGGAGGAAACGAGTGGTAAAGGAGGAAATATTTGTTTTCAATTCAAGAGAGTTTTATTGCTGTAAATGGTTAAAGGTATACATAGTCTATAAAGGAAAACAGAGTTTTGTAAAGGTCTTTTCAATCAGTTTGAAGGAGTATTTAAAACAATGTCTTCAATGAGTCCCCGTTGTTTCAAATAACCACGGAAGAGACAATGATAAAATAGAAAGGGTTTTGTTATTTAAAGAAGGTCTTCTTACTATGATTTCAAAGGATAGAAGCAGTTAAACGAGAGGAGAGTCGGTGTGTTATTTCAAGAGAGTTTTCTAGGAGTATTTTAAAACAATGTTTCCAATGAGCGCTTTTTGCTTCAAATAACCACGAGAAGATAACTAATTTCAAAGAAGCAGAGTGTTTGCCAAGGGAGATTATTTCCCAAAGGTGATCATTGGAATCAGTTTGCCTTGGTAAGCCGAGTAAAAGAGTATTAGAAGCACAATGCCTCCAAGGAAAAGCAAAGTGATGGGAAACAAGGTAGTGATGAAGAGGAACATAATGGCGACTCTCACACAACAGCCAAGCATGAGGTTGATGAAGTACAAAACGAGTTGAAGGGAAAGAGCATAACGGTCATGAAGAAAGCGAGTGACAAGGGAAAAAACAAAGCAACCCCCAAGCAAGCAATGATGAGGGAAAGAAAACACAAAGCATAGGCCATGAAGGGCGCTCTCCACAACATGTGCTAGCTACCTCTCCAAGGCAAGGGGCCATAGCTTCTTCACCAAAGCTAAAATGCCAAACAACAAGGAAGAAAACCAAGAAAAACTCAAAAGCCGACCAAAGAGGGCGCCCTAGGGTGAGAAAAAGAGGAAAATGAAACATCTAGACTTGGAATTTTGGCTCGAGCTTCTAGGCATGTTTCTAAACACCCTTAAGGGGTTTTTTCACCAAAATTGAGCAAATTTTGACATGTTCTTGTTTTTTTGACATTTTTTGGGCCTAATTGCATAAAATCATGGGTGCCGCCATTTTTTTTGGAGCATCCTCAGCTATTGAGAGTGGTATAATCAGATGCATTGAAATCAAGAGCATCTACTCGAGAAAATTTCAGATCAATTGAAGATGTTTTGGTCTCCCAAAGAGGTGAAAAATAGTCTCTTTTTTGACACTCTGCCTCACTTATCGCAAGGGCTAATTCACGGGTTTTTCCACACGAGGTCAGTTTTTTCGCAGACTTTCATTGATCATTTTGGGAAAAACCAAGTATTTTCAGAAGCTAGACATCTAAGGCTTTCCAACGAGCTATCATGTGCCTCATTTCAACATTGGGAGGTCCTTCAAAAGTTGTCCACAAGACAAGGAAGTTTTTGTCGCTATATTTCTGAAGCATTTTTTGTGAAAAATGCGATTTATGAAGTGGATTTTCAAAATGTGCGTTTAGTCTTTTTTGGCCATTCTCGGTTGGGAAAGGTCAATTTAATTTCCTTTTTTTAGAATTTTTTGAGATATTTTCATAGGTATTTTGTGCCTTGGGCTTTGCAAAGCCTCAAGGACAAAATATGATATTTGTGATGGGCCAATGAGCTTGCTAGTTGCACTAGGAGGTTCTCCTTCACTTTGGCCTATATATTCCAAGAGATTTCATTGTAAACAAAGCTGAACTTGATGATATAGAGCAATATATGGTTATACAAGCTTGGAAGAAATACTTGTCTCATGCATTGGATAGTTTCTTGAATGTTTTGGATGATGAAAGAGGACTATTGTTTGATTCCTTGACTTTGTAAAATGGTATAGTGTCCCTCTCTCGTTATGTTTCTTAGTTTTCATACATATTTCATGTTCTTTCTTGCTGTAAGACACTAGAGAATAGATTTGGGACATGCCCTTGGAGGCACCTCGGATTTCCTATTTCATTACAACGTCTATGTTTTCTTCCTTCTTAGTCATATCAAAGAATTCTTAATTGCTTTTTGATCACCTGAAGAAATTGTTTGCTTGTTTCATTTATGGTTGTTATGCATGCTAATTATGATTCACGGTACACCTTGCTTACTCATGGCTAGTCAAAGCTTCCACCTCTAAAACCTTTCTTTTAATGTCTAATTGTCCTAGTTGAACCAAGGAGGTCTTGTATCGATCTTGCCCTTTGCCTAAAACTACTTGCAATATTAGTTCAAAAGTGCCCGAGTAACCCAAAATACTATGTCTAGGAGTTCCCTCTTGGTAGTTTGAGTTATTTGTTTGTCCGAATTATTTTTCCCCAAAAGTCCGATAGAAATTTTCCTAAAGTTAGAGATTCATATATCTCTGTGTATCGCTTGAATGTTTATTTCTATGCATCTATCGGCTTTGAAGTTACATTTATCATGATTAATGGTTAGCCCTACAATATAAATGTCTCCTATTGAACTATTTATTTTTGAAAATCCTTTGTCCTTCACAAACTTAGTTTTCATCCCACTTCATTTTACCTAAAGATCTATTTTACCTTGATCAAATCGGCCCTTCAATATACCTTGTATCACTATCCGAGGCTTTCTCGACCTTTTCGACCCCATATCCTAGTTGATCTAACAATATTTTTATCTATTTATTCTTTGATCATTTCCTCCCTCAAAAAACTTAAAAACAAAACCAAAAACCTACTTCATAACTAGCCTAAAATCCGAGAATATAAGAAGCAAACAACTATACATCCCTTACACAAATAGAGAGAGCCCTCTCGCGAGTCCAAGAAGGCTAGTTCCTTGGACTCCAAAGTTGGTTTGATGTTACCCTGTCACTTGGCTTTCCAATCAGCCAAATCACGGGACCCTAACATAATGGCGATCACGGTGGGACTCTAACCGATAAACAAACTTAGATTCCCTAAACCTTCGAGAGACCTTTGATAATACTATCTTGTGGACTTATCCCACCACTCCCTATCATAATGGCGATCATGGTGGGACTGCGAGTAATAAACAAACTTAGACTTCCCTTAACATTTCAACAGACTCTTAGGAATACTATCTTGTTGACTTATCCCATCGCTCACTAACATAATGGCAATCACGGTGGCACTTTGAGTCAAAACATCCTTGGTATCCCTTAGGATTTCTCAAACAAAATTAGAAAACTTAAGTATTGTCTGAAGAGTAGAAAATAGCTCCTTCACCATCTTAGCAAAATGATGACCCAACTATAAGATAATCTTACAAACCTTAGGGCTACATAAAAACTCATAAAATCCCAAAATGTCCTAGATTGGCTTATTCCGGTTATTATTGGTGGACCATAAGTACATCTCTATAAAAAACAGCTAAAAATCCACCTCGGCATCTCCACTAGCCTCCAGTAGGCCTAATACTCCATAAAAAAACCAAAAATTTCATAAACCATACTTTTCCATTGACTCATCCTTTCCAAAACTCCAAATTCATGGTGCAACCTCTATAATCGGTGACAAACTAAGTATAACTTAGCGATTCAAAAAACCTCACCTAGACATAGGAAATAAAACAGAATAAAATTGCAAATAGAACCATTAGTTTTCCCAACGGCTTAGCAAATTGTTGAAAATAAGTGTTAAGTCTATCTTGCAAGTTCCTACATCAAACTTTTATAGAAATTTTTTTCCCAAAATCATCTTTGGTGGTGGACCATAGATCTCAAAGAAATCCACTTGGTGACTCCACTAGCCTTCATTTTTGTTTTGACCATTTTTTCACATTAGTGAAACCCCCAGAGAGGTCATCCATCCAAAAAATAATCACAACTATCATCCTCTCTAAAATTTGACTTTGAAATCTAGCTTCACGAAGAATTAATACCGGATCCCATCCAGACCCAAATCTCCCTATCATAGTTGATAACCCAAAGAAGATTTTGTGGAAAACTTCCGAAACTCGGTAACTTAGCTACCAATAGGTCCATCCGTAAAGAAAGTTACATACTCGATCATCTCACATCCTTGCAGATTCCCGGTTTGACTTGAAATTAGTAAAAACCCCTTTTAGAAGCAAGTCCCAAAGTAAAATCAACTTTGACGATCTTGAGCCCTTAGATTTGCAACGAGTCCTAGTAGAGAAACCTCACCTACTACACCTCCCGACTTTCAGCTTCTCCACGACTTTGGCTCCTACCACCCCAAATTTGCTCAAAACCAATTCACAAGTCCGATTACCTCCGCCACACCCATTAAGACCATCATTGTTCAAACCACCTCATCTCATCCCACAAACCCTCATACTTTAATCAACCATTAGCTCCCGCCATGGGAGCTTGGTATGCACCTTTGGTATTACCATGACCTTTAGCACCTTTACAACATGACTACCAATCCAAAATCCCACACTTCACCGGAGTTGAGGGCTACGCGCTCCCAACAACATGTAGATAGAATTAGTGATGCCTTTGAATACATGGAAATGAGAAGACGAGACCATAAGAATGAGGATGTTCACCCAAAGCCTAGGTAGAGAACCCAAAAATTGGTTTAAGAGCTTAACTCCTAATAGTATACACGATCTCCTAGCACTCTACCAAACTTTCATAAATACATGGGAAATCAGAAAAAACCCCATTCAAATCCTTTACGAGTATAACAATCTTAAAATGGATAATGGGGAAAGTGTCCGAGACTATCGCACTAGGTTCAACAATGTTTATAACGAGATCCTGCCTCACTTCAAACCTCCACTTGGCTCAACCCTTAGCAAATTTTCCCGAAGGTTTCGACCTAGACATGACTTATCAACTAAGAGACAAGGACCCCGCAACCTTAGAGGAAATGAAAAAGGTGGCTATGAGTGCATAATCCAACTTATCCGAAAAGAGAGCTAGGACCGCGATCAAAGAATAAATTCACATGACGGGATGAGGTTGCCTTTGAGTATCTTCCTCGGATCCTATAATAGATTACACGGTTATATCCATGGCGAAAATATGGGAAAATATAAGTGAAAAAGGCACCTCTTAGGGACAACCAACCAAACCCCGAAAATAGGAACCGAACCAAAAATTTAGAAGAGACTAGCCTCAAAATAAACCAAGGGAAAAATGACCAACAAATCGGACCACCCTTCAATGAAAACTATGTTGATGAGGAAGAGAGAGATATAAAAACCAATTGATGAAATTCATTTAGACCTAATAGGTTCTGATAACGATGGTGAGGTTTTCCTCACCGAAGAAGAATAATTTTTCTTCTCCTCGAATCAAAGTGAAGCAAATTATGAGGACCACGAAGATCGTATCGTAGGATTTCGAGAATGCCATAATAGAAGCCCACGAGCGAGTATGATCTTAGGAGTAAGAAAAACCGAGGACAACTCTAAGAAAGGTAGCTCGGTTTACTTGTTGTTACTAAAACCCACGATACCATCCTTAAAAGAGCGAGTGGATAGCAACAAAATCGTGGCCAAGAAAACCGGCCAAAGCAAAGATAAGGCTATTAAGACAAGCCTTGACCCGTTTTCCTAGTACCTTTACTAAGATTCTCGAGATGACTTTGTTGAACAAAATCTTGAACCAAAGTCAGCAAATTAAGAGCATAGAGAAAGTCATGGCTGAAAAAAATTGAAGCAAATCTATCTAAACTACAAACACCCTTCGAGTTTTGAAGGAGAAATTAGAAAAATTAAAATCACCATGCCTCTCACTTTGAACTTCTCACCCAAAGCTCTTATAAATCCCAATTGCTAAAGGTCCTAAACATAGGGAATGATGTAGATACTCTACATATAGCTGATGATACCCCCGAGGTGTTGTTTGGGCCAAAAATAGAAGGGAAATTCCAAGAAGCGGCCACTCTTCCCTTTTACATCGGTCCGAATATACATGACCAAATCTTACACAATGCCATGCTAGATTCTAGGGCCTCAGCACGGTCTCATGCCAAAAGTTGTGATGGAAAGATTAGGCCTAGAAATAACGAAACCTTATAAAGACTTATATTCATTTGATTCAAGCGAGAGTCAAGTGTCTAGGCACGATCAAAGATCTTTGTTTCGCTTTTGGCCCAACTACTTGCAAAACACCTCGCTCATGGACATAGTGGTAGCGGACATCCCTCCCAAGTACGGAATGCTTTTATCCCGGAACATGGGGAGCCAAGCTTCAAGAAAATATTCAACTTGATATGTCCTACACCATTATTCCTATGTTTAACCAAACTATAATACTCTATTGGGAATCACACATGAAATATATGGTCAGGTAGCCAAGAAAGGCCGGATAACATCCCGATGTACTTCTTGCATTCGATATGAATTCTTTCATTTTACACACTAACGAAGACATTGAGGAACATTTAGGAGAATTTGAAACAAATTTAGGCACACCACATCGACTACCCCAAGTTTTCTATGATGAGCTAGACACTCAAAATTATCATTACCACGAGCGAGTTATGTCTTGAGGAAAGAGAATTCGATTCTCTTGAAATAGAAATAGATCGGGGAAGCACAAAAAAATTATATACCATCAAGAAAATTGCTCAAACCATAGACAAACATCAAAGCAATAACATCGGGAGACTTTTTCGGTACAGGGGGCACTAGAAGATTTGCATATTACAAATCTATTTGGAAATCAGAAGCGGGGGAGTTTAATTTTTCTTACCATACCTAAATGATTTATCATCTCACAACTCTAGCTCCTCAAAATGAAACCTTGACTATAGCCACAATAGTTAGAGATCCGGGAAAAATGTCTAATAAAACTTGATATGAAGGGATATGATGACTGCAGGGTCCACCAAAGACTTAGAACGATAAAATTTTCAAGATTGTTCAAGATACTACTACATGTATGGAAAACGGTGAGAAGCACTATGACAACATGCTAGTCACTCCAAGAAATAACTTCGACAAAAGAAAATAAAAAAAATCTTGACCAAACATTAATAATCAAAGACAAAGACAATTACAGGGACATAGGATCTGTGTTGATTTTAGAAACACAAATACACAACCTTGGGACAAAAATTATATCCTTCCTACCCAAGACCATACTATACAAATTATAGGTGCTTCTCATCATGTGTCTTTACAAAATGATGTTTCGGTGGTATCACCAAATAATTCCTTTGCAAAGAGAACAACTCAAATTTTTTTTCAAGTATGCTAGAAGTAGTTCCATCTTCAAACCAGAATTTAAAAACCACAGTGACACCAAAGACATGCTCCCGAAAGTCATGTTTCCATTTCTAAATTTCTGCATTCTAATGTACCTTGATGACGTCATCATATACTTTCAAAATTTTCAAATAATATCTACATTATTTGAAAAAGATGTACAACAAAAGGAGAAGTGGAGATCAAAGGTATAAATAAGTACAATGGGAAGACATGGGGTTGTTTAGAACTTCATGCATGAATCCTTATGTTATGCTTGAAAGAGAAAAATTTTCCAAACTTTTCTTTTCAAGATCCGAGTGGACCAAGAGCGTTAGGAGATCCTTACGAAGATAAGATGCTCAAGTTTCACCATTTTTCAGGATTTCTAGTTCTAGATTTTTTCAATCATTATATATATCATTGTTTGAAGAAATAAATCAAAAAATAGAAAATTCAAAAACAATAGAAAAGTAGAAAAAAAGGGCGGGTTTGGAAAATAGCAAGAAATCCCATGTTCAAAAAATAGTCATTTTGAAAGCGCGCAAGTCTAAATTCCGCTACTAGTGCTCAAAATGTCTTGTTTCCGATTATCTAGTCTAATTATAACTCCCGAACATGTTTTAAAATTTATTCTGCTTGATAATTTAGTGAGAGAAGAGATATTCAAATTGTGTAAGCTTGACTTGTCAAAGAAAATATATTAGGAAAAGTTGCTGGTTCCACATGCTCAAAACGTAACCAAAGAGGGAAAACAGGGGATGAAAAAACAAACTATGTATCCTAGCCCCGATTTTTCTAATTCATGCAAAATAATATTTTTTGTGTAGCTTGTATTTCATGCCACAAATACATGACAAATTAGTTGTCTAATCCCGATTTGGTCATTTTTCAATTTCATGTTTTAGATTAGAGAATGAAATCTTGTCAAACGACTTAGTCTTGATAGTCGATCTAACATAGGTAGAGAAACAAAAGGAGTTCATCGAGTTTAATGCGAGCTCTTGGCGGATATAAGTGTAGATTTAGAAAGTGTCATTTTTCAAAAATATTATGCCCAAGGGTTGCTAGTCTAAATGCACCCGAAAGAAGAAAAAATGTTAGGAAATATAGTTGGGTAGGTAGAAATGACTTTGATGCTAATCATGCTCGTCAATTTTCGGAAATAACATCAAGGAAGAAAGAAATTTGTGCCAATAGATAAGGCATGGTCTTCAAAATCCGAGAGATGCTGAAATTTTGGACACCTCCTCAAAAAGAGCTCGCCCTCCCCAAATGGAGCCACTTTGTTAGTCATCGGTATTTTTCACTGTTGATGATGACTAGTTTCTCGAGCTAATTTTTCTAGAAAGCTGATCTCCAAACTGATCTAATCATCATCTAGAAAACACCCCCAAAATTTTTTTTGTCCTCCTACCCCTTCCGGTCCGACTTATGATGAGAAAAAACCCATTTGTCAAGTCCTATACTGGTTTCGGCAATATAGTCCCTGTCCATAGTTTCCATAGTCGAAGATTATACGCTATCATTTACCCTTATTCGTCGAAGCCATTCATTATCCAACTATTGACAAAGTGTATCGCAACCCTATCCCTGGTCATCTCGTCATTTAAAAAATCTAATCATACCAAAGAAAACACTCAGAATATGTCAAAATTTCCCCCTAAGTTAGATAGTGGTGTGTTAGGGAGTCCTTTCCTTGGCAAAAACATCCCTGAGCCAAAAGCTTCATTCAATGCCGATCGAGTCTTGATTAGTTCCTAATCCGCAAAACAAGTCTTGCCTCATCCATAGGTCCCACACCACTAAGAGGTTACCTGTGTCTCGGTCGAGAAGAAATTCAACAAACGTCAAAAACGAGAAGAAGATAAGCATGGTCACTATCTAAAATAATATGCTTAGGTCATGAAAAGTCTCCATAAGACACCAAGGAAGCTCTCTAAGGTTCAAAGTCATATTTTTTTACATCTCTATAGGTGTGTGATTGCAATAATGATCAATGTGCAAAAGAGAAAAAGAACAAGGTCAAAAGGGTCCTTCATGATGAGTTAGTTTGCCATCGTTGAGAACAAATGAAATGTATTAAATGAAGGGCTAATAATGGGTATAGTACGAAAGCCAAAATTTCTTAAAGAATAGAGAGCGACCCTCCAAGACACATGAATGCAAAATGCGATGTTATGCGGTTCGTGCAGTTGTTTCAACATCTCCTCAAAAGTAGTATTGCATAAAATTTTCAAAAGGCATCATCATATAGAACATAAGAAGATAGTTGCTTCTTATGCTACCTCAAGCACCGAGATGTGAACATTAGTCAAAGGAAAAATTTAAAGATAATCCTAGAGACATAGTCAAAGGAAGAATCCACTTTATTCTCTATTGGTATTCTTCAAACGAGAGACACGTATTGCAGAGAAATAACACAAGTTTGAAATGGATGAAATATCATGTGTATGGTGGAACCTCCTTCAAAAAAGCGAGATGGTTTGAAATAGTGATGATAACCTCCTTCAAAAAAGCGAGAGGGTTAAGAAGACATGTTGTGGCCTCTCTTCATAGAAAAGGCGAGGGAAAACTTTTTCTTAAGTGACTTCGAAATCGATGTGAGCCACCTTCTCCAAAGATGAATAGTAGGTGCATCAACGAGTTTGAAATTGAGTTTGAGTAAGTTTTACGTTTTAAAAGACATGTTTCAAAATAAGTGTTGATTCAATGAGAGCTCATAGGTTGAAAGACATATTTCATATCACAAGCAAAGAGATATCATGATGGTGTTAAAGGGCTACGATCTTGTATTTATGACAACCTCCTTTAAAGGATAAATTGCAGAGTTACAATTTGGACTAAACAATCCTCTTATGAGTGGTGAGTGGCGACCTAAAGCTCGGGTTCTAGTTTTATCTGCAAAATGGTATAAGGGATAGTCCCCCTAGATGAATTATGAAAAAAAGGACATTCTAATTTTTTACAAATCCATTGTGGTTTATCATAGGCTAAATCCCTCCAAGTGATGAATGAAAGGCAAGCCTCAAGAAGCCACCCTTTTTTCGGATCATTCAAAAAAGTAGAGGGCATACTTTGTTAAGATAGATATATTTGCATTATTTGAAGCCCATTTTCATTTTGAAGTTAGGGACAAAACCATGTTTTCACATAGGCATAGGTGGTCACACTTGCGGGGCTTTTCTTTCGGTGCAAATAAAGGTTTATGCACAGTCCAAAAAAGAAAATATTAAAACAAGGAGCCTAATAGTATTGGAAAACTTCAAAAACGATTTTCTTCAAAAAAGGGTAGAGGGTCAGATCCCCAAGGATTTACACAATAAATCAGATCATTCAATGGTCCAAAGGTGTGATTAAACATGTTTCACTTTCGGATCGAAAGAAACATCTCTTTCGCTTCACAAAAACGAGAGGTTAAGGAGCGCCTGGGAAGTTTGTTTCAAAATGAGTTTCTCACCAAACAAGAGATGAAATTGAAAAACGTGAGAGACATTTTTTGTCCATTATAGGTTCAAGAAATAAAACGTCCTTCAGTTTCTACACGAGGTATCATGGTTTGTGAGAAATGTAAAAAATACGGGTGTCACTTTGAAAATTTCGCACCCCGGGGATTCACCATTTTTGACCGAGTGTTGGGACATTAAATTTTTGAACAACCAAATGGACAAAAAAATTAAAAAAATAAAACATATTTCTAAATTATACTTCCATATCTTTCCAACGAGCCATCTTGGACCAATTCGACACACGGGAAGGCATCCAAAAAGTAGCCTCGCAAAACAACACTATGTATTTTCGCACCAGAATTCACCATTTTTGACCCGAGTGTTGGGAAAATCACTTTTTTGAACAACTAAATGGACACCAAATGAAAAAAGTAAATAATATTTGGAAATTATACTTCCATATCTTTCCAAAGAGCCATCTCGAGCCCAATTCCGACACCGGGAAGGTATCCAAAAGTGGCCTACAAACAACACTATGCGTTTCGCACCAGGGATTCACCATTTTTTACCGAGTGTTGGGAAAATAAATTTTTGAACAACCAAATGGACACCAAATGGAAAAAATAAAGAATATTTGGAAATTATACTTCCATAGCTTTCCAACGAGCCATCTTAGGCCCAATTCCGACACGGGAAAGGCCTCCAAAACCGGCTACAAAAGCACGTGACGCGCCCGGAAAATTGTGCAACGCCCTTGTAGGTTTTTTATAGTGCATTTTCCTAAGAAGTACGACGCGCCTATGTTTTTGCGGGGAAAAAATGTGAAAAATCAAGAGAGACTCCATAAAATGATCTATTCAAAGAGTACAAGGTTAAATACACTTTCATATAACCTCCTTCAAGAGCATATGGTTAGAAAAAAACACGGTTATGAAGACGTCCTTAAAACTCATCAACAAGAAGATTGCATTATGGTTTAAGAAGTCGCAATAGTGGTTTATGTATGATCTTACCCGAGGTGATAAAGACAAGGTATTAGTTTTCAGCAAGCCTCCTACAAACTGAAGATGAGGCCTCATGATTATTAAAATTTGAAAGCTAGGTGCGAAAAGAAATGGCTCGAAGAAGTAGTTGGAGAGAAGCCCCTTCACCATAAACATGAGGCCTAACGGTGATTATTTTGTTTTGAGACTTCAAAATATCTTGAAGATTCTTCGAGCATAAATTTCAAGGTTCAAGGCAGTCATCGATCAACATCGTTTCAGAATTCTTTGATCCCAGAGAGTTCATTTTCTAATGACAAGCTCCATGATGAAATACCAAGTTTTAAATGGATCCCCCGAGCTTGTTGCAGTACCTCGAGGAAAGAAAAAAAGAAGGCCATGTTTTGGAACAAAGACACGGATACTTAGATAGCTTTGTGAAGGCACGGAGTTATTACAGTTGGATCGGGATTCTCCGGCAGATATACTAATATTGACAAGCATGTATTAATTTCACTAGCTACACTCTCATTTTACATTAACAAACCAACAATCCCGGCATTGTTGAAATTTTGTGAATGCTGTAAACATTGAAGACATGGACAAAAATATTGATGAAGAAGGAAATTTAAGTGTCGCTGACTTTTTCTTTACTAGAGTTAAGTGATTCACAAACAATTTCTCTAGGTAGAGGGGACATTATTGATAGTGAACAATGCAAATTCAGCTCATCATCCCCTCGATATATCCTCATAGAGTTTGGAACCGCATTACTTTGGCAATCCAAGGTTAGTTATTTTTTCTTTGATGATGGAGACTTTCTTATAGCGAGTGTTTTCTTGGAGTTTAGGATGGGATTAATATAAATGCAAGTAATTGCCATTATAAATTCTCACCTTGCAAGTTACTTCTACGGACTCAAGGGTGGTTCTATTTGCTTGCACTTGTAGAGATGGGGGATGGGAAATTTCTTAAGATTAAAGAGGGAGCACTATGTGTGCGGGGAGCACATTTCAAAACATTGCACCCATATTAGACATTTCCCTTGTAGATTATCACAATGAAAAATAAAGATCGGATGTTTTATTTTTTGTGACATGGGTCATGAGGGCTCTTTAAGAATCATTCGAAATGGCATAAGTGTGGAGAATCTACTTAGTACACCTCCCATATACGAGGGTGTGACTTTGGTAGTTGGACTATGTGCATGAGGCACCATGATTTTTATCATTCCTTGGTGCTTGATGGGTAATGTTTAATACCTAGTTTAAAGCATACTCGGTCATGTTGTGGAATCACTCCACCAACTACCATAGCAACTCACAGTAACCGGATGACAAATCCACTCGTCATACTCGGCTAATAGGAATGGAGGAGATACTAAAATGGAAAAACCCTAACAGACCTTAAAAAATGAGCAAAGTAATGATGATCAAAGTGGCGAGTCAACATAGCGATCATGGAGGAAACAATGGTAAAGGAGGAAAGATTTGTTTTCAATTCAAAGAGAGTTTTATTGTTGTAAGTGGTTAAAGGTATACATAGTATATAAAGGAAAACAAAGTTTTGTAAAGGTCTTTCAATAATTTTGAAGGAGTATTTAAAACACACGTATTCGATGAGTCCCTTTTTTTTCAAATAACCACGGAGAGACGGTGATAAAATAGAAGGGTTTTTTCATTTAAAGAAGGTCTTGTTACTATGATTTCAAATGATAGAAGCGAGTTAAATGGAGGAGAGTCGGTGTGTTATTTTAAGAGAGCTTTTCTAGAAGTATTTTAAAACGGTGTTTCCAATGAGTGCCTTTTGCTTAAAATAACCACGGAAGATCACTAATTTCAAAGAAGCGAGTGTTTTTCCAAGGGAGATTATTTCCGATGATCATTTGAATTAGTTTTCCTTGGTAAGCCAACGAAGAGCATCGGAGGCACAATGCCTCCAAGGAAAAGAAAAGTGGTGGGCAACAAGGTAGTGATGAAGAGGAACATAATGGAAGCCTACACAGTAGCAAGCATGATTGTGATGAAGTACAAAACGAGTGAAGGGAAAGAGCATAATAGTTATGAAGAAAGCGGTGACAAGGAAAAAAAAGGAAACCCCCCAAGCAAGCAATGATGAGGGCAATCAAACACAAAGAATAGAGCATGAAGGGCACTCTCCACGGCATGTGGTAGCCGCCCTCCAAGGCAAGGGGCGATAGCTTCTTCGCCAAAGCTAAATGCCAAATGTTGAGCTAATTTATGTACCTAAACTAACACAATTATTTATTATCAATCCGGGTTGTTTATGCTTTGAGGCAAGTTCACTATATGTGAAGATCAGATATAATCAAACCTTGAAAGATAAACTATTCAAAACCTGAAAGTAATACATTCTATAACTCTAACTCAATTAGTTTAAAAAAGAGGAATAATATTGAAATGGTTCTTGACTCAAGAAATCCACTTTCACCTCAATTACCACTTAATGAATCAGAGATTTAAAACCAAGAACTTAATATGGATAAATTATTAATGAAAGAAGCTCTTAACTTAAGAGACATATAAAGTATTCCATTATAATTCATTCATCTTAATATCAAAAATCTCAACAAGAAACTACTTGCACACAAACAAAAGAAACCAATTTTAATTCATCATTTTAGTAGAAGGGATGCTCAACTTGATACATCTGTTTTTTCCAACTTGATAAAGTGATGAATAAGCTATAAACTAATGACATCAATCATTATGCATGAACCATGAAGCAATCTGAAATAAAGCTTTGAAAAACCAGGTTCTACAATCATCAAATTACAAGGAAATAAAACTAGTTAACAAGAAAGTGTACTTAGCTTGGAATGGGGGCCCTTCCACCCTTGCCTTGCACACTTGATAAATGATCTCAAGAGCTTAACTTCAGTCACACATCCATAACATTGAACAGCAAAATGATAACAAGCACAAGTCTTCAAATTAACTCCTCAATCCAAAGTTGTCACAATATAAAAGTATATAAGTCAATAATAATCCTCATACATAAGCCATCAAAGCTTTGGCTTTAAATAAGAAGTCTCATGAACAAACTGATCTATTTTTACTCAAAAAAAACCCATCTAATTCTCATCCACCTATCTAAGTCGAATTCATTATTCTTATCCCAAGAAATATGGCCAATCCCATAGAATCTCAAAAGCTTTGCCCTATTTCTATGGGATTTACGAATGACTAGTCATGATTGACTAGAACTATATGGGCCTAATAAAGCTTGTTCCGTTCGAACTAAGCATAGGTGGCTTAGTCCTAGTTGCCAATCTGTCCATCCATGCATTCAATTCGTTGCCCAAGTGTCCCTGCAATCACATCAACCATAGAGCTATTACGGGAATTTACCGAATCTGCCAATTTTGCACTAAAAAAAACAAACTTTCATAAAAACTTTAGAATTTGAAAAATTAAAATTAAATACCTGAATAGATATCAAATATATGTCAAAATGGAATAAATGAATGGAAAATGGATGGGAAATAGAAGGATTAATAAGTTTCTTTGAGCAAAATAAGACCAAAACTAAGGCCCAACATCTATCCCTTGCTTATCATCAAGCATGTCCCCATGCTTGCCTATTCCTCTTTGACCTTCTTCTTTTACGAAGTAGATGTTGTACTGCAGATGCTTCTGTTGTGCTTGCCCTTGCCAAACAATCCAAACCTGTGTCATGTCTTTCCTTGAACAAAAGTTTGCTTTGACCTTACATTTCATACTTGGCTAGCTTACATATTCTTTTCCTTCAACCACTTAAATGCTTGTTTAGAAATTAGATCATTTTTCCTTTTTCAATCTCCCCAACTCTTCTTTCAATTTTTCATTTGTTTTGACCAATTTAGCATTATATTTCTTGTTTGCTTTGTTCTCTTCTTTTAATTGTTTTTCCACAATTTTGCTAATTTCTAATTGGTCGGTTAAATCCATGATTTTTTCCATCATTGATTTCTTTTTCAAAATCTTGGGTTGTTTTCATTAATGATGTTGCTGCTTCATCATCATATGAAGAATCCCTCTCAAATTCTTCTTGTGGAATGTTATTTTCTTCTTGTGGTCTTGGAAAATATGTTTCTTCTTCCTTTGTCTAAATTAATGGGACTTTTATTTGTAAATCTTTTTGGGAATAGACATCACGGATATTTCATTTTCCATGGCCATGTTATTCTTTGTTTGGCTCTTGTTCTAGGATATAAGGGGTGAATTCATCAATCCTCTGCTTTCCGCTCTATTTTATCTTGTACCTCTTTAATCTATGTTCGGTAAAATGATTTTTAATCATGAATTCTCTCCACACTATGCCACTGCAATCTCATTCTGATACTCAACTAGGATTTTAATCAATCCTTGATGATACATACGTCATCTGCCTTAGGCACATTTGTTTTCATGTCTTCTTTCGTTTCAATCATTCTTAAAAGTTGTATATATGAAATAAGGTAAATTAATCCTATCTTCTCCCTTAATGTGTTGTAGAAGTTTAACATGATATAAATGGGCAACACTATATCCTCGGTCACAAGTCAAGAACTTTTGGATGATCAAGACCAATTCTCCCCATGGCTCATTAAACCATTCCTTGGGTATCCCTTTTGTCCTATCAAATGTCCCCTTTCGGTTTTTCTCAAGGAATAAAGTCCATGCTTTCTACTTGAAGTGTAGCCCTTTGTAATACTTCTCCCCTAACATTGGCAAATCTAAGGCTTTGGACAAGTATTCTTGGGTTACACTTTGGGACAATGATTTCTCCTACTCGAGTACGATCTTGATTGAAATTCTTTATAAAATCTTTGGTTATCTCCTCGGAATGGCCATTAAATTTACTGTAAGAAGCCTATCATCGCACGATAAAGTTTCTCTATAGTCTCTTTTCCCTAGCTTTCTATTTGAAATTTTGGCTCTACCATTTTGTTTGTCATTGTTTCGCGTAAACCAATCAATGTAGGCCTCTGCTTTGTCACTAACTTCATTTTAATAAAAATTTATGACTATCGATTTTTAAAAATGAAATTCGGTAAGCAAAGAAGCTTACCTTCCTCTTCGACTCAACTCAACTACTGCCTTTTTTTAACCTCCGATATATTCCCTTGTAATAGCACTATCGAATTCCGCTGTTTAATGCAAACAACACTGTATACTACTGTTAATACGGTGGCCTCGTAATTAAATACACACGCAGACAATAACCATGTTTACTCATCACACAAAAAAACATGATTCACGTGTATATATAAAATAAAAAAAACTAAAGAGTGCTCTCGGCCTCATCAAAATTTCAAAATGTTTTCGGCTTAAGCAAGGGCATTTGCAAAAAATTTCACCTTGCGGACTACGAGCACTAAAAACCATAAAAAAATGCAAAAAGGCTCTCGGCCTCAACCAAATATAAACACAGGTTTCAGCAACCGACTCCCTTTGGCAACCACGAGTTCATTTTGACAATCCGGCATTCGATCCTCTGTTTTAGTCAAAAACAAAACAAAAATGCGGTGGCAGCAAGTGTTTATGGCATTTTCTCGTTTTCATGTTAGCTGTTTGTTAAAATTTTAATGCGCACAATTCACTCGAGCTAGAACACGGTTTAGTGCGCAATTAGTCAACAACCACTGCCATGCCACTTCAATCACGACGATTAGTTAAAATTCTTAACGTGTTACTCATGCGATGAGTTTCCATCAAAATGTTGCGCATCAAAATCTATCCACAATCCGTAAGTCTTTCGTTAATGCGGAGATAATCACGGATTTGTAGTTACTCAGTTTGTCAACGAGCGCATGGAGTGTAACTGTGGGCGCTCCAAATCCCTATTACTTCGGTTAATTGAGTACGGTGGCAAAGAAAAGGATCTAAAAGTTAATGACAAGAAATATCCCATAATGCTGAGTGTAAATGAACTTCACTTTGTTACACAGACTTAATCTACGAAAAATCTGCTATCTCCGATCGTTGAACCGGAGCGATTTCCTTTCTTAAATCCGCCTTCTTGCTTTTTCGGAGTGATTTTCACTATTTTACACATAAACTAGCCTTCTCTTCTCTCCCGAATGATGTTTTGTTTCAAAACGCCTTCTTTACGAGCTGCTGGGAAATGAGGAATGAGGTCTAAACGGTCATGAATTGACCGAGTTCATGGTTGTGCTGGGCGTGCCTATTGGTGTTATGATGCGCGATTTGTATGGTCGTCCTCTTTGACCGGTCGCCCGGCTTGTGTCATGAGGATGCCACCGCCGTGCTGCTATGTTTGAATGATATACACGTATTGCCACCACCGGCGTGTGCTATGTTTGAATGATATGCACGTGTGTGTCTACCACAGGCGTGTGTTATGTTTGAATGATATGCACGTATGTCATGCATGTGTGTGCACGTGTGCACGTATGATTTCCATTGTCGTGTGCTATTTTTTTGAATGATATGCACGTATCATTGCCACCATCGTGTTTTTATTTTGAATGATATACCCGTATCATTGCTTTGTCATGTGTTATTTTGAATGATATGCATGAACTATTACCTCCCATTTTGTGTGTCTATACGTGCAATGATACTCCTTTTGCATTGTATATGCAATTATCATTTCACCATACCCCGTCAATCATACAAGCATGACGAGATCATAACAATCGTGCCCAGTCCTTCATTTTGTATGCGCCATATACCTTTGCTTATCCTTATACCATATGCGCGTTGATTTTATATACCATATGTGTTAACCTTATATCCTTTGCGCTCGAATTTTATATAGATGGTTTTAACGCATTCCCTTATTTACACTATGGTATATAGCGCATTATTTGTTTTGCCTTCTATGCACACCTTTATGATTTTAAAATGACCATCTTAGGTCATGTTTAAATCATCACCATACTAATGCTTGATTTGTATGTGCTGGGATGGAAAAAAAGTTGTCCTAGCTTGGTCTTTTTCTCTTAAAGAAAAATACTTAGGATTATAGGGAATATGTATAGGAAATGTGTGTGAATGAAATGGAATATGTATAGGGGTATTATGAATATAGGATATGTATAAGGAATAATGAATATCCTCAGAGTACTAACTTTAACTTAACAAAAAACTAAAAATTCCTAAGAAAAATTTGAATTTCAAGTACAAAATGACTATACATATACTTCCCTGGATGATGTTTGTACGAGGTGCAATGAAATCGGATGTTGTAGATGAATCAAAAAGTAAATTTTATTACATGCTCCTTGTTCTTTATGCTCTGGTTCTTGAATTGAAAAATCGATGTCCCTTTGTAATGATTCTTTGTTTCAGGTCCTCTGCACTGCTCACATAATATGCACATGTTGTTTCTGACATTGGCAAGTTTCTCGGTCCATCTCTCGGGTCCCTCTGTCGCCAATACAAGTTCCTTCTATACTTCGACTTTCCAACTAAAGATCTAATACAAGTCTCCCCCTTGTTTAAGATATGACTTGTCCTCAAGTCGATTTGTTGATGGAGAGTACCCGTATTGAGATTATGTGAGAACGATGAAGAACAAGAAAAAGGAATTCATAAGAGTCCAAGTTGCCCCTGGTTTTCCCCTATGAATTCTTGTTTGCTTAGTGCCGCGGTTGCTGGTTTCACTAGCAAACAAATTATTTTTTATATTTTTTATATTTTTATTATATTTTTTATTTTTTATTATTATTTTTTATTCAACTACGGAAATTTGGAAGATGGTCGGGCATCGGTGTGCCATGACTTCCGGTCATGTATCTCTGTCGATTGTTTCATAAATGCTTCTTCCTGATAGGCCTATTATAAACTTTGAGCCTATGTCCATTCACTATAAAGGAGGTGGAGTCCTCGTCGATTGTTTTGATCTTGATCTGCTCCATTGTCGAAGATTTCATCAATTTCATATGGACCTAGCCGGTGTGTTGTGAACTTTGCTTTGAAATCTTTGAACTTGGAATCAAAAAGTAATGCCCAATCTCCCTTGCGAAATGTCTTTGTTTTGATATATCTGTCGTGCCATTTCATTCTTTGTTGTTGCACCAATGTAGTATGTTCTATGGCTTGTTGACGATGCTCATCCAGCGATTCGGTTCCATGATCCCATTTCTTTGTTGTGCTTCTGTCGTAGTCTAGTCCTAATTCGGTTGCTAGTCCGTATGTTTGTATTTGAAACTCTATAGGCAATAAGGCCTCTTTTCCATATACTAAGTCGGTATGGACTAAAACCGGTTGTATTCTTCCATGTAATTCTATAGGCCCATAGTGCATCTTGTAATTTTTCGGACCAATCTTACTGTTTAGCACTTTGTCTTGTTTTTGTCATGATATTTTCTAGGACTTTATTTGTTGATTCAACTTTGCCCATTTGCTTGAGGATGATATGGTGTAGATGTCCTGTGTTTGATCTTGTACTTCTCTGTTAGATCTCGTACCGCTTTTGATGTAAATTGTGTTCCTTGATCTGTTACAATTTGTCTAGGTACTCCATATCGACAAAGATTTATTTAAAAAGAAAGTTGACCACTTTGTATCTTACATGTTGCTCTATTCTTTGCTTTAGCCTCTCGCCCACTTGGTTACATAATCTTGTACATACTAAGATGTACTTCTTTCCATTTGATGGTGGATTGATGGGTCCAACAAAGTCAAGTGCCCATTGCTCAAATGGTTCTATGAGGACTGTGGCTTCGAGCGGCATCTCATCTCTTGTGATTGGTCTCCTCTGTTCTTTGGCAATGCACATTGCTTGACATATTTCTTAGAGTCTTTGAAGATGGATGGCGGTAGTAGCCCCGATTGCGGCACCTTATATGCTGTTCGTTTATCTGTCAAAATGGCCACCACATGGTTCATCGTGACATGCCCTTAGAATATCTAATATTTCATCTTCTCACGCACACATTTTCTAATTATCAAATGCGAACCGATTATAAAATAAATTACCATTTACCCAACTATACCTAGAACTCTCTCTAACAATTTTGTGTCTTTGCTTTTTAGTGAATTGGGTTGGTAACTTTCCCGGAAGATAAATAGTTTGCCATGTACGCAAACCATGGTGTTCTTCTTTGTGATAGCAAACATATGTTCATCGGGAAAGTTATACGCAACGGATTAGGATCATTGGGTGAATGTATGCGGGACGGAAAGTCGGCCACTTGATTTTCCTTGCACTGGCCGATCTTGTATTGTGATATTAAATTCTTGCAATAATAGTAACCATCTTGTTATTCTTCCATTGGTTATAGGTTTATTCATCAAGTATTTGATTCGTCGAATGATCCGTATGAATGAAAACTTGATATCCTGTTATATAATGTTTGAATTTGTTTCTTCGCATGTATAACGGCTAACATTTCTTTTTCTGCGTGATTTGTGTAGTTCAATTCTGCGGTGGTGTTAGATTCTTTCTTATAAAGTATATTGCATAATTGAACAAGTTCTCTTCTTGTCCAAGAGAGGCACCTATTGCGGTATTAGATGCATCGGTTGATATATGAAATGGCAAAGACCAATTTGGCCCACGGAGAATGGGTGCAACTGATAATTTCTCCTTCAAAATTTGAAATGCATTTTGACAATCATTTGTCCGGTGAAATTCAATATCTTTTGCTAATAGTTTAAATAGAGGTTGTGCTATTTCTTGAAGTTTTCAATAAATCGTCTATAATAGCCTAGCATAGCCTAAGAAACTTCTTACCTTTTTTTGTGTTGTAGGAGGCATTAAGTTTATTAGGACTTGGATTTTCGTTTGGATCCACTTTAATTCCTGAAGCAGAAATATGGTGTCCCGAACTATTCCTTGTCAACATTATATAGCATTTCTCATTGCTTAATGACAAATTTGTTTCAATGCATCGTTTCAGCACTTTCTCAAGATTATTTAGGCAATCATTATATGTGTTTCCATAAGCTGCGCAAGTCATCCATATAAACCTCTACACATTCATGGATTAGATCGGCAAAAATTGCAAGCACTTGCTCATTGAAAAGTTGCGGGTGTGCATTACATAAACCAAATGGCAAAACATTATATGCATAGGTTCCCCATGGGCAAGTGAATGTTGTCTTGTCTTGGTCTCTCTGTTGCTATTCTAATGCTGGTTGTACTCGCTAAACCCATCTAAGAAAAGAGAAGAATTTCTTTCCGGCCAATGAGTCTAACACTTGATCGATAAATGGTAGAGGAAAATGATTCTTGAGTGTAGCTTTGTTTAGTTCTCGATAATCCACACATACCCTCCACTTTCCATTTTTCTTTGGAACAATAACCAGTGGATAAACCCATTGACTATACTGAAATAGGATAGATGAATCCAACATTTAACAATTTTTTGAAGTTCTTCTTTCACTATTTCTTTCATCATAGGATTCATCGTCTTTGAGGTTGTCTTACGGGTTTGATTTGATCATGCTTTGTATAGATGTGGTGGACACATGTGTTAGGATGGATTCCTTGCATGTCGGTATAATCCCGAGGCAAAAGCTTTTGAATATTTGCTGCAATAATGCAATTACCTCTTGCTCTTGTTACGATTGCAACTCATTTCCAATGTTTAAATGTTTTTCCAGGACTTACCTCAATTGTTTTTATTGTTGGATTGGAGATTGTGTTTACGGGAAAGATGTCTATAAAATAATTCCGCAAAGTTTGAACGGTACGAGGTTTCACGAAAACATTGATTCAAAAGGTTATTTATGGCTTCATATTGAACTTCTCTAAGGTCTGCTCTCCGAAATACTTGGTTACGAAATGAAAAGATCCATTAAGTCTTCATTCTCTTCTTCTTCTCTTAAATCAAAGAATTTATTTATACTTAAAAGCTCGGTTAGTTTGTTGTTTTTCTTGAGCTTCGAAAGTCATTTGATTCTAAAGAAGTTGATTGTGCGGGTGAATAAAGAGCAATATGTTTTCTTTCATCTCCATGCGAAATAATCATGCTTCTACGATCTGCATCCTATAAAGGCATCGGCGGTAGCTAACCATGATCTCGCCTAAGATTAGAGGATGTCCTCCCAAATTTGTTTTTTGGTTGCGAGAATAAGGAAGTCAACGGGATACTCCCATGAATCCAAAGAGACTATAATATCTTCCAATATTCCTTCGAGGAACAACTTTAGATACGTCTCGCTAATTCTAAGATTGTAGAGGTTGATCTAATGTTGTTCAAATGCAAAGTTTTCATTGTCTCCATTGTCATTACATTTATAGCTGCTCCCAAGTCTATTAATGTGTTTGGTGCTTTGAGAAATTATTTATTGATATAGTAACCATAGGGGATACTAGGATCAATATATTTTTCTACTTTGGTTTACGTAGACATGAGGCTTGCTAGTTTACCAATGACTTGGATTGTAGTAGGATCCTTCTTCTTTTCTTTTGTGATTTCTTAATGCACAATTCCTTTATTGTTTTAGCATATATTGGTATTTCTTTAATTGCCTTCAACAAAGGAATTTTTACATAAGCATTTTTTAACTCATCTAAAATATCAAATTCGGGAAGGGTTATTTCTTTTTGTTGTTCCACTAACCTTTCGGGATAAGGTGGTGTTTGAGTTGTAATGTTTGTTCCTTTACGAATTTGTATCTTAGTTTGTGATGTTTCGGGTGATTCTCCTTGTTCGGTTGGTTCTTATATAATTGGAGGAGAATCGTTTTTAAGCACTTTTCCAGGACCTTAGATGGACTTCATTAAGAGGAAGAATTGAATATGTGGGAAAACATGTTGCTTCCTCTACGGTGTATGCGGCTTTTTCCACCTTATTATTCGGATTTGCAATTGGTTGTTTCGGTAATTGAGTTGAGTGCAGGGTTGATTTGTGGGTAGGCATAGTTGTTGTGGTTGGGTCGACAACGGTGGAGGATGCTGACGATATGGGATGGATTGTGGATATGCGAGAATGTTGTTGTTGAAATGGTATGTATTGAGGATATGGTGGATATGTAAATGGTCATTGATATTGTTGCTTGGTATTGTTGTTGATACTTGTTGAGGTGTCTGGTTTCCATAACCATATCCTCTCCAACCTTGTGCGGGGTTGTTGTGGATATTGTTGTGGAGGCCAAGCTTGCCATGGCATTGGAGGGGTCGAGGATTTTGAGGTGGATAGAGGTAATTTTGTTGAGGGAATTGTTGCTGATTTTGTTGAGGCATCCTAGGTTGCCATGGTCTTCGTGGTGCTACATAATAAAAACCTTCCATTCTCGGCACTTCTTCCATTGAATTCACTTTTGTAATTCTTTCAATTTTAGACAATTTTCTATGGAATGCTTTTCTGTACAAAGACCACAAACACCGAACACTTCTGAACACTATCCAAAGGACATTCTCTTAATGGATGTTTGTTTCTACATTTGGGACAAAAGATTGCTAGAGCTTTTTCTTGTTCTTCTTTCTTCTTGTTTGCTTTTAGCACATCTACTTGTGTCCCTAATGTACTCAAAAGATCTGTTTTGAAATTCTCCAATAAACTTCCTATTTCAGCTCTTGTTATCCCTCCACTGCGGTGACTTTGCTTGCTTTTGAACTTACTTCTCTTCTTCCTGTTTTTGCTCTTCCTCTAGAATATTTTTGACATAAATCAACAATTTCATCGAATGGTAGGTTTGAGATGTCTCCTTTGCCCATCACATTCAAAATGTCAAGGTATTCATCCCTTATACCCTTGAGAAAGATTGTTCGAATGGTTTCTTGATTTAGAGAGTGTTGTTTAGATTTACGTAGATTATATAAAAATCTTTCCAAATATTCTTCTAAACTTTCATCTTCTTGTTGTGTCATTCGAAAATATCTTCCTTTGAATCTCTAGATCTGCAATAAGCTTGATATTTTTTTAAGGAAGACTAATCTCATATCATCCCAAGAAGCTATTGTATGTTCTCCTAAACCCATAAACCATTTCAAGAGTCTGCTTGCTTTTAATGTTGCGGGGAAAAAAGACGAAGTTTATGAATGTCATCGGTATATCCATATGTTCTACATAGAATATCAAATTCAAACATAAATGCATCGGGATCTTCCGTTGACATTCCATAAAAATTTGGCAATACGAAGGTGGAATATTTTTTCATTTTCACTTCTTCTCCTAATATTGCACTTGTGTCTATTATTGGAAAGCCAAAGGTAGTCTCATCTTCTTGTCTTTTACGATCGTTTTCTATTTTTCTATCATTTTCTTGTTTTGCATCCTCCTCTCTCTTTCTTCTCCATTTTGCTTGTTGTCTTTCATATTGAGCTCGTTGTTCGGGGAGTGAGAATAACGGATCCATGTCCCTCTTACGCCATTGGTTGATTTGTTTCAATTTTTAAGTGGAGTTTCGGGTTGGTCGAAGATAGGAGGATTTATGGATGGAAATAAAGATTGTTTTCCTTTGATAATTTCTTTTTGTTTTCCGGAAGTTGAAGATTGTTTTTTGCTTTGCTTCCCAAGCTAACAAGGTTTGTCTCTCAATCAAAGTTAATCTTTGTCCACTTCTTTGTTTTTGACGCAATTCCTCAATGATTGGATTACCGATGCTTTCGAGGTATTTAATGATCCTATCTCTATTTGTGGGGGAGGTTTTTAATAAATCTACCATGAGGATCTCTATGTCTAGGCATAAAGAATCATAACTAAAAAATGTAACTATTGTTTTTGTTTTTTTATTTATTTACTATGCCGATATTTGCCTCCCAGGCAACGGCGCCAAAATGTTGAGCTAATTTATGTACCTAAACTAACACAATTTTTTATTATCAATCCGGGTTGTTTATGCTTTGAGGCAAGTTCACTATATGTGAAGATCAGATATAATCAAACCTTAGAAAGATAAACTATTCAAAAAGCTGAAAGTAATACATTCTATAACTCTAACTCAATTAGTCTAAAAAGAGGAATAATATTGAAATGGTTCTTGACTCAAGAAATCCACTTTCACCTCAATTACCACTTAATGAATCGAGAGATTTAAAACCAAGAACTTAAGATGGATAAATTATTAATGAAAGAAGCTCTTAACTTAAGAGACATATAAAGTATTCCATTATAATTCATTCATCTTAATATCAAAAAATCTCAACAAGAAACTACTTGCACACAAACAAAAGAAACCAATTTTAATTCATCATTTTAGTAGAAGGGATGCTCAACTTGATACATCTGTTTTTCCAACTTGATAAAGTGATGAATAAGCTATAAACTAATGACATCAATCATTATGCATGAACCATGAAGCAATCTGAAATAAATCTTTGAAAAACCGAGTTCTACGATCATCAAATTACAAGGAAATAAAACTAGTTAACAAGAAAGTGTACTTAGCTTGGAATGGGGGCCCTTCCACCCTTGCCTTGCACACTTGATAAATGATCTCAGAAGCTTAACTTCAGTCACACATCCATAACATTGAACAGCAAAATGATAACGACACAAGTCTTCAAATTAACTCCTCAATCCAAAGTTGTCACAATATAAAAGTATATAAGTCAATAATAATCCTCATACATAAGCCATCAAAGCTTTGGCTTTAAATAAGAAGTCTCATGAACAAACTGATCTATTTTTACTCAAACAAACCCATCTACTTCTCATCCACCTATCTAAGTCGAATTCATTATTCTTATCCCAAGAAATATGGCCAATCCCATAGAATCTCAAAAGCAGCCTATTTCTATGGGATTTGAATGACTAGTCATGATTGACTAGAACTATATGGGCCTAATAAAGCTTGTTATGTTCGAACTAAGCATAGGTGGCTTAGTCCTAGTTTCCAATCTGTCCATCCATGCATTCAATTCGTGCCCAAGTGTCCTGCAATCACATCAACCATAGAGCTATTACGGGAATTTACTGAATCTACGCCAATTTTGCACTAAAAAAAACAAACTTTCATAAAAACTTTAGAATTTGAAAAATTAAAATTAAATACCTGAATAGATATCAAATATATGTCAAAATGGAATAAATGAATGGAAAATGGATGGGAAATAGAAGGATTAATAAGTTTCTTTGAGCAAAATAAGACCAAAACTAAGGCCCAACACCAAACAACAAGGAAGAAAACCAAGAAAAACTCAAAACTTCCCAAAGAGGGCACCCGGTGAGAGAAAGAGGAAAAGGAAAAATATAGACTTGGAAATTTTTTCCCGAGATTATAAGCATGTTTCTAAACACCCTTAAGGGGTTTTCTCACCGAAATTGAGTGAATTTTGACATGTTCTTGTTTTTTGACATTTTTGGGCCTAATTGCATAAAATCATGGGCGCCGCCATTTTTGTTTGGAGCATCCTTAGCTATTGAGAGTGGTATCATTGAATGCATTGAAATTAGGAGCATATACTCAGAAAATTTCAGATCAATTGAAGATGTTTTGGTCCCCAAAAGAGGCAAAAAAAAGTCACTTTTTCGACACTCTGCTGTCACTTATCGGCAAGGGCTAATTTTTGGGTTTTTTTCCACATAGGTTAATTTTTCATAGAATTTCAGTGATCAGTTTTGGAAAAAACCAAGTATTTTCAGAAACTAAACATCTAGGGGCTTTCCAACAAGCCATCACGGAGCCTCGTTTTCGACATCGCAAGGTCCTTCAAAAGTTGTCTACAAAAGCAGGAATTTTTCTCTTTGCTATATTTATCGAAGCATTTTGCGAAAAATGCGGTTTACTAAGTGGCTTTTCCGAATGTGTGTTTCACCTTTTTTGGATATTTTCAGTTGGGAAAGGTTAATTTAATTTCCTTTTTTAGCATTTTTAATATATTTTCATAGATATTTTGTGCCTTGGGCATTTCAAAGCCTCAAGGACAAAATCAAATATTTGTGATGGGCCAATGAGCTTGCTAGTTGCACTAGGAGGTTCTCCTTCACTTTTGCCTATATATTCCAAGAGATTTCATTGTAAACAAGGCTGAAATTAATGATATAGAGAAATATATGGTTATACAAGCTTGGAAGAAATACTTGTCTCGGGCATTGGATAGTTTCTTGAATGTTTTGGATGATGAAAGAGGAGCGTGATTGGATTCCTTGACTTCGTAAAATGGTATAGTGTCCCTCTCTCGTTATGTTTCTTAGTTTTCATACATACTTCATGTTCTTGCTTGTCTGTAAGAAAGTAGAGAATAGATTTGAGACATGCCCTTGGAGGCATCTCGGATTTCCTATTTCATTACGACTTCTATGTTTTCTTCCTTCTTAGTCATATCAAAGAATTCTTAATTTCTCTTTGATCATCGAAGAAATTGTTTGCTTGTTTCATTTATGGTTGTTATGCATGCTAAGTATGATTCACGATATGCCTTTCTTACTCATGGCTAGTCAAAACTTCCACCTCTTATACCTTTCTTTGAATGTCCCGATTGTCCTAGGTGAACCAAGGAGGTCTTGTATCGATCCCTGCACTTTGCCTAAAACTACGTAATCTTAGTTCAAATTGCTCGATAACCCAAAATACTATGTCTAGGAGTTCCCTCTTGGTAGTTTGAGTTATTTGTTTTTCTAAATTGTTTTTCCCCAAAGTACGATAGCAATTTTCCTAAATTTAGAGAGTCATATATCTCTATGTATCGCTTGAATTTTTATTTCTATGCATCTATCGGTTTGAAGTTACATTTATCATGATTAATGGTTAGCCCTACCATATAAATATACTCATGCTTTGAACTATTTATGTTTGAAATCCTTTGTCCTTCACAAAATTAGTGTCCATCACTTCATTTTACCCAAAGATCCATTTTACCTTGATCAAATCGGCCCTTCAATATACCTTGTATCACCATACGAGGCTTTCCGGCCTTTTCGACCCCATAGCCCGATTGATCTAACAATATTTTTATCTATTTATTCTTTGATCAGTTCCTCCCTCGAAAACCTAAAAAACATAACCAAAAACCTACTTCATAACTAGCCTAAAATCCGGAATATGGAAGCAAACAACTATACATCCCTTACACAAATAAAGGGATCCCTCTCGAGTCCCGGGAAGGCTAGGGTCCTTGGGCTCCAAAGTTGGTTTGATGTTACCACTGTCACTTGGCTTGCCAATCGGCCAAATCACGAGACCCTAACGAGGTAAAAATTTTTGGAATCCTTCCCGATTAAGGAAGTCCGAACGACAGCGATTGTGGATTACCCTCAATGTCTAGTTTTTGAAGGCCTAACTGCAAACCTTTCATATTAGAAGTACAAGAATAAATGAGATAGAGCGATGAATATTTAAACACACCTTATTCAAGTAATTTAACTAATTTCTCATTAATGGCATTTGATAAATGCGAGCAAAGTTAAATGTAAATTCTAGAGGTCATCACTGGGAAGAAAATAAACGAGAAAAGTTAGTATTGAAGCATATACATACTCATCCGTACAATAGCCTAAAATGAAAGACATCATTGTGATAATCTGTCTTGTTCTTTATGAGAAAATTGAGGTCGAATATGGAGGGTTTCTCTTTGGGGTTTCAATTTATGAAGGCAAGAAGGTTTGGAAGATCTGAAATCTCTTTGGAAAGTCAAGTTTCGAGATATAACTCGGTGAGGATTTCAATTTACAAAGGGGATTCATCGAGGCTTGATTTGGATTTGCGACATACCTTGGTTTATTGATTCGGCGGTAATAGTGAACAAAATTTCCTTGTTGTGGGTTACTAGGGATATTTCATTGGCGGATAATTATCTTGACAAAGCATCGATGATTTCGAGGGAATAGGAAGGTTTGCGGGAAGATATATTTGGGAAAATTTGATTCCCAAAGGTGGATATCATCGGCCAGGTCCATAAATCTATCATAGCTCGATTAGTGGAGATTTAAGATGTTAAAATCGGTGATAGGGTCAACGATTTTGGAGTCTTTTTCTACAAAGGGGGTTATGTTCAACATCAATAACATGAACTTGCGAGAGTTGACTATCACAATGCCTTTGGGAAGCCATAGATTTGTTTATTTTATTCAATTTTATTACTCTTTGGCTTAAGAAATAGGCTCGGGCCCTTAGGAATACGGTGGAAAGATGATTAAGGTCTAGAAAAAGGGTTTTGGAGGCAACGATGTCTTTCTTTTGGTCCTGCAAATCTCTTTAAACTAGTTCGATTGACTAAATTTTTTAGCCTACGTACGAGGCCTCGGCACTTAGGAATATACGGAAAAATGAAGCTTTTAGTATGCGGGAAGTGGTTCTCGAACCAGTCGGAGGATTTCTAGCAAAAAAATAGGCTTCAATGGTCTTTATAAGGCCTCAAAGCTTGGTTTTGCATCGAATTTAGTAGCAAAAGGATTGAATTTTGATGTAATTTGATCTCAAAATAGTCGGCAACGGTCACTTTTGCTCAAAAACAAGGTGGTGGAAGCTCTTTTCTTGCAAATATGAATAGAAATAGTGAAAAAAGGATTTTAGGGTAGTCTTATTGTTTTAAAAAACAATGATTAAGAATTATTTCTTAGGGTTAAATTAAAAGCAGAGGGGTTGTATCATAGCAACAGCGAAAAACGGCACGATGGGAGTATGGTGGTTATCGCATCACGGAAAGACGGTAAATGGTTTTTGATTTGAGGATGCAATATAATGCTGTCTGCCGCATAGCAACGGAGCGAGGAGTGTGAAAATGCTTATTTCCACAACCCTTCAATGGTGTTAAATTTTGGTCATTCGAAGGTGCCAAAATTTTCAATGTTCGTTGGATCGGATGTATGGCAATGCGACGGGTGACGGGTGTTGATAGATGAGTTGGGGATTAGATTATTATAAGGTGGGGTTATTTAAAATATATACAATGGAAGTAAATATGAGCGGGGTTTAATTTTAATGTGGGACCCAAGAATAGAGTATAGTGGAGAATTAATAAAATAAACTATAGGTTATAAAATAATTAAAGATTTTATAATGAATGGGGAGGTAATAGAATATTTTATCGGGGGTAATATAATATGGGTAAATGAAAATATGTAAAGTAGGAGTAGAAATACACTAGGTAAATGCGTTTTAAAAAGATATCGAGAAGGGTTTTGTAGTGTGGATACTTTTCAAAACATTGTTAAACTTAGGATAAGTGGATTTTTGGTGTACTTAGATGGGAAGAGGGAATTAGTGAGGGGGGGTTAATTTCCAAAGGAAAAAATGGGTGTTTAGCTAGGGAAATGGGTTTTTGTAAGAGAAAATGGGTGAAGTAAGGGAAAAATTAAAAATCAAGGGAAAGGGATATTTTAAAAGGGAAAATTCTTTTTTTAAGAATGGCATTAGTATTTTAAACTTCAGGGGAAGGGGATTTTGGGGAATATTAGTGATATGAAATGACCAAGCGATGCTTGTCATGCCTTTTAACACTCTTCTACCTACCCATATTTTACCCTAACATTTTTTTCTTCATTTATTGGGTGCATTTAAGCTTGTTGACCCTTTTTATTTTTTCTTTTATAAGAAAACTACATAATTCTAATCTTATGATATCGATGGCGAGATTAAATTGCGAGTTCATTTTTATTCTCTTCCTAACTACTAATCTACCAAGATTAAATGGCTTGGCAATGATCTTTATTCTCTAACTATCAACATGAGATTTAAAGCATGAATGAATCAAGATTAATCTATTTGATCCATGGATTGTGGCATTTTTTGACAAGCTACACACACTCTTATTTTGCAAATTAAAGTAAAAAGTAGTGGCATTTGAATTTGCATCACTTTCACGATCTATTTTTATCCCCTTTTTTTGGTGGGGTTCATATTTTATTTTCTATTTTGATATTTTTTCTTTTAGTCCTTTGATTTTTCTTTTAGGACTTACCCTCTTTACACTTTTTTTATATGGGAAAACATTTGCTAGAAGAAACGTGTGTACAATATTACAAGACTAATCATAGTCAATTCAAAATTATTAATCCTATTATTATAGGACCCTAACACCATCAAGACCCGGGCTTTTGTCCATTGAGAAATATTTAAGTGCCTCCAACACCTCCTGCGAAGTGAATCTATCATTTAGGCTGAACAAGATCCTCCTCCTCCAACATCTTAGGATAGTCCTCCAAAATTATTAACATCCTCGATCTCTGGGGTTCCTCCTCCTGGCTTATACAACTCCATAAAATACTTTAGCTTCTTTTTTGTATGTCTTTCATGGAGAAATATGATGTCCCATTTACCTCTACTTGCCATATCACATTTGCATTTTTTTCTTCTAGATGAAAAGGCATGGAAAAATGTTGTGTTTTTGTCACCAACCTTTAGCCGCGTCGCTCTACTTTTTTAGTCTCCAAGAGTGTTCTTCGATCAAGAAATGCATTATATGTTTTATTTGTAGGGATTTGAGTCTACACTATAAATCATAGGTCTGTCTACCCTCCTCCACCTCTATTAATATTTGTGTCTTTTCAGCTTTGATTTCCTTTATTTTTTCTTTCATCTATACTTTTTTTCCTCTTCTCCCAAGCATGCATAATCTTATTCAATCCTCACAACGTATTTGATAAGTACTCCATTGTTGTCATGTAAGCACCTCTTTTATGGTTTTTCATATATTCTTTTACCATGACATTAAAATTATCATTCTCCGAGCCACACCCTATTAAACTTAAATGGATGGCCTCCCGGTCTTAATTCAAGCGCCATTCGAGGGATACAATTCTATGGTTTGATATGGTGATATCTCTACGCACACGTGTTGCGCCCCATCTTAGACGGAGACTAGCCGGGTATTAAGAATACATCATTTTTTTTCCAATGAACTCATGTCCTTTCCTTCCATTAAACCAAGGTTTGGACGGTTCTCGGCCAAAGGTATATCGCACAGAGTTGGCATCACGTGAGTAATCACCCGAGGGAAACTAGAGAGGGATCATTCTACCTCTGTCCCCCCACATTTCATCCTCATTTAGAGTACAATTAAAATCACTTGCAATAATGGAATGATCTAATATAATAAAGCCACACCGCATCCATATTTTTCCAAAAAATTAGTCTATCGAGATAAAGAGGTGAACTCCTCACTGCGAGGAAAATACCCTCTATAGAAGGTTATAAAAGGGAGGCTTTTAGTGTTATAAAATTGCCCAAAATTGTCAAAAAAGCATTTGCTAAAACATTTGTTTATGGTTACGGAGGTTTTGGCAGAGATTTTAATGGAAATTGAACACAACTAAAAAAATTGGGCGATCGGAGGTTATTACGGATGTTTTTTTCATCGGTGCGCTACTAAGTTTTCAACACACCGTGTGTGTTATCTAGAAGGTGGCCCGGGCGATCGAAGGTGCATGCATCGAGCAGTCAGAGTGTAAAAGCACACCGGGTGCGGTGTTGGTGATACAACACACGGCCGTTGTTATTGGTCTTGGGATTTGTGCGGTGCCCATAGGTCATCTCAATGCACAAGTACGTAGAATTATAGAAATGCACCGGTGCTCCATATCGGACAAACACACCGAGATTTATAATTGGTATTGGTATTTGTGTGGTGCCCATAGGTCATACAAATGCACCGGTGCATCTTCGCACATAAACGCATCGAGTAGTGCGGTACCGCACAAACACACCAAGATTTTTTAATTAGTTTTGGTATTTGTGCGAGTGCCCATAGGTCGTAGAAATGCATAGGTGCTCTGAAATATACAAACACACTCGATTTACGATGAAAGCGACACACACAGATGTTCATTTTGTATTTTTTTAGAAACATTGTACCCTGTGATAGTGCAATTATTGTGATTTTTTTAAAATTTATTATTCATCAAAAGTCGACACATCTTATAACATTATTCATATTAATTAATTTTACGTTAATGCATTTTAATGTGATGTTTGGATTAATTTTTTATATCATATCATTATTATTGTGACATTTTAAAATTCATTATTCATCAAAAGTCGATTCATATATTTCTTATAACTATATTCATATGAATCAAATTTTTATTAGTGCATTTGAATGTGATATTTTTCTTATATCATATCATAAAATTTCACATCTCTTCATTATAATATTTAATCATCCATAAATTTAATCGGTGGTGTTACATTTCACGACGACAATGGAGAACACAATAGAATATATTAAAAAATATTTTATTATATATATATATATATATATATATATATATATATATATATATATATATAAGACGAGTCTATGTCATACAAAATGGGACAATTATTGATATCCCTTTGTCTTTCAATTGGGACACTATGTCCATTACATTAAACAAAATTTCGATTTCGAGACAAATATTTCAAAAAATACAACGCCTTGCTTTGATATCCAAACATAGTGATCATCATTCTTCGCTCGAGCTGTCATCACTTTGCTAGAGCTACTTCCATGACTTGGGTTATTTTCGGGAATGTTTTGTTCATGGTGTTGATTGTTTTATTCTTCTTCACCTTCCATGTACAAACATAAAAATAAAATTTAATGAGTGTATATACATTGGTGAGAATAATGAAAATTGCAATATTAAATAATATACATCAATGTAAATCGAAAAGAAATTACGTACCATAGCAACAATTGACTCATAAACTATACACATTCTTTCAAAAACCATGTGCCATGCCATCTTTCAAGAGTTCATTTGTTGGCGCGAGTTCCATACTTTGTTTCACACGAGTTTTATACCCAATAATAAATTATATATTTATTATAAAATATTTTTTTGTTCTATTAATTATAGACGAAGCTAAGTAAAACAAGATCTATAGATGCTTACAAATTCCACAATTAATTTATGATATGCCAACATATACTCACAACATATTTAACCCAATTTCAATCAATTCATCTGATGGTTCTTCTTTGTATGCTAGCACTTGTTTGAAGACATTCAATGATGATTTTTGTAAAACAAATTAAAAATTACAAAAAATGAAATCTAGTTAAGTTGTTATAAGGAAGTAAAAATTACTCAAAAACTTAGGTATCAACCCTTTTCTTCCTTGTCATCTCGTTTTTATGTCTTGAATGGATTCCATTTTCTTTTCTTTTCGCAAGAAAATACTTGAAAATTAATATTTAATGCTAAATTTTTTATTTATTGTACCTAATGATCGAAAAAATTCAATGATTAGATATTACATTTGAACCACATTGCTATTGAGATGGTTCCTCCTACGATGTAATTTTGTCCATTTCTTTGACCATCTTCTTGTACATCTTTTTGGACATTCCTACATCGGCATATTTTTGATATCGGCTCATTCATCTTTTCAAATTTTCAAAATCTTCTTAAAAATGTAACATGACAATAAACTATTTAATTTTTATATTGATATATGAAAATTAAATATAACAAACATGATATTTATAAATAATTCTAGACAAGCATTTAAAGGAAGATAACTTTTTCATTCGTTCTTTTTTGTTGTTGTGTGTTTTTGCTATTAAAAGTATGACATATCTCATTGACCAATTCTCTAGAAACTCTTCACGTAGTTTAGATAAAATTTGGTTCTTGGAATCATTGGATTGAATTTTGTATTGTAGGTGGAAAGAACGCTCTATACATTCATTCCACTAGATCCCTCAAACTTTTGTAAAAGTTTTTCCCCCTTTCGTTAACCTCCAACACCACTCCATATGAGCTAAGGAGCAATTCATTTTCATTTTCATGTTCTATTTTTTTATTTTCTTAGAACAATATTCCTTTTCGAGTTTTTGGTCCACCGTAGAACATTAAAAATATGTGAATTAATAGATCATTTGACACATGTTATCTAATATTTTTTAAGTATAATATAAATTAAAATTAAAAAAATAAACTCATATTGGATCGATAGTATTTTTTCATTCATACTGATTCATCCTTTTGCAATTTTTCCATCAAAATTTTATGTTCTTCTGGGTCCTAGATCAAAAATAATGTTATCGAGCTTCATCATTTTTCACGGTTGTGCATGATATATAGAAAAAAAATACATATTGGTTAAACTTACATATAGTTCAAAAACAATATTTTTTGTAAAGAATTTACAAAGAACTTGCATTTTTTTCTTTTCTTGATGTGTATCAATATTTTTGTTACTTGATCTCTTATCATACATTTATTTATCAATATAAAAAGTTGTACCATATCATTCATTGATATATTTATAAATAAATTGTCAACTTTTCGAGTGTATCGCAAGAAAGCTGGTGCACCATTAATGGTGCATCGCATCGATGTGAGTGTGTTTGGGTCTTATAAAGCGCACCGCAAAAAAAATATAATAGGCTGTACAATGCTCTATGTCAAGAAGGAGCTTTGGTGCATTACATGTTAACCACTGCGATTTACACAGAGAAAATAATAAAAATCATCGAGTGCTAGTTTTTATGGCATAAATGCCCCGCAAAAACAAGGGATCACCACGAGTGCTCTCCGTCAACCGGAAGACCAGGTGCGGTGTGTTATATGTTACATGGTGCACCGATTAACATAATAAAACATTTTTTTTGAAACAACACATTCACGGTGAACCATAATGAAATAGTGCATCGATGGCCTATTTTACATATGGCGCATTGATTAAAAAAAATTTGTTTTTTTTTAATTTTTTATCACACGGTACTTTCACGGTGCACTAGGATAATACGGTGCTTTGGTGTGCTAGGCTATGCTAGGTGCAGATATATGTTTTTAAAAAAATTCACGCAAGGGCCAACATGGATTGGCATCGACTATGAAATTCGTCCCAGTGGATTGGATGTCTTAGGCCTATATATAGCATTAAAAACCACTATAAATATAAAATGAAAAGCCCTAATTATGAAATCACGGAAATAGGGAGAAGAAAAGACGAAAAACAAGGATTACTTATTTATTTATTTTGTGTCTTAAAATGAAAAAGAAATTGAATTTTTTTCTTACTACGTAAAAACTACGAGAAAAAAGTAAAAAAAAACAATAAACATTGATTTTTTTTCTTATTGCGTAAAAAAAAGCTGTAGAAAAAATAAAAAAAATAAAAAAATTTAATCACGAGATCGTTTGAAATCCTATGCTACGGGGTTTGAATCACCAAAGGTTTGTAATTCGATTGTACGAATACTACGTTCGAACATGTTCGTTGTTCCACATTGCTCTCATTCTCTGTTGCTCCGGGTATGTCTCGCAAATCTCACGGCTTAAAATGTTTGCAAAAATAGTGAAATAATGAAAAGTGTTTAGTATTTAAAGATTTTTTTTATGAAATTAGATTTTCAAAAAATATTTTTCGCCCATTTTTTCAATTTACTATTTTTTTCACTTAAAGAAAATAGAGTTGCGCTTTTTTTATTTGCGGTTATTTCTCATCGGTGTGTTTGTTTATAAAATAGCACCGGTGCGCACTCACGAAAAATCACTTGTGTGGTGATCTATACATTAGCAACGATAACGAGAAGTCCATTTTTTAAGGCACCAAATTACTTTTTAGGTGTGTGCACCAAACTTTTTGTTGATTTTGCTCAAATGCGAGGAGAAAATATTATAATTATATCAAATGGAAAATTCTTCAAAAATCTAGCTCGTTCCATAATATTTCTCAAAGTCCATCGCGAATTTCTCCCTATCCATATTGACACATAATATTTACTTCAAATTTTATTTATATTTTCATTATCTAATTGAATTTATGTTTTTTATCCATGCCAATCATGAACAACCTAATTAAATTCATAATGTATACAAATTTGCAAGTTCATGTAGATTCAACATAGATTTCATGTGCACAAAACATTCAAATAGCTCCAAAACGTCGGAAGCTCTTATTAGGAGCGGCATACGCAGAAAATGATTTGGTAGATGAAAAAGGGACAAATTTGCTTCACCTTGCCAATTGTAACAATATTGCATCTTCTAGCCACAATCATAGGACAATCATAGTAATAATTATAATTTTTTGGTATATTGATTAATGTAATTATTTCAACATCAAACCAATTAATCATGCAATATTGTCGATGTGGTTACTAATTGATATCATATATTTTGTACTAATCATGTTAAAATATTTTTTTTAATTATTAGGATTCTAGTGATGATGAGTGACCTACCTACCATCTTCTTTTGTACCCCACAACAATGTCAAACCGAGAGAAGAATGAATTAAGATAAAAAAATTGGAGGGGAACGATACCAAGAATGGTTGAATAAACCATAGATTCAATTCCCGCTATGTCCGGATTCACCAATTAGGAATGCCTACAACAATAGTATTTCTTCACAAGTTGGCAATGGAGGCAATCAAATAGAGGTTGGTATGGATGATTACTTAAGGGATACGACGCCATGGAGACATTGTTGTTAGATGCATTCCAAAACGACGATAAGCTAGGGGATGATGCTCATATCGGCGATACCTTTTTTCGAAAGCCTTAAAATTTTCTTCTACCACCTCTCTTTGGACTCGGTGGTCAATAAAAGTATAACCGGTTGGGGACAATGATGTTATTGTACAACTAGAAATCAAATTTTGGCTTGTCGAATGCATGTTTCTCGAAAATTTTGAGGTAAGTTATCATAAAGTCCTCCCTTATATAAATTTCGAAATATAATCGGTACACAATGAACATTACAAATGGTAAATTTTATGAACGTTAATAATTATATCGAGCATTAATGTACATTTATTAATATACTTTTCCATGATCACGAACTACGAGAGTTATTCAAAGATAAGGTTCTTCGAGTGATAATGTCTTTCACGGTAGCTATGAAGAGGCAAAGAAATTGTTGAAAATTTTGGGTGTTGAGTACATATCATATCATGCATTTCCAAATGATTGTATTCTATATATAGGAGAATATGCGGTACAAAGAGATATGTACGAAATGTGGGCATGATAGGTATGATAAATAAAAAAAAGAAGTGTAAATCATGTCTTGGTCCTCCTTTTAAGATATTGAGGCACATGCCTATAATCCCAAGGATTCAAAGGCTCTTTTGTTGCAAACAATTAGCTATGTTTCATGGTTGGCATGCCTCACATAGAAGTGAGTTGGGAGTTATGCGAATCCCAAGCTGATTCAATAGCCATGAAGCATATAGAGGATACATGGCCCGAAAAATTCAAGGATGAAGTACGAAGTCTATGACTTAGCATAGCCATTGATGGCATCAACCCATATTCCCTCCAGAACACCAAATATTATGTTTGGCCCTGTAGTAGTGATCAATAAAAATACATGGTTGTCGGTGAAGAATGAACATCTTATGTTGGCTCTCATAGTCTCTAGTAGACGACAAGTGAAGAATATGGATGTCTACTTAGAAACACTTTGGTAGATGAATTGAAGGAATTATGGAATGGGATAAATGTATACTATGTTAGAAGACCCATCGCGAGTAGTTTTATGTTTTATGGCATATGTGCTTACACGATGCATGATTATCCGGGCTTAAGAGTTTTCTCTAGTAAATTATATGTTTAATTTATTGATTTTTTTATATATGTAACAATATTCTTTCACATATTAGTTATTTAATTCGTTGTAATTGTTCTGATCTTCATTATATTCTTTAACATGCCATGCATATTAATTGTATACAATAATCTCGCAGGTCTTGTAACAAAAGGGTATTTTGGATGTAAATTTTGTGGACCTTCTCTGAAAGCTAGATGGTCCAAGGTCCCAGAAGAACACCCTTACAGAAGAGCATCATCCGCTTTCAATGGTAAACGAGAGAGAACCCAAAGGCCTCCAATAATGACACCAGCTGAATGACTTAGAGCATATGAGAGAGAGAAGGAGAAGGAGTTCATATAAATGTTCGATTCAAATGGAGAGCCTATGTTTGATTATCTAGAATTCTTCGACACCTATGTTGAGAAATTTCCCATTGTGATGAAAAGGAAATATATCTTTTATAACCTCCCAATTTGGGAGCATCTTAATATTACCCACTTATTATATCACATGCATATATTTAAAAATGTTTCATCTTCTTTATGGAGGAACATATCATCGACATAAAGTGACACATTGGTTGTTAGGAAAGATATTATTACTTCAAAAAATAAAAAGAAACATTGGCCAAGACGATTAGAAAGTACAGGATCAGAGGGAGGCGTTGGTCCCTCTAATTCATGGTATTTCAAAGAAGGTGATGTCCCATGGATTTTAAAAAGAGATTATATTTCTTTGGCAAAGGAAGTTATAATGGGTGTGAGGGTGCCATCTTCATATGGTTCTTCACTACGGCGCTGCTTCACTGTGGATGACCATTTGTCGGGATTGAAATCGCATGACCATTTGAATATTCTAAGAGTACACATAATGTTAAAAGCATGATTTTATTATTTTTTATATTAATAAAATTTATCCCATGCAGGGATCATAAAACATAGCTAATTTTGTATATTATTGCACATGTTTATAACTTTGCAGTGTCATTATCCTTTGTTCGTACATGGGTGTGTGAAACATGAATTCCCTCAAGACCTAAGACGTGCCATATCTAAATCATCTGCATTTGTATGTTGGATCACGTCAAAGGAGATTCATGTGGATAACATTCCACATAGGCGTCAAGAGATAGTTGAGAGTTTTTGTATGTATGAGAAGGAACTGCTGACGAGTTTCATGAACTTGCAGGTTCATCTTCTAATCCACCTAGTAGATGAGGTTGAATTATTTGGGGTGGTTTCTTTTCATTGGATGTTCTTCTTAGAGAGGTACATGAAGAAAATGAAAGGTTTTGTGAGGTACATGAAGAAATTGAAAGGTTTTGTTTGACAAAGGGAAAAACCCGAGGGATCTATGGCAGAGTGGTAAATATCGTATGAGTGTTTCTCTTATGCCAGTGAGTACATCAAGCAAATCGAAAACATACCAGGTGCGGTGATTTGGGATGATGAAAGGGATGAAGACAAAAGAGGATGGGAGTTTCTCCAAATGAGTGGAAAAAAGCGCTTGATAAAGAGTAAGCGACTTATAATTTTTCAAATTTACACAAAGTAAATATTCATGTTGAACTTCGATATAATGTATATTTTGATATATATGTACTATATAATGTCAGTTTGATTTCATCAGCGAATGCAGAAATTGAAACAATCAATAAATTCGTTCTTTACAATTCTGAAGCGACAAAATCATGGGTTGCATTGTACAAAAAAGAGAGGATGAAATGGGATAGTGATAGGAAAGAATTCAGATGGTTGAATGGTAGAAGTGTGCCTTATCCCGATCATTTAAAAGAAAAAATTCAAAAAATATGCCCCAACAGTTGGGTTGCTGACCAAGTCAAAGAGAAATACAGTGCAACCAGTTGTTACCCGCATGCTGAAGAGGATGCGCTAAACGTAGGAATTGGGTGCAGCAACTCGGTAATAATATATTTAATTTATATGTACATTTGAAACTTATAAGACATCTATATTTCATATTTTAACTGTTTTGCTATTATAAGACACATGACACTATGATTTTTTTAACTTTTTTATAATAGGCGCATTTGTTCCCATCTATGTGGGCATATGGACACCATTTTCACACAGAAAATGTCGATGCTGGAAGCATCACACAAGACTGTGGAGTGAAAGTCGAGTTCGATCAATCTAGTCGATCTAGCCACCGTGATCAAAACCTAGTACGAGGGATATTAGGTTACGTCGGAAAGATACAAGAGGTCATTGAAGTGGATTTCTCTTCTTTCCATGTGTTATTTTTAGGTGCAAGTGGTGGGGCACCTTTGATTGGAATAGTGTAAAGGAAGATCGCAATAGTAGGCTGATATGTATCAACTCTATAAATATGTGGGATGAAGCTAAGGAGCCCTATGTTTTCCCCAAACACTGCAACCAAGTGTTTTTTTACCCATATGTGTTGGATGTGTTTTTTATTATTATCCCTATCCAGATGTGTTGGATAGGGATAATAAAATAATGATAATTCTAAAGCACATGAATTTATTTGCATTATTTCCTAAACTTTATTATGTTACAATAATTCATATTATTCTAGATTTATTATTTTACAATTATTTAAAATTTTACAAATTTACAAATTTAAAAATTTTAATAAAATAACTTCACATTAATACAACTAAAATTTTACAAATATTTTACATACAATTACAATTACAATTTTACAATTTCACATAAAATTACAATTACAATTTTAGAATTTTACATACAATTACAATTTTACAATTACAATCATTTCACAGTAATACACTTAAAATTTTACAAATATTTTACATAGACTTAGAATTACAATTACAATTTTACAATTTTACAATTTCACGTACAATTACAGTTACAATTACAATTACAATTTTAGAATTTTACATATATACAATTGCAATTTTATAATTTTACATACAATTAGAATTACAATTACATCACTTTTACAATTTTACATATATACAATTACAATTACAATCATTTCACAATAAATTAAATATTACAATTACAATTAAAATTTTACAAATATTTTACATATAACAATTACAATTAAAATTACAATTCATACAAATACAATTACAATTTTAGAATTTTACGTACAATTATAATTACAAATATTAAATTTTTACAATATCAAGATCATTTAATGTTAAATAAATTAATAAACATCACAATCATGATAACCATCATTATATTTGACTAAAAAACACATTCAAATTCGCTAACATCATCGTGATCATGATCATATAACAAAACACAATTAGCATTATATAACATCATCGCAACACAAACATCAAATATACATCTCATGTGAAATAACTGCTATCACATACACATCTATCTGCAAGTTGCACATTAAATAAACATATTTAACATGACCTAACGATATACACATCATGTTGATCACCAACATGTAAATTAAGTACAACTGCAACATGAAAATAAAATACATGGACCATATATATATATATATATATATATATATATATATATATAACTGAATAATGTCAAAAATATACAGCTGTAATATAAATGTCATCTATCAGCTAGTGGTACAACATCAATAGCAGTACTAGTCGAAGCCTGCTCAGTCAATGGTGCAGCCTCGACAAGTTAATCAATCGATACATGTTGATCATCACGTGCCTTCTAATCTGGTACTAGTGCCTCATACTGATCAGGATCAATTGTCGACTGCTCATCGTGATGATTGGACATGGTCGATGGTCTAGCTTACTCATGATCATCGTGATGACTGGACATGGTCGATGGTCTAGCTTACTCATGATCATCGTGATGACTGGACATGGTCGATGGTCCAACCTGCTGTCCATGATGATTGATACTCGATGTTATTGGAGGATGCTCATATGGCATGGCGCGAGGTGAACGATGATCACTCCCTTGATCGTCATCATCAGATGATGCGTCGGTGTTGCTCGCGGACTCTCGATCACGTGTTGCATCTCGACCATGCCTATAACGTGCAAGGGTCCTCCTCAGCTATGTAACTAAGTTCGTAGCTCCTACGACATGCCGCATCAGGTTGCACATGTCACATGGCATGCCTCTCCACATATGTAACCAGCCTACCATCGGCTTGTGTGTCTCTCATAGTAGCGGGCCTAACTCTCGCCTCAAAAATCAATGCACAGAGTTGGTCCCCCAACTCCATCCTCAATATGCTATCAAGCCTACCACTTCTAGCAAAAGGCGGTAACGGCGCACCAGAATGAGCAGGTCTCTTTGCATCAGCCTCCTGATGATCCTCGGCATCTGGCATATCTTTATCATCATCAGGATCCACACCTAGATCATGTGGTGGTACTGGATTTTTCCTCGCCATCAAAAGACCCAATGTCTTCAAAATATATACAAGTATAGAACAATAATTAGACAATTTCATTACAAAATTTAATAAAAACAAGTTAAAGAACATGTTAGAATAAATTTTAAAAAAATAGTAATATTACCTATATCATCAAGCAGCTCATCATCTATGAAGAGGACGTTGGCACACCCTCGCCAATCCAAACCAGCATAAGGACAGGGGACCATAATGAAGGGATGCTCCTCAACATTGGCTAGCAACTCTAGTGCATCATGTGATATACTCGCGAAAAACTTAGTCTCGCCCCTCTTGGGCATCATCTATCCCCACATGTGCATCTGTGCCTCCAACATCAGCCTACGAGGCTATCGAAAAAAAGTAGGCCTTGTCTTTGGAAACCTCTCAAAAAATAAACAAAAAAGCTCTGAAGCAAAAGGGAAGTTGACCCTCCCTTGTGCATGAACATGACATCTATCTAAGGTTATACAGAACTGCCGCAAAAAAATGGCATACCACCTCATAAGTCGTGGCTCATATACTAAAGAATCAACATAATATAGGAGGAAACTAATGCATTATCTGTCACTGGTGTTGTGTGAAATGTGTTGGGGTTCCCATGTTTTGGCTAGGTTGACAAAGACCAAAAGATGAGACAACATAGAACCACTTTGGGACCCTAGGATCTAGCCCTCCTAGGTCCAGAGAGGGATCTCTCTATGATGGTCAAAGGTTTATGTCTTTGAAGCTCAAATGTTAAGTTTTTAGGCTAGTTATAGGCACAGGGTTGTTTGTTTGATGGTTTATGTTTGGTTGTTGGGAATCAGGAATGAAGGGTCCAATATAAAACAAGGGTGAGCAAAGAGGAACTTAGGCAAAGATAGATAACTCAGGGAACATCAAAGCCATTGGGCAATGGATTCAAGGAAGGATTTACTTGTGTTCAATGTGCAAGCTTCAGTTGGGCTAGTCATCTAGAGAATTTGGATCTTAAAGATGGTCGATGGAATGGAACATTAAGGACTGAAAATGAAAGGAGGAAAGACTACCAAATTTCCGTCTGTAGATCAGGCCAGAGGTCATTTAACTCCAGGTCTGATATAGCAACTCTAAGGGAAAACAAGGATAAGTTTGACAGGAGGGATCTTAGAAAGGTTTAATAAGATGGAAAGATCCTAGTGAGGCAGAGATAGGGTCCTGGACCTCCCGGTGTTCTCCAAATCATCTAAATAAATCCTAACAAGATCATCCAAACATAAATTCCATAAATCCAGACATCAGAGAGCAGGAAATGGCATCCACTACACTGGTTAGACAAATCGAAATCAATATTCAGACACACATATAAGCAGAAAACATAAAGGCTGGGAGAGCAGTAGCATAAGGTACCTATCAAGGGTAAGTCTTATGCCAAACTTCTGATGCGAGCCTGAAGAAACATAATGAAATGAAAGCAAGTCAATCACAAATACAGAGAAAGGAAAACATCACCAGCTGCTTTAGATCAGGATCCAAAGAAACATGCTTGTCATATTAAAAACAACACCAATCAGGTACATCATTTCCCACAGCTTGAACATTTAGCCTGAATACATCAAATCTCACTATCTTACAATATTACACAGAGAACTTGTCCTTAAAAGAAGAGAGCTTGTGCTTCACCGATATATCATCAACAACCAACAACCATTAAACACTTCCTCCATGTTTTATAGTAGATATTTTAAAGTATATGTCACCGAGGGTAGGTAATATACTAATGATATTAAACATGTAAGGAATGCAAAAATAAACCATTCCCTGTTTCATCATTTGGTTTACCTTCTGTCACCTTCTCCATGGGAGTGACCTTCTATGAGTTTGACATGTTTCTTACTATGTACTTGGTGCTTTAATAAAACAAATAACCATCAGAAGTCCGCCATATAAATCCTCTGTGATTTGAACCGCCGTTAGGTGGAAATTTCTTCTGGGGGATATTGTACAGAATGTGATGGGATGACCCACTGACAAGAAAAAGATCACGATGAATAAACCCTGATGTTACCTTTCTGTGCACAGGATCCTACTGACTGATCCTCGGGGTCTTCAAACTGACTCTTTGTCTTTTAAACTCGCTGTGTCAAGGCTCCAGATCTTCTTTAACATGCCTTGATCTCTTTTTCTTCGTACTGAACACTCTGCCGCTCCGTTTTGGCCTCTGACAAGTTAGCTCAAGCTTTTAATGGCACTGGGAGACTTTTATAAAGTTTTAACCCTGTTCTCTTAAATGCATGTCCTGTGTTCATCTTCCCGGGTCATTTTCCATACATTCCCGCTGCTGAAGATGATCTTCCCTGATTTCACTGTCGCTGTGCAGAGGCTGCACATTATGGCGGTCTTCATCATTTTCAACCCTGCAAAACACGGAAACTATGAAGAAAACCATTGATGGGGTGACGGATGAGGTGTGGTTGCAGAAGATAGCCATGCAGATGACGAATAGGGGAGAAATCGCGGACAACAGTGATAGATCATTCTGGTAGAGGTCGCGTGGTCCACGGGATGAATTTGACTGAAAAACATTAAAGAACATGAATTTAAACGAACATATGCAATAGAATGGCGAATGTACGAGGAATACACGTGGACAGGTGATGTGGCAGATGGACTCGGTCATCGGGGGTGGATAGATCTGGACCGTTGATGGTGGAGGAGATCAACGGCGTGGGCGACATATGGTGGGCCATCGGGCACGGTGGAGGTGGATTAATCCATGCGCAGCTCGGTTGATGGGTGACCGTCAGATAAGGCGCGCGAGATCCAACGGCGCACGATGATTTCGCTGCATGGTTTGGTCTGAACAATAACGCGCGGGAGGATAGTGGTTTTGCCACCGTACAGAAGACACGTGGCAGGCGCCCAGTGGAATAATTGGGCGATGGAAGAATATCGCCCCTTCATGGATGGTGTTGCGGAAAAACCAAGCGGTTTCGAGCAGTGCGCGGGGACGGGAGTGGGGACCACTGATCGGACGGGCTCTGCGCCGTTGATTTGTCGGGCGAACGGACGGTGGAGATGCGCGGGGGAATTTATAATAAAAACCTTATTATAAAGTTTCATGGTTAATTGACAACGCCTTTGGGGACAACACTTAGGTCACGGCGCTGGGTCGCATGGGGGAAACAGGTCCGGGGGCTTGCTCCAAAGGGGCTCGGGCCCAATATACAAACATATGATTTTGGCACATTTTTAACGCATTTTGGGGCCAAATAAAAGGCAACGATAGAGGAAAAGAGGGGAAATTGAGGGGATCAAGGGGTTGAAATGTGGTATTTTGCAGGGCTAGGAAGGGTAACATAGGCCTTTAGAAATGGGGTAGCAGATAGGATTTATACAAGGCAAATCACTCAGAGACTTCAAGGAGAATGGGTTTTTAGGGGAAAGGCATTCCTTGAAGGCACCACAACCATCCAGCCCCCAGCTTGCTTGTCAATAATTTCATAGGGGGGATAACAGTGGCTCCACAGGGGGATGGCTTCTTCTTGAAGGAGTCAAGCAACCAGAAATGATCTTTGGAGCAGGCCAGATGCCTGTTTCTTGGCACATCCCTTTTTCTTCAATTTTAGCTGCCACAATATGATAGAAACACCGGCAAAAATATTTCCCAACCAATCTACCTACCCAAACTACAGATCTAACATTTCCCTTTGGGTGCATTTGAGCTAGCAGACCCTTTACATTTTATTCTCAAAACAAAATCAAACCTATTCTAACCCTACCCTTATTTCTCCATGAGACCAGATTAGACTGTTGGTCTCATATGCTTCTCTACCTAATCTAACATCTGTTGGGATTAAACTGTCCAGCAGATTTCTTCTCCTACATTCTAAAACAGGAAATTGAAGAGCAATCAAGCCAGGACTAAACTGTCTGACTTGCTGGAGTGAAGACTTATGGAAAAACTGAAGGCAAAACTGTGAAGGCATGAAATCTGCAGTTTTAAAGTATCCTTCTCTGTTTGTGACTCAGATTTTGAGCATATTAGAGTCACCTCTTCTCCTTTGATTTCAGCTTTGGTTTTAAACGTGTTAGAGTTGATTCTTCCTTTTCCTTTGCTAGTCCAGATTTTGGGTTTGTTAGGACCAGCTGTCTTTTCTTCTTTGGCTCAGGTTTTGAGTTTATCAGAGCCAATCTTTTTCACTTTTTAGAGGTCCATGTTTTGAGCATGTTTGAACCTCTGCCTTCTCTATTTTTTGGAAACATTTTCTCTATTTTCTTGAAAGTAAAACTGCAATGGTATCTACAATGGAAATGGAACTGGAAATGAAAAGTTAGCAGAAATAGTGCTTGAGCATCCTGCCATTGACAGGACCCCCAAACAGCTCTGTACCATCAATTTCTTGTAAGAAAAATGCGGTCGGACCCACAGTGGCCTGGATGACAAACGGACCTTGCCACAAGCTATCAAATTTTCCATGCTTGCCTTTGTCCTCTCTTCTTGAATCCCACTTCAGAACCTTGTCACCAATTTTGAATTCTGAGGCTTTGGTTCTCTTGTCAAACTGCCTCTTGATGTTTTCCTGAATTCTGACAGCTCTACTATACACCTGCTCCCTTGTTTGCTGAAGATGGATCGTTTCATTTATTCTCCTTATCATGTTGTCTTCCTCTGATTAGATCTCCTGGACAAGTTTGATCACTGGAACTCCGAGGCTATTAGGAAAAATTTCTTCAGTTCCATAAACCAGCTGGAATGGTGACATGCCTATAGATTTCTTTGTGGTGAGCCTATCTGCCCACAAGGCATGTATCAACTTTTTACGCCATGACTTTTTGTTCTCTTCCAGCAGCTTCTTAATGATTGTGACCAGGATTTTGTTAGATGATTCAGCTAGGCCATTACCCTGGGGTTAATAGGCAGTTGAATTTCCAAGTGTTATTCCGTACCTGTGACAGAAATCAATCATTTCCTTGGATCCGAAAGCAGCAGCATTGTCAGTGATTATTTTCCTTGGACAACCAAACCGAGATAAGATGAAGTCCTCTAGGAACCTAATGATGACAGAATCAGTGGCATTCCTAGTGGGTATGGCTTCTATCCATTTGGTGAAGTAATCTGTAGCAGTTAGGATCCATTTGTGTTGCCCAGAAGAAGAAGGGTGAATTTCCCCAATAAATTCTAGGCCCCATTGCATGAAGGGACCCTCTACGATGATAGGTTGTAAAGGGAGGGGAAGGAGCTTTTTCCTGCCCTCAAATATTTGGCATTTATGACAAGCGGTTATCATTTTATGGACATCACTGAAGAGTGTAGGCCAATAGTAGCCAGCCTTGAGTATCTTACTTGCAGTGGCTTTCTAGCTCAGGTGGCCTCCACACTCCCCAGCATGGAATTCTTCTTTGATTCTTTCAGCTTCAGTTTCAAACAAACATTTCAGTAAAAGGCCATTGGGATTTTTCCAGTATAGATTCTCATTCAAAATGCAGTAATTTCTAGCTTTGATTTTTATGAATCTGGCCTTGGTCTTGGATAGTTCTGGAGGGGCATTAAGGTGGGTGAGCACGTAAAGGATATTAGTATACCAGGGAGAGTTTTGAAACTGTTCCTCAACAGTTGGATGGGGAAATCCTTCCTGCTCATTTAAGGCATTTATCATGTTAATGTCAAGGGCCTGCAAGTTTGATTCAGCCATTAACTGGGCCAGGCCTTGACCTTTGATCAGCTTGGTGGGTTTTATTTCAAGGTCATATTCCAAGATTGTAGCAATCCATTTTCCCCTTTTCCCATCAGGGTCTTGGGACAAGATATCTTTAACCACTATATTTGGAACATAGGCTATGGTGTGAAAATGCATAATGTACACCCTAAAGTCTTTTAAGGCCTTAATTAGGGCATAGGCCTGCTTTTCCATGATGTTGTACTTTAAGGGTGCATCCCTCAAGGCTTTGCTTAAGAAGGCAATTGGCTGTTCATGCCCTTCTGAATTCCTTTGCAGCAGGACTGCAACTACTGTGTGTTCAGAGGCAAAGGAAAAGATCAGAAAATCTTTTGAGAAATCAGGGCTAATCAGCACAGGAGCCTGAGTGAGTGCAAGTTTTACAGATTCAAAAGATTTCTTGGCTCCTATAGTCCATTTAATTCCTGCACCTTTCTTTAGCATGTCATTCATAGTCCTAAGGTGCTCCGCAAGGTTGGGAATGAATCTCATAAGGAAATTGATCTTCCCAACGAAGGATTGTAACTCCTTGATGTTTCTTGGGTGTGTGATTTGAAGTATTCCCTCAACTCTCTGTGGGTCTATCCTAATCCCTTTCTCAGAAATAATGTGACCAAGAAGTTTACCTTCTTGCAGTCTGAACACAGTTTTCTTGGGGTTTAAGGACAGACCATACCTTCTACATTTTTCAAAAAATTTCCTCAGATGTTTGAGATGTTCTTCTTCAGTTTTGGAAAAAATAGTCAAGTCATCTAGATAAATGACTATGAAATGTCCTATCTCTTCTGAGAAAGCTATGTCCATAGCTCTCTGGAAGGTGGCGCTAGCATTCATCAATCCAAAGGGCATTTTCACATACATGAACGTGCCCCATGGCATGGTAAATGCTGTTTTGAGTTGATCTTCTAGGAGTACCAGTATTTGGTTATATCCTAAAAAACCATCAAGCAGGGAGATTCTCTTAGAGCCCACTACCCTTTGTAAGATGTGTTCCATTCTCTACAAGGGGTAGTTGTCTTTCAGGGAGGCTCTGTTGAGGTTTCTGAAGTCTATGCATAGCCTGATCTCTCCTGTTTTCTTTCTCACAGCCACTAAGTTTGACAGCCAATCAGAAAACCTTACACGAACTATAATGCCTGCATCATACATCTTTTTGATTTCTTTCTCTACAGCAGGCAATTGTTTTGGATTGATTCTGCGAAGTTTCTGTCTAAAAGGCTTCTGATTTTCTTTCAGGGGTATCTTGTGTTGAATGATGTTGGTGTCGTAAGCCTTTAAGTCTTCATAACTCCATGCAAACACATCAATGAATTCTTTAAAAAACTCAATGTACTTCTTCCTCATGTCTGCAGGTAAAGACTTAGCTAGTTTTATCATTTTGGGTTTGTCTTCAGTGCCTATGTTGCATTCGTCCACATCTGCATTTGCATGTTCTATTGTGGGATTTTTTGCCACGTCATCAAAGTCAGAAAGTTCCTCTAAGGGTGCCAGGCCTCTGGGTATATTCTTATCTTTGGCTTGCAGCACCTTTATTTCCTCATTTTCTGCGTTTTCACTTATTCCGGTTGTATTTCTAGTTTCCTCCAAAAAATAATTTATTTCTATGCTACAAAGTGGGGATTCTTCATCAGAGGATTCCTCACCAAGGCAGTTGTTTTCAGATTTAGAATCTGAACCAAAAAATTCAAACTCATTCTTGCCTGCTAAGAAATCCTCAATTTGTTTGTCCCCTTCAAAGACCTGCCAATATTTTTCGTTGTCTGGCACTGCAGGTCTGAACTTGGTCTGAATTATGATTTGTTGGTTAGCTGGAGTTTTAGGATATGAACTAGCCAGGCAAGCTAATCCATTTGCAATGACATTTTGACTCTTGGGGACAAACACTAATTCATATTCCATGAAATTTTTCAATATGTCCATGGCATCGTTCCTATATTCCCTTAATTGAGGGTGTTTTGCTGCGTATTAACCATTCACTTGTTTGATCACTAACTCAGAATCTCCATGCACAGTTATCCTACGGGCCCCTAATTTCTTCAACAAATTTAGGCCAAGAATGAGAGCCTCGTATTCTGCAATATTATTGGTGCATTTGAAATGCAGATTCACAGCATGGCTTTCTGCATGATTGTTTTCTATGTTACGTAGCCACACCCCTGCTCCAGCATTTTGCCTAGTACAGGACCCATCAAAGTTCATTTCCCACAGGGGTTCGCCATTATGCCGTGTTGTGGGGTCTGTACTAGGTTGTGGGTTACTTTGTTCTTCACGTGGCGTGTTAGTTTGAAGGGTGTGACTAATAGGCTGACTGCATTGTGTTCCTGATTCATTCTGAGTTTCGTTTTCATTATCCTACCCATGGTCTTCTTCATCATATTCCTCCAGAGTAGCCATTATGTTAAACTCCATGGGCTCTATGTTATCGTTTATATCTCTGCATTGTGTTTCTGGCTCTCCTAAGGATTGGTCGTTATACAGAATGAAAGAATCCAGGTCCGTGTGCACAGAGTACAATGGTGAATTTTCGGGTTTCTCGGTGCTACTGACTAGGAATTTCATTGGAGACTCTCTATATAGTCTTCTAAGTTGGCCAAATATGGGGATAGTGGCATATGAGCCATCCATCTGCATTGTTCCTTGCAACTTGGCTCCCCAAGATCTTGACAATAGCATGCCATACTTAGGTGGCACATCTGCCACCACCACATCCATGACCATACACTTAGCTGGGATCTCGGTCAAACTCACACATAAATATTTGATTAGTCCTAGGAATTTTACTCTACTAGAGTCAAATGAGTATAAGTCTTTGTAGGGTCTGGTGATTTCTAGGCCTAACCTTTCCATCACTACCTTAGGCATTAGATTGTGTGATGCACCAGAGTCATGCATGGCATTATGAAGGATCTTGTCATGAATGTTGAGACTGACATAGAAAGGTGGAACTACCCCTTCCTGAAACTTTCCCTCAATTTTTGGACCAAAGAGTAGGGCTGGTTGATCATCATTCAGGTTCACAGAATCATTTATTTCTCCCAGATTCAATGCTTTCAAAATTTGGCCTTTATATACATCTTGAGTGGCCAGCTCAGATAATGGTACAGAGATTTTGATTTTTGCAAGTTCACTCTCTAAATTGAAAGTGGACTGGACCTTTGTAATACTCAATTCTGTTTTATTTTCTACTGCTTTAGTAGCTGAATCAGTTTGTGATTTATCACTATGTACAGGGTTAGGAATCGTTTTATCAGGAGCACTGGCTGCAGTGCTAGTGCTACTAGCTGGTAGGCTTGGTTTTTCGGTGTCTTGGTTGTCTTTTTCCTTGTGTTTACCAGAATTTTCAGCTACTGTTTTATTATTTGCAGTAGATGCTTTAGAGGATTTATCAGGTCTTTTCTTGATGGTTACCTCAGGAGTTTTGGCTTTGGGATTATCTGGGATTTTCTTGCTCCTAAGTTCATATTGTTCCCTGACCTATAACATGGCATTTTCAAATCCTAATCTGTAATCTTCAGTTTCTAACCAATCCTCATCCCAATATGATGGTGAGGGTTGGTCCTCCCCTGAATCACAGTTAAGGACCGAGTCTTCTGTTTCAAACATGTTAATTGCATCCCCTCCAGACTCTTCTATAATTCCCTCATCTTCATCTAAAAAGTTTTGAAATGGGGGAATGACTTGCTGATCTGACTCCTTTTTTCTGTTGGGAGCATTGTTGTTCCTTCTAAAGTTTTGGTTCTGATTTTGGTTCTGGTTTCTGTTCTGATTGCTAACTGTGACAACCATTTTTTCCATCATCTGTTGTAGTCTCTCCACGTTTTTAGATAATCTATCATAATTTGGGTCTGAAGTGGAAGCTACATTGTCGTCCCTATATGTTACCCTTTTCTCAGCTTTTAATCTCGCCCTTTTCTCAATCAAGTTCGCCTCTATAGTTATGGCTCCTTTCTGCATGTCTTCTAATGTGTTATACTCTTTATCTCTGAGCTCATAGGCCATGTCAGCATCAAATCCATCTGGATATTTGGCTAGGGCCATACCTTGAGGAGGTTTCATGTGTGGAGGGAGAGCATTGTAAATGTTGTTGAATCTAGTGGTGTAATCGTGGACACTCTCTCCCACATTCCTCTTAAGGGACATGTAGTCCGCTAGGAGCTGGCGAGGGTTTGCTCTAACCTCCCATTTGTCTATGAAATTCCGATATAACGCAGGGAGATCTTGGATACTACCGGGAGGTAAACTTTTAAACCATTTCTTTACATCACCCCCTAAGCTTTGGGCAAAGATTCTCATTTTGATTGTTTCATCATCAATTTCCATATAGTCGAAAGAATCCTCCATCTTATCTACATGTTGTTGGGCTGTGATGGATTCTTTGGCAGTGAAGTGTGGAATTTTTTACTGATAATCATTGGGTAAGGGTAACAAGGGTTGAGGAAAAACTAAAGGTGCGTACCAAGCTGCCATTATAATTTTCTGATGGGGTAAAGGGTTGGCTTGAGCAGCCGGTATTTGGATGACAGGGATATTGGGACCAACAGAAGTTTGTTGAGCAGATCTAGGGTGAGAGAGCCCCAAGTTTTGAAGGAAGTGAATATCAGGTGGTGTAGATGGAGGGGTTTCTCTGTCCCTAGTGTGTTGACCACTATGAGATGGTGAACTGTGAGACTCGAGGTTTGGCTGGTCTAGATGACTGAATGACCTAGCTCTGGGTAAATCGTTTGAAAGGTCTAGGTCAGGGAGAATATGTAATAGAGCTGTTAAGTCTTCCGGTGCAGAATTAGCTCTATGAATGTGACTGGAAATAGTTGGTCTTTTAGGTGCAGGAGCTCCCTTGAGGATACTCTCCGGATTGTCAACTAATTTAGGTGGGTTGGGATTAGGGTAAGCTCTTGTGTGAATGGTCTTGAAAGCCAGAATGCTGTCTCCTAGCCAAGCAGCCTAACCCTACTTGTTACTTCGGTTGTGGTTAACGTTGTTTCAAAGGTTGGTCTCCCAGTGGAGTCTATCGTGAAACCAAGACAATCAGCAGGCCTACTGATCACCAGTGGAGTCTTTTCGTTTAGGAATAATGGAGTCGCCAGGTGGAGGGTTTTAGGGTATATCTAAGGGGGTACACTGTCCACCACAGTGCTCATGCACTATCACCTTTCAAGAGTAACCTCAAAAACAACAAACTCCAACCAGAGATTGACTGGAGGGGCATTTACCAGATATGTCACCTCCCAAGGAGGATGAGATCCGGAGGCTACCTGGCCCTTTCCAGGCTCTGTCTAAGAGTGTGACGGATACTCAACAATGGAGATCGATCCAAGAACGGAGTGTCCTGCTGTCAACCTAACCAGAGATTGAAGGTTTGAATGCCTAGGGATATTTCAAAGTGTGATGCACTCAAAATCCCTAGTAGAGTCGCCATTATGTTGGGGTTCCCATGTTTTGGCCAGGTTGACAGAGACCAAAAGATGAGACAACATAGAACCACTTTGGGACCTTAGGATCTAGCCCTCCTAGGTCCAGAGAGGGATCTCTCTATGATAGTCAAAGGTTTTATGTCTTTGAAGCTCAAATGTTAAGGTTTTAGGCTAGTTATAGGCACATGGTGGGTTTTTTTGTTTGTTTATGTTTGGTTGTTGGGAATCAGGAATGAAGGGTCCAATATAAAACAAGGGTGAGCAAAGAGGAAACTAGACAAAGATAGATAACTCAGGGAACATCAAAGCCATTGGGAAATGGAGTCGGGAAATGATTTACTTGTGTTCAATGTGCAAGCTTTAGTTGGGCTAGTCATCTAGAGCATTTGGATCTTAAAGAGGGTTGATGGAATGGAACATTAAGGACTGAAAATGAGTGAAAGGGAGCCAAACAACTCTGTCTATAGATCAGGTCAGAGGTCATTTAACTCCAGACCTGCTTGGACAAAACCGAAGGCAAGACAAGGGATCTTAGAAAGGCTTAATGAGATGGAAAGATCTTAGTGAGGCAGAGACAGGGTTCTAGACCTCCCAGTGTTCTCAACTCATCTAACTAAATCCTAACAAGAACATCTAAACATAGACTTCATTGATCCATACATCAGAGAGCAGGCAAAGACATCCACTACACTGGTTAGATAAATCGAAATCAATATTCAGATACACATATAAGCAGAAAACATAAAGGCTGGGAGAGCAGCAGCATAAGGTACCTATCAAGGGTAAGTCTTATGCCAAACTTCTGATGCGAGCCTGAAGAAACATAATGAAATGAAAGCAAGTCAATCACAAATACAGAGAAAGGAAAACATCATCAGCTACTTTAGATCAGGATCCAAAGAAACATGCTTGTCCTATTAAAAACAACACCAATCAGGTACATCATTGCCCACATCTTGAACATTCAACCTGAATACATCAAATCTCAGTCTATCTTACAATATCACACAGAGAACTTGTCTCAAGAGGAGAGAGCTTGCAGTCTACTAATATCCAATCAACAACCAACAACCATTACAATAATTCCCCTCTGTGTTTTATAGCAGATGATGAACAGAAGGTCGACTGAGGTAGTAGGTGAAAACTAAATGTAACACTAAATACAAAATGAATGTAGGGCCGAAACCCATTCTATTTTCTTGCTGAGTATTTAATCTCTGTCACTTCCCTTGTGAAGGGTGATCTTCTCTGGATATGATCTTGACATTTGTCGGTTGTGGTACTTCTGGTGCTTCGAACAAGAATGGAAAGAACTACTAAGAGATCTATCATATAAATGCTCTGGCAGTTTTGAACTGCTGTTAGGATGGAAATTCCTTCAGGGGCGATGTGCATATTTAAAGTTGTATGGGTGCCCTTTACTTGAATAAAAACATTCTGCTGATGAATAACCCTGATGTTACCTTATACTCGTGCTCAGGATCTCTTGATTGATCTTCGAGATCTACAAACTGATGCTTTGTCTTTTAAACTTGCTGCTTCAAGGCTCCAGATCTTCTTTAGGGTGCCTTAATCTCTTTTGCTTCGTACTGAACACTTTGCCGCTCCATTTTGGCCTCTGACAGGTTAGCTCGAGCTTTTAATAGCGCTGGGCGACTTTTATAAAGTTTAAACCATGTTCTCTTTAATTCATGTCCTGTGTTCATCTTCCTGGGTCATTTTCCATACATTCCCGCTGCTGAAGATGATCTTTCTTGATTTCACTATCGTTGTGTAGAGGCTGCACATTATGGTGGTCTTTATCATTTTCAACCCTGCAAAACATAGAAACTATGAAGAAAACCATTGATGGGGTGATGGATGAGGTGTGGTTGCAGAAGATGGCCATGCAGATGACGATCAGGGGAGAAATCGCAGACAACAGTGATAAATCATTCTGGTAGAGGTCGGGTGGTCCGCGGGATAAATTTGACCGAAAAAAATTAAAGAACATGAATTTAAACAAATATATGCAATAGAATTGGCGAATGTACGGGGTATACAGGTGGGGTGACATGGCGGGACCGGAGGCAGGGGAATTTTCAACGGTGGGTAACCGGACATGGACCGTTGATCGTGGTGGGGATCGATGGTAGAAGACGTCAGATGGAAGACTAAGGGTATGGAGGAGACAGGTTAACGGGCGAGCAACTCAAACAATCGACGATCGTTGGATGAGATGTTTAAGATCCGACGACTGCCATGCATTTCGATGCGAGGTTTGGGCTGAACAATAACGCGCGGGAAGATAGTGGTTTTTCCACCGTACAGAAGACACGCGGCAGGCGCCCAGTGGAATCGCTGGGCAATGGAAGAATACCGCCAATTCATGGATGGTGGTGCGAAAAAACCAAGTGGTTTTGAGCAGCGCGTGGGCACGGGAGTGGGGGCCACTGATTGGAAGGGCTGTGTGTCGTTGATTTGTCAGGAAAATGGACGGTGGTGATGGAAGCGGGGGAAATTTATAATATAAAGTCTTATTATAAAGTTTCAAAGGTTTTAGGGGAAGCACCTTTGGGGATAGCGCTTAGGTCACGGCGCTGGGTTGCATGGGGGAAACAGGTCCGAGGGCTTGCGCCGAAGGGGGCTAGGGCCCAATATACAAACATATGATTTTGGCACATTTTTAACGCACTTTGGGGCCACCAAAGGCTAACGATAGGGGAACAATGGGGGGAATTGGCGAGACAATGGGTAGAAATATGGTTTCAAAGGGATTTTGAGGGGGTTTCAGGAATGAACAAGGGAAATATTTGGGGGAAGAAAGGGGTCTTTGACTAAGGGGAAAAAGGAAGGAAATATGGCATTTGCAAGGGTGTGAGGAGCGAAAACAGGCTTTTGAGACAGGTAGTCAACACAGAATATTTGCATGGGGAAAAGTACAGAGAGACCTCAAGGATGATGTGTCTTCAGGGGAGATGCATTCCTTGAAGGTCTCCAAAATGACATAGCCCCCAGCTTGCTTGTTAAGAATTTCATAGGGGGCTAACAAGTTTCATGAAGGAGAATGTGGAGGCCACCACTATTGGAAAACCACTGTCAAAAAAATCCTTAGAGTTGGATATTATTGGCCCACCCTCTTTCAAGACATCCATAAACTAGTCACTTACCTACCATAAATGCCAATTTTTTGAAGGAAAAAGAAAATTGTTGCCTTTGCCATTACAACCAATTTCTGTAGAAGCTCCTTTTCAACAATGGGGTTTTGAATTTGTTAGTATGAATTCTTCGTCGAAGTGTACGAAAAAGAACCACTTTAGCCACGCATAACTAATAGCCCTAACAACAATAATGGCTGCAAAACATCTTCAGATCTGCAATTAGTAGTTAAAGCGCTGCAACAAACAGATCTATAAATAGAAAGGCATTAAGCAGTAAAGTAAAGAGTTTGCTCCATGCATCCAACAGACAAGACAAGAACACGATTTTTGAATGAATTTTTATATTACAGGGCACCTGGGAGGAAACAAGAAGGTGTATCCGGATCTCCTCAATGGGATGGGTTCTTTGTAGTCCTCAGCACTTCAGATCTAAGCTTTCTCTCTCTTGTAAATGTAGAAAACCCAATGTAGAAGGTAGAGCTCAATGGGAGCAACAATGGCAGAAAATGAGACCGAGTGTATAGATCCAGAGTGATCTAGTATGCAACAAAAGGTGAAGAATGAAGGGGAAAACCCTCCTGTTTATAACAAAATATTGGGTCATTCTAGATCTTGGTGCATGATTAAAATAATGTTAACCAAATCTAGATCCACCTCTATGGAATATTTTATTATTATTTGTTGGAGGGAAAGGGACTTTGACTTGGGTCAAAATCCCTTGATTAGTGAAGAATAAATAAATAAATGATTTATTTATCCTTTTAAAGAAGTGGTTGAGATATAATCAAATAAATAATGATTTATTTAATTAATAGTGGTTGATTTGGTCATATTTAACAAGGAATATTATTTAAATAATTATTCCTAGAAAATAATAAGATAACTATAGGTGTATCTCATTAATTTCTTTGTTTTTGGGTTAAACATGACTGGGAATAATAATTAAATTATGGTTTAATTAATTATTCCTTTTGGGGTTTCCTTAATTAACATAGTGAAAGCAGTTTTACTTGGGGTAAAACTGGTCTTACATGGTGTACTTGGGTCCATCTAATAATAAAAGGTGAGATGACCAAAAAAATGGTGTAACGAAATCTCATTGGAGAAATCCATCCTTCTTCCTCTGCCCAACACAAATGGATCCTCACTACAACTGGCTATTTTACAAAGTGGATAGAAGCCATCCCTTCCAAAACTGCCCCATACTCAATAATTATTAAATTCCTTGAAAACCACATCTTATCTAGATTTGGTTGTCCTAGAAAAATCATTACTGACAATGATGTTGCTTTTAGATCCAAGAAAATGGCATATTTTTGCCACAACTATTAGATAAAATTGGGACATTCTACACCTTATTACCCTCAATGTATTGGGTTGGCTAGATCCTCAAACAAAAGTTTGGTAAACATCATTAAAAATTTGCTTGAAAAAAACAAGAAATCATGGCACAACAAGCTAGTGCATGCACTATGGGTAGACATATTAACAAATAAAAAATCAATTGGTATGTCTCCCTATCAGCTAGTCTATGGAGCAGATGCAGTTTTCCCAAAAATATTGGGAGTTCTAGTAATGAAGCTCATTCAAGAGGTGCAGTCTGAAAAAAATGATATGCAAAGGAGAATAAACCAAACTGTCCAGCTGCAGCAAACGAGAGAAGAAGTGTACAACATGACACATCAAGTACAAGAAAACATCAAGAAACTATTTGACAAGAGGACCAAGGCAAATGATTTCAGCATTGGATACAAAGTGTTGAAGTGGGATTCAAGAAGAGAGGACAAAGGCAAGCATGGAAAATTTGACAATCTATGGAAAGGTCCATACATCATCTATTCTGAAAGAGGTAATAATGCATTTTTCCTACAAGAAATAGATGGAACATAATTATTTGGAGGTCTTGTCAATGGAAATATGCTCAAGAATTACTTTAGTGAAACATATTTCTCAGTTTAAAGTTTAACTCATTGTACATAACATTGCTTAAACAAAAACTTCAGAAAAATTATTACAAAAAAGAAGAAGAAAAGAGGGCAAATAAAAAGAAAAGGTAAAGCCCCATACTAAAAAAGAATGTTTCTGAAAGTGTGCAAGTCCAAATGCCACTACTTTTGAAAAGGAAGTCTTGTTCAATCATAAAGCATAATCATGATTGAACAAATTTTGAATTTTTGTTGATAAGTTAGAAAATGAAGATTTTCCAGACTGTTTAAACTTGGCTTATTAGTAGGAAAAGATATTGGCTCCAAAGTCTAAATCTGAACCAAAAAAGAAAAGAAAGGGATAAATTATAAATTCCATATCAAAGCCCTTATGTTTTTAGTTTTATTTTTTGCAAAAATAAAATCTGTGTGCAGCTTGTCCAAAATGCCACAGTTCATGACAATCAAACTACTTAATCTTGATTTAGTCATGCTTTAAATTTCATGTTGATAGATTAGAGAATGAAAATCTATCAAACTGTTTAGACTTGACAGATAAGTAGATTAGGTAGAGAATAAAAAAGCTCATGAGTCTAATCTGAGACTTTGGATGATATAAGGTTAGAAATCGATAGTTTTTGCTTTCAAAAGAAAAATGATGTCAAGGTTTTTCCAGTCTAAATGTACCCAAAGGAAGAAAAATTGCTAGATTAGAATGATGGGTAGGTAGAATTTATTTGCAAGAAGCATGTTTTTCAAAATAATAAAGGCCAGTTACAAAGAGTTGCAATAGATCAACAATTGTAGAATGAAAAATCTGCTAAGTACAAACAAGGCACTGATCTACAAATTCCAGAGATCTGAACTCTGAGGTTCTTGACACCTCCAAAAAGAGCTACCCTCCCCAATTGGAGCCACTGTTAGTCATATTTATTCTACACTATCACTAGATGACTATGGTTTTTCTATACTCAACCAAATATAACATTCCCTAAATATCATTCTTCAGAAATCTCACTGCCTTCATTATCTTCATTTGACCTACTTTCACTATCTTTCATTTCACCTATTCAGACCACCCTCTCACTCTAAAAACCCATATTTTCCTTAATCCATATTTTTACCCCTCTTCCCTACCTAACACTCTATTTTCCTCATACAACCCCCCTCTTTTATTCATTTCCCTTCTTTCCTCAAAATAATGTAAAAAATCTCTTTTTTACATTGTTTTAAAACTAAAGTTTTTCCATTCGCGACCCATTTATTTTAATTAAACTCTGTTTATTTATAAACCATACCCCTATATGTTTTTTAGCCCCCCGGCTTTAAAACCTGGATCCCTGCTCCCATATAGCCTTCGCCCCAACCTTAATAATAAGTGCCTCCGCTTGTTGAGATTCAACAAGATGATGAGCTTAGTGAAAATTAAGCACCTTCACTAAGTGGGGCTCGCAGGATATTTTTTAGGTGTATGTCTATTTTTAGAATGGTGAGCATATTCTAAAGTTAGCAGGATGTTGATTCCAAATGGTTGAGAAAATTCTATCTTTGGATGAATTTATATTTTTAGAAGACTGGGCAAAGTCTATTCATAGATCGCTAATCTAAAAATAGATGCATGTCGATTATTATTAGCCCTTAATAATAATCCGACAATAAATATCAACTTATTATCTTGGAGAAATTTATTTCAGTGAACAGATTTGCAAATCAGCGGGCTGAAGGAATTACAGAATTCCTAGGGTGGTTGGTGACTCATGCATGGAGGACTCAGTTAAAACTGATAGTGGCAAGTTGTGACAGAGTTGCAAGAGTAGTTATGTGAGCTATTATTTAGTTTAACTTAGTTAAGTGAGTTAAACTCAGTTGTGCTAGTTGTATCTAGTTCTAACTGAAGATACACTAGTGAGAGTTTAGTGAATTATTTATTTATTTAATTCACAACTAGAGACTCACTTGCAACTGAACAAATACAACAATTAACTACTTGCATGTCAGTTCCAGTGGAGACCCAGTGGAGATATATGTGAAAGGGTGAGATGGACTATCTGTTGTGACTATAGTGATGCATTCAATGCATCTAACACACATTGGAGTTGTCAATGAGGATTGCTCAGTCAAGGCAAGGAAAGATCAAATTCATTCATGGATCTTCTTCAGCAGGGATTGTGCAATGGAGGCAGGTTGTTAGGAGGCAAGAAATTGGTGCATAGACCTGCAAATTTTTGCATGACAGTGTGTGACGATTGTTGATTGTACTGAGGGTTTGATGTACTAAGACTTGTATGATATTGTTACATGTTCCATTGATATACATAATATATGATAGTTGGGGTTCTGAGCTTTAAGTTTTCCCAATAAAACATTCTTGTTATGTGCGATTGATTTTCTTCATATGTGTTTTGCAATTGGCGATTTAATTTTCGCAAAGAATTAAGTGAAAGGATTATGTATTTAAAATAAGAGTAATTTGTTACATCAGGGGAGTCTGGTAATATACATGCATATTGTATAATTTATACATGGTATCAGAGCAGTGTTAATCACTGGATATTACAATATTGAAGCAGTGTTGAGTTTTGTGCTGGTGGACAATTCGAATTTGTTGCAAGAATTTCTTGGTGCGACAGTTGAGTATACATTGAAATGGCTTTCAATGGGTTGTGGTTGGAGTATGCACTTGAAGGAAGCTACAAATACATAGCCTGGAAGGACAGGATGGAGGCGGTGCTTGAAGATAATGGTCTGAAGGAGTTCATCGATAGCGATGTTCCTAAGCCCACTTCGACGGATGCTGCATTACTTGACGTCTGGCAAATTAAAGTAGTGAGGACAAGAAGAATTCTATTGGAAGGTGTGAAGGACAATATTGTGTCAAGCCTTCACGGGAAAGCCACTCCATTTGCAATGTGGAAGGCTTTGACAGATCTTTTACAAAGGAGCAGCGACCATAGGAAGTTGGCGCTGAAAGATAAGCTCGGAAAAATCAAAATGGAGAAGGGCGACAGTATTCCAAAATATCTCACGAAGTTTTTCCAATGTAGGGATGAACTGGGGAGTGTGGGAATCACAATTGCGGATGATGACTTGGTGAGCTTGGCTCTCCTTGGGCTACTGAAGAGTTGGCAAAGTTATCAGGACTCTATCAATGGACGAGAGAAATTGCCGGATTGGGAGCGACTTTGGTCAGATCTATTGCAGGAGGAGATAAGGCAAAGTACCAAGGATGGCTCTTCATCAAAGAATGATGATGAAGATAATTTCACTTTGGATGCCAAAGCAAGGAAAGGGAAGGGGAAGAAATCCCATCCAAAATCTGAGGCTAAAGGAAAGAAACTGGATTTGTCCAAGGTGAAGTGTTTTCATTGTCACAAACATGGGCATCTCGCCACTAACTACCCACAGGAAAAGAAGAACAAGAAGGTTGTTGGAGCTACAGCTGGTGAGGCCCTTGCCTCACAATTTGAACTTGATTTCTCCTTGATCGCATGCTTGGTTTCAAGCACAATGGGATCGGTGTGGTATCTTGATAGTGGTGCTTCCTTCCACATGATGGGAGATAAGGAGTTGTTTAGTGACTTGGAGGAGAAAGATCTCCAAATGCATATAAAGATGGGCGATGATGGTAGATACAGTGCGACCGAAATTGGAACCATTACCTTTGAGAGGGAGTTAGGTAAACCATTTCTGGTTAAAGATGTTATGCATGTTCCAGGTCTGAATAAGAACTTGGTCTCGGTTGCGATGTTGGAGGACAGAGGTTATGACGTTGCTTTCAGTGGGGGAAAATCTTTCCTGCGAAATAAAACAACGGGTAAAACCAAGAGGATAGGGATTCGATTCAAGAATCTCTACAAGCTAGAGGTAGATGGTTGTGCTGCAATGATGAGAAAAGCAGAAGAAGTGGTGAGCCAGGATGAGGGTGAATTATGGCACAGGAGATTGGGCCATCTTCACCATGGCGCCTTGAAGATTTTGCAGCATATTTCTACTGGACTTCCCAAGGGTACTCTTGTGCAATAATATTAGTGAAAGGGATGTACTATGGGTAATTTTTTGAAGACCACCTTTCATGAGAAGGAGAACTGTGCTTCAATGATCCTGGAGAGAATTCACACAAATGTGTGTGGACCTTTCTTGGTTGCTTCAACAAAAAAACACAGGTATTATGTTATATTTGTTGATTAATATTCTCGTAGATTTTGGATCTACTTCATGAAGAAGAAGGATCAAACATTCTCAAAGTTTTGTGATTTTAAAGCATTGGTGGAGAAGGAGTCGGGGAAGCAAGTGAAGGCTCTGCGGAGCGATAATGGTGATGAATATATCTAGAATGAATTCAAAGAATTCTATAGCAAAGAAGGAATTTGAAGAGAACTCATAGCGCCTCATAACCCACAATAGAATGGGGTCACAGAGAGGAAGAACAGAACGATCGTGGGTGTTGCATGAGCTATGCTGCATGACCAGGGCCTACCAATTCACTTGTGGGAAGAAGCATGCAACACTACGGTTTATGTGCAAAACCATTGTCCTCATAGAGTACTTGGCATGAGTACACCTGAAGAATATTTTACTATTAAGAAGCCATATATTTCTCATTTAAATATTTTTGGCTCATCTGTTTACATTCATGTGACTAAGGATGCTAGGAAGAAGCTGGATCCGACAACAGAAGTTGGGATATTTGTGGGGTACACAGAAACACCCCATAATTATCGTGTGTATTTTCCAAACAGTTGGATGACTGTGGTGTGACGGGATATAAAATTAAATGAGGAGAAAGCCATGAAGTTGTCGCTTGAGAGGGAGCTACACTTGCATGCAGAGGAGGAACTAATTGTTCCCAAAGATGAGCCTCAAGATCTGGACCAGCCATAGGAGGAGGATCATGGAGTGGAGGAGTCCACTCACGCGGAGCCAAACATCAGAAAAGGCAGAAGGTGTACCACAGAAGCTAAGAGGCTGAAGCTTGATGTGGCACAGAATGTAGCAGTCCCTACTTCACAGCGCAGACAGAGACAATCACCTGACCGATTCACTAGATACATGGCTCTCATGAACAAGTGTATCGTGAAATATCTATCTTCCTTTGAGGAAGCAGCGCAGGAGCCCACATGGGTAGATGCCATGGTGGAGGAGTATGACTCCATTGTCAGAAACAATTCTTGGGATATTTTTCCAAGGCTGGTTGGTAAATCAGTGGTAGGTTCAAGAAGGATCTACAAGGTAAAGCAAACTGTTGATGGGAGTGTCGAGAAGTAGAAGGCAAGATTTGTTGCCTGAGGATTCTCAAAGATCAAGGGGATTGATTATGAAGAAACCTTTGCACCTGTTGCACGGTATTCTTCCATAGGACCATCCTTGCTCTCTCAATGCAGATGGGTTGGCACATTCATTAGATGGAGGTGAAGACTGCGTTCCTTAATGGGATCATTTATGAAGAAGTGTACATTGAGCATCCTGAAGGATTTGAGATCTTCAGCAGCAAGTCACATGTGTGCAGACTCAAAAGAGCATTGTATGGGCTGAAGCAAGCACCCTGTGCTTGGTACACACGGATCGACAACTATTTCACTCGACTTGGCTTCTCCAAGAGTGAGCTGGATGCAAACCTATACCAAATTGTGGTGGAGAGTAAGATTTTAATAATTGTTCTTTATGTTGATGATTTAATACTAATGGGTGATGAGAAGTTGATACACTCATGTAAGGAAGATCTTGCAAAGGAGTTTGAGATGAAGGATTTGGGCCTCCTTCATTATTTCCTTGGATTGGAAATATGGCAGCGAGAAGGTAAAATGTTTGTGTCTCAAGGAAAATATTCTTGGGAGATACTTAGTAAGTTTCGTATGCAAGACTACAAGCCCATGGATACTCCTCTTCCAGGAAATTGGAGGAAAGAGGATGCTACATCAACAAAGGTAGTGGATGCTACTCTCTATTGACAGTTGGTGGGTTCGATCATGTATTTAGTTAATACAAGACTGAACATATGCTATGCGGTGAACCATATTAGTCAAGCGATGGTTAAGCCTGCCAAGCTCTTTTGGAAGGTAGGCAAGCATGTCCTGAGATATCTCAAGGGCACATTTGAGTATGGCTTATGGTACAGACAGACGGATGAGGTGAAGTTGCATGGCTTCAGGGATGTAGATTAGGCAGGCAGCCCAACGGACAGAAAGAGCACATTAGGAGGGGTTTTCAGTATCGGATCTACAACAGTTTCTTGGTACAGCAGGAAAAAAAGATCTGTGGCACTCAGTTCAGTGGAAGCAAAATACATGGCAGCAAGTCAAGCTGCATGTGAGGCTATCTGGATTAGGAAGATCTTGGTTGGTTTGTTCGGTTCTCATTTAGATCGTACAGTTATTCATTGTGATAATCAGATTTGCATTAAACTCTCAATTAATCCTATGTTTCATGATAGATCTAAGCATATAGATATCTAGTATCATCATATCAGATATTGTGTGCAGCGGAAGATCATGTTGCTTCAGTGCATTCCTACGGAAGATCAGGATGCAGATATTTCGATGAAGGTGCTCAACAGGAGCAAATTCGAATACCATAGAGAAAGGATCGGGGTGAAGGATAATCCCTATCTTGTTGAGAGGGATTGTTGAGATTCAACAAGACGATGAGCTTAGTGAAAATTAAGCTACCTTCACTAATTGGGGCCCACAGGCTATTTTTTAGGTGTATGTCTATTTTTAGAATGGTAAGCATATTCTAAAGTTAGCAGGATGCTGATTCTAGATGGTTGAGAAAATTATATCTTTGGATGAATTTCTATTTTTATAAGATTGGACGAAGTCTATTTATAGATTGCTAATCTTCAATAGGTGCATGTCGATTATTATTAGCCTTTAATAATTATCTGACAATAAATATCAACTTATTCTCTTGGAGCACTTTGTTAGGTCTTCGTAGTTTGCAAGATTGGCAAATAAAAACGCTACAGAGCCTACATCAAAACCACTTTGGAATCTGAGGATCTAGCCATCCTAGATTTAGAGAGGGATCTCTCTATGTACGCGCTATCAAAAGATATTTCTTTAGGCTTAAGTATGATTTTATGCTAGTTATGAAGAATAAGTTTATTTGTTTGTTTTGGTTGTGCAGGATAACATGAAGATGAAGGAAGTTTGTATGAAGGGTGAAGGTGTGAGTAAGTGACATAATGGTTCAGCTGATAAGATAAGCAAGGAATAGCATTAACCCATTAGGCTATGGAGTCATAATAGGATTTAATTGCACAGCAAGGTTCAAGAGTGGTCCATGGGGAAAGTCATCTATGTCAAAGGATCTCTTTAAGTTGATTTTATGGAATGATACAATAAGAGTGTTGTGAAGGAAGTAAACACACAAGAAAAACAAAGGACAACCTAAGATTAGGTAAGTACTTTTAAACTAGCCTGCTTTTGACATGCACTTAATAGAAAGACACAAAGTAACCTAAGATCATGTAAGTACTTTTGAACTAGCCTGATTTTGATATACTTTCAAGAGAAAACATTAAAAAACAAAGAATAGCTTAAGATCAAGTAAAGACTTTTAACTTAGCCTGCTTTCAGCATATTCTCAAAGGAAAACATTCATGATAAACATAAAAATAGTCTAAGATCAGGTAAGTACTTTTAAACTAGCTTGATTTCAACATACTCTTAAGGGAACTTTTCAAAGCCACTGTTGGAGATAAACTAGAGGACAGGGCTAACCATAAACTTCTCTAGCTCAACTTTAATAAGCAAACTTTTCAAGAACGTTCAAATACAACATCTCAAGTTGTACTCAGGAAACATGGGCTTACCAACACTTCACTGGTTATACTCTATTGAATTATCCTCAAATAAACAATTAGAATAAAACACAAAGGATAAAGATTTATCAGTGAGATTTAGGGTACTTCAGAAGTAAATCCTAATCTATATCTGTTGTTCTTTATCAGAGAAAAGTGGACAAAATGAAAACAAAAAGAAAATAAAAATTACAGTGAGAATAACATCACCATTGACATAGACCAGGATCCCATAAATCAGCTATTATATTTGATGTTCAAACCAGTTACAATCTTCAAGTCCAGTGGGTCTTTACAGCTTCAAACTTCTCATCTCAGCTGATGTATCTTCAATTCCTAATAGAGTTATAAAATACTTCAACAACTATTTACATTCAACAAGTATCCAAAGACCAACCTGTATACTTTCTTCTAGAGGAGTATTTATAGAAGAAATGAGGAGGTGGAGTGAAAGAAAGGCTTATCTGTTCAATTAATGCAGAATAAGTGCTTCTCGGCCTTTGAAGGGCCAAATGGAGAAGTTTTTTTAAATTTTTTAACTCTGCCAATTGATTATTACATTAAAGTTCATCAACTTCAGTCACCTTTGTTGACTTTGGGGGTTTTTGGTAGGCTGGTAATTAATCCTGAGCTTGTCCTTAGAAATATCTCTGATTGTGTAATTAATATGAATTCCTTTTGAGGATATTAGCCTGTAGGTGGCAGTTTTGAGGAGTAATAGCCTCCATGATGTGGCATTCGGAGGCTCTTCTACTAATCTGTCTACTTTTGTGGCTTTAAAACATTATTATAACCGTGATTCTACTTTATGCCTTGATTAATCATCCTCGGCGCTTTTGAATCTTTCGTGCTGACTGTATTCACCTTAAAACTATTTTAACCTTAAAACCATGGATTTAAACTTTTAACCCTTTAATCTGATGTGTCAACCTTTTGAATTTGACTGTTCGCTGGATTTTTCTTTATTCTATTTTTTTAGTCTTTAAACATTGATCTGCCTGACAGTTTTATCCTTTAAACCATCCCTTTCCTTTTCTTCTCGGCCTTCTTCGAGGGATTATGCTTTTTTTGCGTTCAATATTCATGTGTTCACCCTTTATCCTTGAGCATATGATTGGCTTCTTCTTAGTCCTTTGTATCAATCTTTAAACTATGTTTTAATTTTGAGACAGCAAGATTAATACTTTAATCATTACACTTTGCACTTTAACCCTTCATGTTTAAATCTTGATACTCTTCACTGATCTTCATTGACTGGCTTTTAACTTTGTCTGCATGGTTAAGCTATGTTAATCTTCAAGCTTCTTGTTTCAAACCCTCACCCTGTGTATAAATCTTTAAATTGTAATATTATTCCCTTAATCTATAGTGTTTTAGCTTGAGAAATGGCAATCTTCGGCCGCACTCCTTACTGAACTATGAAAAGGCTTTTGGCTTTAAAAACTGTTAACAAACTTGCAAAAAACCACAAATAAGTCATACAAAATCCTGCGGGTTGGAAGAACTGCATTCAATGGTGGGTGGAGGTGGTGGAGTAGTGCAGAGGGGATGAAAATGCAGGCGGAAGAGGTTTTACAAAGAAAACCGGTGAAAATTTGGTTTAAAACTGTATTTTGGCACGAAGATGGGTAAAGCGGTTTTGAAATACCGCAGGTGGTTTTCGTGCGACCCTCGGACGGTAAGTGGTTTTTCCTAGAGGGAACGCGATCCAATTAGAATGCACCACATGTCCTCCAGAAACCATTCTTTTCCCGCGGTTAAGGTTTGATTTATTTTTTTTGGGAAATGAGCGTGAAATGTAATGCCAACCGTTGGATCTGGGGGAGAAAATTGTGTAATGGATGGTAGGCTTATCACATCGGCGTTTTGCCAAGGAACAAGGCAAGGGGGAAAGAGCAAAGGAATTCTGATTGCGCGATGCGATGGGGGCTTAAGATAAGCCCTGGAGCATGGTTGTATGGCGGGGTAAGTGACCAAGGGCGAAGGAGGAGGGGGCTTATCGCATCGGTGGGGGGGGAAGGGAGGCGAAGTTATGAACATGTGACAACGCCGATGCGATATAAAATGATGCGATGAGATGAGTGCTTAGTGCCCGGTCACGGGGCTTAGTCATATGTCGGAAAAAAGAGCTGGGGCTAAGCCAAAAGGGGCTAAAGCCTAAGAGGAGCGGAAAGGCTCTTTAAAGGTTTTTAAGTGATTTTTGGGGTTTTTTTAAGGTTTTTCCAAGTTCCGATAGAGCGAAAAAACAAGGTTTTAAACCATTTGAAATGGATTTCGTGGTTAAAAAAGGATTTTTAAGGGAATGGAGAGTAAATGAAAAGGAACAAGGGTTTTTTAAAAAACAGTTTTCTTTGGGAACAACAGGTTTTCTTGGTATATTTTTTGAAGGGAACAGCAGTAGGGAACAACACTTAAGGAACAACAATGCTAGGGAACAACAGGATAAGGCACAACACTTAAGGAAAAACACTGTTAAGGAACAACATGCTTCAAGAATGAGTAATTTTCTATGAAAATAATCGCTTGAAGGCTCCAGACCTGTTTTAGCCATCATTTTCTTATGACAAAATTATTACTGATGGCTAACAGTGGCTCCACTTGAGGATGGCAGCTCCTTGGAGGTGTCAAGAACTTTATAAATTTATCTTTGGGATGCAGACTTGTGCCTTATCCATTGACAACCCGCTTCTTCTTTGATCATGTTGCTCTAAAAGATGATCAGTACTTTACATCAAACAGAATTATTTCCCAAACCACTACCTACACAGCCTACTTCCTAACATTTTTTCTTCATAAGGTGCATTTGGACTTGCAAACCTCAAACATCAACATTTTATTCTTTTGAAAATATGAAAATAATCTATATCTACTCTTATCTCTTCCATGAGTTCAGATTAGGCAGTTGAACTCATTAATTCTCTACCTAAGCTATTATCTGCCAGGATTAAGCTGTCTGGCAGATTTTATTCTCTATTTTCTAAAATAGAAATTTAAAACAAAGTCAAATCAAGATTAGACTGTCTGATTTTCCATGGTGTCTATGGCTATATGTACAAGCTGCACATAGACTTTATTTGTAGAAATTTATAACAAAACTGTGAAGGCTTAAGATCTGAAAATAAAAAAAAGCATCCTTCATTCTTTTTGCAGCTCTGATTTTGATCTTTTTAGAGCTGTTACAGTCTTGAGGGCATTAGACACTAGCCAACAATGTAGGAGGTTCTGTCCACATGTTGTGGCTAGGAGGGTTCGGAATCATCAAAATTGTAACAACTAGGTGTCAATACCTCAGCTGACTGTATCATTTAGATTAGTCATAGTTGTAGAAGTCGAATAATTTATAGTCCATCTGTCATGTTTCAGTTAGTTGAATTATTGTAATTAGGCTTTTGATTTTCTAAAACGGTCCTCACAGAGGAACCGAGGAGTCATATGTTGATGTATATAAATTGTATTCCCCCGAATGCATGGGGGGGGGGAGAATGGAGGTTTCTGCAATAAAATCTGTGTATTGAGCAATGGTTTCCTGTTGAATAAATTTCAGTGCTCGTTGATTCTCAATTTGGTTTGAATTGATATTATGAGTAATTTTTTGTTGAATAAGGTCACTGTGTAATATTTGTATTCCTCTACCCATTGATTCTCTCAATTGTCTGAATAAGTGAAGAAATTCCACGCACAGGCGAGGTCTATGTAGAAAATCCATCGTTGTCGAACTTTGTTTAATAGTGGTGAAATCCCGCTTAATAAAGAGATGAATTCATTTGTTGTTAATTGAAGTCCAGAACTGGGACTAAACCTTGAGTTAGTAAACTAAGTGGATAAAAGAATAGCGCAAACTCGACTTAAACCCATGGTCAATCACTGTTCCCAAAACCGCGAGCGGATTTACGAGGCCAAATTTCCCATATCGCACCGCCTTTCGGTGATAAGTGGTATTTCCTAGTTGGGGAGTGATTCCATAGAGCATTCGACACGTGGCGAGGTGGACCCACGTAAACCGCCGTTTCTACGTGCCATCGCATGTTAAAATTCGACCAAGGAAGCCAAGCGATATCGTGGTACGTCGTTGATATGGGAAGGAGCCATCAGACGGTGATCGTTTGATAAAGATGCGCGGAGGATAACCAGTTACGGTACGAGAATTTGATTGGACCATTGATATATATGTGGGCCCGGGGCCGAAGGTCTATTGCGACATGATTTGGTTATAAAGTGTTGGACTATTAATACAAAATTCGGGGATATAAATTAAAACTCAAAGGTTTTGGATAATGGTTGTTTATCAAATTCCACGAATTTGATAAATAAAACTCCAAGGAAATAAAAGAAGGCCACGTGGAGAAAGGAATAGGGTTTTAGAAGGGTAATGCTGACAAAGCCACGATTACAGTAGTGCAAACTCTCCTTGGGGACGACTTTCGGTTTTGTTGCCGTCATTTGTGGTATCAGAGCTGTTGTTTTTGAGTTGTTTTGCAGGGAGCTGACATGGCAATCCGAGTTGGTAGAGGTGCTGGCAGAAGGAGGCCTGTTGCCAACGCAGAGGTGTTGGGGATGTTATAGAGGGTCGACGCCAGAATGGATGCCATAGAGTGAAGATAGCCCAGAGATCCTGAAGACAGTAATGAACCTGAAATAGAAGAAGCAGAAGAAAATGTTGAAATTCCTCCTGACATGAGACTCCTCAAAACTGTTTTGGGGTCTGCAGTTAAGCCCAGAATTGAAGTGTCGAGTTATGCAGGGGGACTGAATCTAGAGGAACTGGTGGACTGGATAAACAAAATGAACAAGTGCTTCGACTATGAAGAGGTAAGCGAGGATAAAAAGATCAAGTTTGCAGTGACAAAGCTGAAGGGACATGCTGCACTATGGTGGGATGGAGTGCAGGCAGAAAGGAGGAGAGTTGGCAAGAAACCTATCAAAAGCTGGACCAGAATGATGGCTAAATTAAAAGGTAAATTCTTGCCTAGTGATTATCAGCTGACATTGTATAGGCAAATGCAGAACCTGAGACAGAGGTTGCTGACAGTAAAACAATACACAGAGGAATTCTACAAAGTAAGCATAAGGGCTGGGAAATTTTAGGACACACTAGAGAAGAGTGCCAGATATGTGAATGGTCTGAAGTTGGAGATCCAAGATGAGATTAGTCTCCTGTCTCCTAAGATAGTGGAAGAGGCCTACCAGATGGCCTTGAAAGCAGAGGAGAAACTCCTGAGGAAACAATCTTCCAAGAAGAGAGGTACTTTCCGTGGAAAGGGAAGTCACGGTGGTAGAGGAAAGCCTACTACACCCAGGGATGGAGCTAACAGTAGCTCACCTTAGAATTCATATACAAAGGATGATGCAAGGGGAAGAAGGAGTTCTTACAGAGGAAAAGGAAGAGGAGGCAGAGAAAGAGGCAGAGGTAGAGAGTTGAGGTGCTATAGATGTCAGCAAGTGGGACATAAGCACTATGAGTGTCCAGAGAATGTGGGTGCTGGTCCAAGAAATTATGTTGTTACCTAGGTTGGAGAAGAGGAAAAAATTGAAGAAGAAATTCTACGATAGATGGGAGAGTCCTTGGTGGTAAATAAGGTTCTGTTGAAGCAAGCCAAAGAGGTCACTGAGCCTGCACAAAAGAAGACTTTGTTTAGGAGCATATGCAAAGTCCAAGGGAAGTGCTGCCAGCTAGTCATTGATAGTGGCAACACAGACAATCTGGTTTCCACTGAGGTGATAGAAAAGTTGAAGTTGAAGACCAGGGAGCATCCAACTCCCTACAGGGTGTCCTGGCTGCATAAAGGGCACCAGCTGGTCGTAAAAGATCAGTGTGAGATAGAGATGCAAATGGGAAAATATAAAGATAAGGTCTTGTGTGATGTAATGCCCATGGATGTGTGTCATATACTGCTGGGTATACCTTGGCAGTTTAACAAAGCAGAAATTCATGATGGCAAGAAGAACACTTACAAGTTCTTCAAAGATGGGGTACACCATACATTGATACCCATGGAAGAAGTAGAGCCATCCAGCAGATTGATTGATCCAAAGACCTTGTTGCTGAGCGGGAAGGAATATCTGCAACAGATAGAAGAGGAAGAGGTAAGTTTTTCTTTAGTTTGCAAACCTAAAGTAGTTCTTACTTCTACAAAGATTTCTGATTTGCCAATAGAAATCCAAGAGATGCTAGACAATTATTGTGACATTGTTGTGGATGATTTACCTGATGAGCTTCCACTTGTGAGAAAGATCAGCCATAAGATAGTTTTATCCCTGGTTCAAATTTGCCAAATAAGGCAGCCTACAGAATGACTCCGAAGGAAAATGAGGAGATGAGGAGACAAGTACAGGAATTGGTGGACAAGAGGTTGATCAGAGAAAGTTTGAGTCCATGTGCAGTACCAACGGTATTGAGCCCAAAGAAAGATGGAGGCTGGAGGATGTGTACTGATTCCAGAGCAATCAATAAGATCACAATCAGGTACAGATTCCCTTTGCCCAGAGTTGAGGATTTAATGGACTGTTTGAGTGGTGCTAAATATTTCTCAAAGATAGATTTAAAAAGTGGATACCATCAGATTAGAATAAGAGAGGGTGATGAGTGGAAAACTACCTTTAAAACAAATGAAGGACTATATGAATGGATGGTAATGCCTTTTGGGTTGTCAAATGCACCTAGCACTTTTATGAGACTTATGAATGAAGTATTGAAGGAATTTATTGGTAAATTTGTGATAGTATATTTGGATGATATATTAGTTTTCAGCAGAACTAAAGAAGAACATTTGAGGCATCTTAATCATGTCTTGAAAAAGCTGCACCAAGAGAAACTGCTGATAAATTTAAAGAAATGCTCATTCATGAAAGAAGAGTTGGTGTATTTGGGTTTTGTTGTTTTTGCAGAAGGATTGAAGATGGACCCATAAAAGGTTAAGGAAATTGTGGAGTGGCCTTCACCCAGGAATGTTTTTGAGGTAAGAAGTTTCCATGGACTTGCTAGTTTTTACAAAAATTTTATAAGGAACTTCAGTAAGATAAATGCACCCATAATTGAGACAATAAAGAAGAGAAAACAACCATTTAAGTGGACTGCGGAAGCAGAAAGAAATTTTAAACTTTTGAAGCAAAAGATAACTGAGAAGCCTGTTTTGATTCTGCCTGATTTTACTAAACCATTTCAAGTAAAATGTGATGCCCGTGGAGAGGCCATTGGAGCTGTGTTGAGTCAGGATGATAGGCCTGTAGCCTATTTTAGTGAAAATATAAATGACACCAGAAGAAATTATTCCTCTTATGAGAAGGAATTATATGCAATTGTTAAGGCACTAAAGAAGTGGAGACATTATTTGATGTCCAGGGAATTTGTATTGTATTCTGACAATCATGCTTTGTAGTATATTGTACATCAGCCCAAGTTGAAGCATAAGCATGCAAAATGGGTTGAGTATCTCCAAGGTTTTAATTTTGTTCTGAAATATATAAGTGGCCAAGCAAATAAAGTAGCTGATGCTTTGAGTAGGAGGCACATGCTTGTTCAAGAAACTAATTTTGAAGTTGTAGGTTTTTATTTTCTCAAAGAATTGTATAAAACAGATCCAGATTTTAAGGAAGCAATTGAGGCATGTTGTAACCCTGTTTTAACAGATAGAAGCCAGTGGATGGATTATTTCTTGCAGGAGGACTTACTATTCAGAAGAAACCAACTGTGTACCAAAATTTTCCATGAGAGAAAATTTGATCAAAGAGAAGCATAGTGGTTGACTCACTGGACACTTTGGTACTGATAAAACTTATGAGAAACTGAGTCACTTCTATTACTGGCCCAGGATGAGAACATAAGTGGACAAGTTCATGAAGAATTGCAAAATTTGTCAATATGCCAAAGGAAGGAGCCAGAATGCAGGATTGTACACTCCCTTGCCTATTCCAGACAGGCCTTGGGACATGGTGAGTATGGATTTTGTTCTAGGATTTCCTAAGACTCGGAGAGGGAATGATGCAGTCTTTGTTGTGGTGGACAGATTCTCCAAAATGGCACATTTTATTCCATGCTATAAAACTAGTGATGCCACCCATGTTGCTAACTTGTTTTTTAAGGAAGTTGTTAGATTGCATGGGTTGCCCAAAACTATTGTTTCAGACAGAGACACCAGATTTGTGGGTCACTTTTGGAGGACATTGTGGAAGAAACTTGGTACCAAACTGAGTTTCAGCTCAGCTTATCATCCCCAGACTAATGGAAAAACTGAGGTAGTGAATAGGAGTCTGGGAAATTTGTTGAGAAGTCTTGCAGGAGAGCATCCCAAGTGGTGGGACCATATTTTTCCCCAGGCAGAATATGCATATAATGACTCACCGAACAGGAGCACAGCGCAGAGTCCATTCCATATTGTTTATGGAATGCACCCCAGAGGAATATCAAAGTTAAGAAATCTGGGAAGGCTAGAGCTAAGGAGTGCAGATGGCGAGGAATTTTCTTCAGAGATCCAGGCCATACATGAACAAGTGAAACAACAACTACAAGGCAGCAACATCAAATACAAAACCAGAGCAGACTTGAGCAGAAAAGAAGTTCACTTTGAAGTAGGAGATATGGTTTTGGCACACTTGAGAAAGGAGAGATTCCCAAAGAAGCAGCATAACAAATTGAAGTTCAAAAATATTGGGCCATGCAAGATACTTAGAAAGTTTTCTGCAAATGCTTATGAGATTGAATTACCTCCTGATGTTGGAATATCTCCCATTTTTAATGTTGCAGATTTGTACAAGTATGAAGATGGTGGTGTAGAAGAAAGACCAGCAACCAAGGGACAGATTGAGTGGAAAGAGCAGCTACATCCAGTGCAACCATTGCAACCAGAGAAGATATTGGACAAAAGAGTGTTCAAAAGGAACAGAGGAGAGGAGTACTTTCAATACTTAATCAAATGGAAGGATAAGCCAGAGGAAGATGCCACTTGGATGACTGAAAGAATGTTGCTGAATATAGGCAGATCAGTGGAAGAGCTCATGGAGAGGAGCCCATGAAGAAAATTGCCCTCGGGAGTCTGATGCAGGGGCATTAGACACTAGCCAACAATGTAGGAGGTTCTGTCCACATGTTGTGGCTAGGAGGGTTCGGAATCATCAAAATTGTAACAACTAGGTGTCAATACCTCAGCTGACTGTATCATTTAGATTAGTCATAGTTGTAGAAGTCGAATAATTTAGTTAGTCCATCTGTCATGTTTCAGTTAGTTGAATTATTATAATTAGGCTTTTGATTTTCTAAAATGGTCCTCATAGAGGAACTCAGGAGTCATATGTTGATGTATATAAAATGTATTCCCTCGAGTGCATGGGGGGGGAGAACGGAGGTTTCTGCAATAAAATCTGTGTATTGAGCAATGGTTTCCTATTGAATAAAGTTCAGTGCTCTTTGATTCTCAATTTGGTTTGAATTGATATTATGAGTAAATTTTTGTTGAATAAGGTCACTGCGTAACCTCTGTATTCCTCTACCCATTGCTTCTCTCAATTGTCTGAATAAATGAAGAAATTCCACGCATAGGCGAGGTCTGTGTAGAAAAGTCGTCGTTGTCGAACTCTGTTTAATAGTGGTGAAATCCCGCTTAATAAAGAGATGAATTCGTTTGTTGTTAATTGAAATCCGGAACCGGGACTAAACCCTGAGTTAGTAAACTGAGCGGATAAAAGAATAGCGCAAATCCAACTTAAACCCGTGGTCAATCACTGTTCCCAAAACTGCGAGCAGATTTATGAGGCCGGATTGCCCATATCGCACCGCCTTTTGGTGATAAGCGGTATTTCCTGGTTGGGGAGCAATTCCATAGAGAATTCGACACGTGGCGAGGTGGACCCACGGAAAACCACCGTTTTTGCACGCCATCGTACGTTAACATTCGACCAAGGAAGCCGAGCGATATCGTGGTACGTCGTTAATATGGAAAGGAGCCATAGGACGGTGATCTTTTGATAAAGATGCGCGGAGGATAACCAGGTACGGTATGAGCATTTGATTGGACCATTGATATATATGTGGGCCCGGGGCCGAAGGTCTATTGCGACGTCATTTGGTTATAAAGTGTTGGACTATTAATACAAAATTCGGGGATATAAATTAAAACTCAAAGGTTGTGGATAATGGTTGTTTATCAAATTCCACGAATTCGATAAATAAAACTCCAAGGAAATAAAAGAAGGCCACGTGGGGAAAGGAACGGGCTTTCAGAAGGGTAATGCTGACAGAGCCACGATTACAGTAGTGCAAACTCTCCTTGGGGATGACTTTCGGCTTTGTTGCCGTCAGGTTGTTTCAAGGAAATCATTGCTCACTTATTTCTCAACTGCTTTTTGTTGTTCAAGTATGGGATCTCACCTTTAGCCATTTACACATTAGGGCTCAGCATTTTACTTCAATCTCTCAATGTTTGGAATGGGCCATAAATCGAAAGGATGCTAATTCTCAAATTCCAATTTTCACTTTATGGGAGTTATGGAAAACAATGAGCAGGGTCATTTTTCATGAATACAGACCAAACCCCTACAACAATATGACTAATATTATAGCTTGGCTTACTTAATTTCCTCCTCACCCTCATACGGTTAGTGACCTTTCACACCGTATGTCAAGATCTGAAATCAAGATGCCTACAATATTTTTTGACGGGGCAAAAAAAGGTGGAATTCGTGGTTGTGGGGTTGTTCTATACAGAGACTCAAGTGACAAATATATCTTATATTGGGAAGGAGGAGATGGTACAAACACCGAGGTAGAACTGCTGGCACTATGGGGATTGTTATGGTTTGCTATAAAAATGGCTCTAGATCAGTTATACATATATGGGGACTCACAGACTATTGTGTAGGCATTCAGTGGCTCTACTTTTTTCGACCCTCAAAATCTCAGATACTGGCGCAGTAGGACGAAATATCTCTTAAAACGATTCCACTCTGCTTCTATGCATCATATCTTCCGTGAAAAAAAAATTGAGGTTCATATTACGTTCGAGCAGGGGTTGCTACTGGAGGAAACATATATGCATTTCTCCCACTCCAAGTCTAGCCATGTGATCGACCATGGGCGCATTTTGATATTATAGATGGATGTTATGGTTTTTTTGTGATGCTTCTCGCTTCATGCTCACTAGTTTATCTTTGATTCTCTTAGTTATGATTTGATCCTTCTGGATGATGCCCCTCTTATGGGGAACCATATGTTGAAAGAATATATTTCATAGTTGTATTTTGTATTTTGCTCTTTCATGTTATCTTTTATGCAAACTTTATGAGGTCTTTTTTTTCTCTTCTATTTTTTATTATAATGTTGTGCAATTTGGAAACTATGCACAAATTGATGTAAACTGTTTTATTCAACATAATAAAAGTAGTACGTTAAAAAAAAAAAAAAAAAAAACTCTATTAGTTACATGATATGTCTTATGTCTTTCTGTGACAAATTATGTTTCATATGTCTAGAGATTAAGTAATAGCGATCACAATTGACAATATATGTTTGATATTTCTAATAATAGTGATGGGTTTAGAAATTAAAATAATAACAGTCAGAAGTCAAATCAATCTCATGTGACCCAAATAGTAGCTCCTTATTACCATTTCAGCTGTGGCCAAAATAAACATCCCGAGTAAAATATATTCGACATAAAATTAATATACAAATTTGTCGCCATCAGCGTGGCAGGGATTGATAGTATAAAAACAAAAATAGAATAGCTCAAAAACTAAGTCCACGCGTCCCTCCTAACAAATTTATGTGTCGTGGCAAATTAAATTTGAAAGATATGCGGAATCGTTTGTGGGGAGACGTGTTATGGTCGGTAGCGGGAATGAGAGGTCCTCCAACGGTGAGAAATTGTTTGTTTAACCAATCTAGATGTTCCACAGCAGAGAACGTTAGATGTGGTTACACTTGTAGACTACAATATCAATGGCAACTCAGCATCCCGATGACCAGAGATTTTGGATTAGACGACTTCTACAGGGACCTACTATATTTGGCGGCACAGAGACAAATGGAATTGAATATGTGTGTTATTTAACAAAGCAATATGCGCCACGTTAACAGCCTTACGTTCGCCGGTGAACACGGAAGGGAAAGATTCTCGGGTTTCGGTTGTATATCGACATAACAAAATACTTTGGAATGCAGATTTTTTTCCGAAATTTGGTAAAAAAATATTTAAAAAATCAGCTAATTTGAGTATTTGAATTGTAATTTTGATAGTAAAAAGAAATTCAATATCATTAAAAATCTTTAAAATACCTAAAATATTGAAATTTAACAATTATATTGAAATCTTTATAATACCAAAAAAAAACATACTATTTACTATTTAACGTTGCATGTCCACTACTAAATTCTAAAGGAAATGGCCTTGAACATGCGATAATGAAATTTAGATGGTAAATAAAATTTATGATAATTTTTTATTGATTTATATTTAATTGAGCCGTTGGCACGACTAATTGTTATCTTTCCCGCTCACATTTTATTTAAATATTTTAAAATACAATTATTTTAAAATATAATTATCTTTATTATAATGATTTCAAATATGGTATTGTATTTTACTGCTTACTTAATTAATATATGGTGGATGTGTGAGTATTAGATGTGAGATGTGAGATGTTAGATGTGTATAGGTAGATGTGTAGGTTTGAGATATGAGATATTTTTTAAATTCAATTTTTTTAATTGTGATTTTGTTTTTATTAATAAAATTACCAACAATTTTTTAGGTAAAAGAAAATATAATATACATGTCATAATAAAATATATAATGTATAAATAATATCTTTAAATTAACATCCATTTTACCATACAAATTAAAATAATAATTTCATAACCATTTTTAAATTTAATTAATAAGTGGATAAAAGTTTAATATTTACAATATAACAAGATTTTTAATCATGAATATTTATTATGGATATTATTAACTTCTAAATAAGTTACTTTACAATACCATGGGCCAATACCCAAAAGAGAAAGATAGAGGGAGGGAGCGAGCCAGAGAGAGGAGGGAAGAAAATCATAATACCATGGTCTATCAATACCATGGTCCATCTAGGCTTTTGATTATTATGTTATGGATCTAGGCTTTTAATTATTCTATTACAATATCATGGGTCAATATCATAGCTTATGAATCACATGCCCAAAAACCATAACTTATTTCAAAATCAAAATATTTTACAAATACTTTGTTTTAATTTAATTTTATAACATTTTTTAATTAAATCGAAAAGAAAAAATATTTGAGAGTGAAAGCTTCTGTGATCCATAACATATTACATTATAAATCTTTCGGAAAATCATATGAGAATTTTAGGACCGACGTGTTTCGAACTACCAACTGTAGTTCATCATCAGGATACTAATGACAAGACAAAGCCAAGACAAAAGAAATGTGACTAGCAATGAAAGAGAAAATATAGTGCATGATCCTTTTAAGTTATTTATTATTGTATTTTCTTTAGCATGATTGATTCAAAATATTGGTTTAATGTTTTACAACCAATTATGTTTTGTTTTAATTTAGATACTTTCTTAAATAAAATACAATGGGATCATATTTAACTAAGAGAGTTAGATGGAGGGGGAATAGAGTGGGGGAGAGAAACATAGAGGTGGGAGAGATAAGGAGAGAGAGGAAGAAAGAGAGAGAGGAGTAGGGAGAAAGGAGGAGAGAGGGAGGAAGAGAGAGACAGAGAGAGAGAGAGAGAGATGGATTTGAAGAGGGAAAGAGAGGGATGTAAGAACAAATACATTGAAAGATATAGGTGGAGAGAGAGGGGGGGAAGAAGAAGATGGAATGAGGGAGATAGGGGGCAAAGGAAGTGAGAGAAAAAGAGAAGGCAGAGATAGGGAAAAAAGGGGAAGAGAGATACAAGGAGACAAATATGGAGGGGGGGGATAGGGAGAGAGAGAAGGAGAGAGGGAAGGAGATAATAACAGAGTTTGAGGGTGGCAAGAGAGGGAGAGTATGATGGAGGGAGAGATAGAGAAGGTCGGAGATTGAGAGAGAGGAGAGAGAAAGGGGGAGAGAGATCAAGTTGGAAGGGGAATAAAGACATAGAGAGAGAGAGAGAGAGAGAGAGAGAGAGAGAGAGAGAGTAGGGGAAGATAGAGTGAGAGAAGGGGAAGAGAGAGAGAGATGAAGAGGGAGGGGGAGTGAGATGGATAGATATGGATAGTGAGTGTGTATGTTTTGGGGGTGAGAAGAAGAGACAAAGGGAGATAGATATATAGATGGAGGTGGGAGAGACGGAAGAAGCGAGAGTAAAAGAGAGGGGGGAGGAAGAGAGATATATATGGAGAGAGAGAGAGAGTGAGAGAGAGAGAAGGGGAAGAGAGAGAGAGAGAGAGAGAGAGAGAGAGAGAGAGAGAGAGAGAGAAGGGGAAGAGAGAGAGAGAGAGAGAGAGAGAGAGAGAGAGAGAGAGAGAGAGAGAGAGGAAGATGGAGGGAGGGAGAGAGAGATAAAGATATAGATAGATATGGAGAGAGAGTGTGTGTGTATGTTTGGGGATTGAGATAGACAGACAATGGGAGATGTAGATATACATGGAGGACAGGGGAAAAGAGAGAGAGGGGGAGAGAGAGAAAGAGAGATAGAGAGAGAGAGATAGATAGATAGATAGATAGATATGGACAGAAAGAGAGAGAGAGATTATGTTTGTAGGATGATATAGAGAGATAAATGAGAGACAGATGGATATAGAGATATAGATGGAAGGGTCAAGAGAGAGAGTTATACATGTTCAGGGGGCTGATATAGAGATACAAATAAGGCAAGATGGAGGGAGGTATAGACATAGATGACATGGGGAGAGAGGGAGGGTGGAGGGGTAGGGATTGGAGGAGAGAAGGAAGGATATATACACATAATGGAATTTGGAGAGAGGGAAGAATAAAGCGACACCAAGGAAAAAAAAAACATAAAAGTTAGAACTAGAAATTCATGAATATTTTGGTTTTTCACTAAAATATATGTATTCATTTTAGCGCGGTTGTTGATTTCTAATACTGATTGATTGTTTTCACTAGATGCATTGTTGTGAGTGTACATGTTGATTTCTAATCATATTTATTACCTTACACTAGATACATTGATTTTTGTGTAGATGTTGATTTTTACTCCAATTTTATTGCTTGCATTGGATATGTTGGTATCATTGTAGATATTGGTTTCCAATCCCATTTTATCACTTGCACTAAATGCATTTATTCAGTGCCAATGTCGATTTCTAATCATATTTAATACCTTACACTAGATGCATTTTTTCGGTGTAGATGTCGATTTCTAATCCTATTTAACACATTACACTAGATCCATTGATTTTAGTGTAGATGTTGATTTATACTCCTATTTGATTACTTTCATTGGATGCATTAGTTTCAGTGTAGATATTTATTTCTAATCCTATTTGATTTTTTTTAAGTCCAATAAGAAATTGTAGCACACACACTAATGTGGAACCAATATGTCCTAGAAATACATTAGTCTGAAGGCCAAATTAATTAATTAATTTTGTGCAGTGTCTAATTTAATTTTCCCTTAATTAAATTGGACAATAAAATGTAATATTATCTCATGATCACTTGTAGCAGTTATCTCAGTGTGATAAACTCAGTTAGCTCATGTATTTGAAGTTGACGGTGTTTGGTGAGGCATGTAGAGTAACTCTATTAGTTATGGAGTTCAAATTACATTTGGTGAATTATTTTAATGCATGTGTAATCAATTAACTCGATTAGGTGAGTTAGAGTCACTTGAACTAGTTGTAACTGTTTTTTGCACTAGTGAGAGATCAAGTGAATTAAATATTATTTAATTCACAATCAGTGATATGCCATGCAACTGAAGATTTACTACTAATAGTTGCATACATGTCAGTTCCAGTGGAGACCCAGTTGAGACAAAGGTTAAAAGGATGTTAAATATCAATTGGGTGATTAGTAGGTTGCCTGCATGAAACCAAACATCCATTGGAGTGCCAATGATCCTTGCGCAATTTTGGAACGCCAAAAATACAAAATAATAGGGATTGCATTCATTAGGAATTTTGCAAGTAAGGCAGGCTGTTTATAAGCTAAGAATAGGCTAAGTGTTGGCCATTTTTTGTTCAGGATAGTGTGAGACAGTTGTGAGAGTCCAGGAGACTCTTGTGAGAAGAGTGCATTGTAATTTTTTCATGATTCCATGGTTATAGATTATAGAGGGGTTTTTAGCAGCAAGATTTCCCCAGGAAATTGTCTGCATTGTGGTTTGATTTGATTTTTTTTTTGCTTCATGTGATTGGAAATTGTGTTTCACTTCCACAATTGATTTGTAGAAGGATTCAGTATCTATATTTAGTACATTGTTAGATCAGATTGAATCCATTGATATACACATTTTTGTATAATTTCTACATGGTATCAGAGCACATGAAATCACTATAGTCGAGGAGAATCTGAGTTTGTGATTGAATAGAATTCGAATTTGCGAAATACATTCTTGGTGTGACAGGAAATTCAAGATCAAAATGGCTTTCAATGGCTTGAGATTGGAGTATGCACTCGAGGGCAACTCTAACTATATCGCATGGAAAGACACGATGGAGGCAGTACTGGAGGATAGTGGATTAAAATATTTCATTGAAAGTTACCTTCGAAAACCCACTGTAGTAGATGCTGCAAATCTTGATGCTTGGAAAAAGAAGGTTGCAAAGGTGAGGAGGATCTTATTGGATGGAGTATGAGACCAGGATTTGGTGTAAGAAGAATTCATGAGGAATAACAGAGATGGATCTTCATTTAATAATGAAGATGAAGAAGATTGTGCTTTGGCTTCCAAGGCGAATAAAAGGAAAGTAAAGAAATTCCATTCCAAATGTAAGTTTGGTAAAGATGGAAAGAAGAAAGAAATGTCCAAAGTGAAGTTTTTTCATTGTCACGAGCATGGACTTTATGGCACTAATTGTCCATAAAATAAGAAGAACAAGAAGGCTTCAGGATCTATAGCTGGTGAGGCATTGGCCTCGAAATTTGAGCTTGACATCTCGCTCATTGCATGCATGGTGTTAAGTGCAATGGGATCAGTGTGGTACTTGGATAGTGGTGCATCCTTTCACATGACGGAAGACAAAGAAAATTTCAGTAACTTGGAGGAGAAGGACCTCCAGATGTATATCAAAATGAGTGATGACGGTTGCTACAATTCTACCAAGATTGGTACAGTTCCAGAGATAGTCTGGTAAACCCTTTCAATTAAAACATGTAATGCATGTTCCAGGCTTGAAGAAAAATTTAGTCTCAGTCGCAATGTTGGAGGATAGAGGCTATGATGTTGTTTTTAGTGAAGGAAAAGCTTTCCTGCGACACAAAACAATAGGACAAGCCAAGAATATTGGGATTCATCTAAAGAATCTCTATAAACTTGATGTAGATGGCTTCACAACATTTATAGGTAAGGAAGACAAAGTGTTGAGCTAGGATGAGGGTGAATTATGGCACAGGAGATTGGGTCATCTACACCACAGAGCCTTAAAGTTCATGAAGAAAATTTCAATGGGTCTTCTGAAGGGTACTCTTGCGCAGTCAGACACAAGCAAGGGATGTACTATGGGGAAGTATTCAAAGGCCACTTTTCATGAGAATAGCTTCGGAAATCCTTGAAAGAGTTCACTTAGATGTGTGTGTACCATTCTCTACTACTTTGACAGCAAATCATAAGTACTATGTGATATTTGTTGATGAATTTTCTAGAAAGTGATCGAACTACTTCATGTAGAAAAAAAATCAGATGTTTCAAAATTTCTTTAGTTCAAAGCACTGGTGGAGAAAGACATGGCGAAGCATGTGAAGCCTCTTAGGAGGGAGAATGGTGGTGAGTAAATCTCCAATGAATTCAATAACTTCTGCAACAAAGAAGGAATTCAAAGAGAGTTGATTGCGCCCCAAAACCTACAGCAGAATAGGTTGCAGAAAGAAAGAACAGAACAATTGTGGGTGCAACACAAGCGATGTTTCATGATGAAGTCCTACCTTTGCATCCCTGAGCGGAGGCGTGCAACACAACAGTATTTTTGAAAATTCATTGTCCTCATCGGATACTTGGCATGAGCACACCAGAAGAGGCTTTTACTGGTAAGAAACCTGATGTTTCACATTTTAAGATTTTTGGCTCATCTGTTTATGTGCATGTGATCAAAGACGCCAGGAAGAATCTAGAACCAACAGCTGAGATTGGGATATTTGTGGGGTACACTGATACTCCCTACAACTATCAGGTATATTTTCCAAACAACAGAATGACTGTTGTGTGACAAAATTTGATGAAGAAAAATCCATGCGATTGTCCCTTGAGAGGGAGCTAGATTTGCATGCATAGGAGGAACTCTTAGTTCCAAAGAATGAACCTCAAGATGTGGAGCAACTAGATGTGGAGGATCATGGACTGGAAAAAAATAAGCATGTAGAGCCATCCGCCAGAAATGGTAAAGGCACACCACAGAAGCTCATAGATTGATACTTGATGCAACAGAGAATATAGGAGCCCCTACTTCACTGTGCAGACAGAGACAGTCTCCAAACAGGTTTACTGGATACATGGCTCTTATAAGAAAGTGTATTGTGACATAACCATCTTCCTTTAAGAAAGCAGTGCAACAACCAATTTGGGTTGATGCTATGGTAGAGGAGTTGACTCCATCATTAAGAACAGTGCATGGGATATTGTCCCAAGACTGGATAGATCTATAAAGTGAAGCAAGCAACGAATGGGAGTGTGGAGAAGTACAAGGCCAGATTTTTGGCCCACGAAATCTCACAAGTTGAGGGGATCGACTATGAAGAGACTTTCACACTAGTCACGAGGCACTCTTCCATTAGATCTATCCTTGCACTCTCAACGCAGATAGGGTGGCGCATTCATCAGATGAATGTGAAAACTACGTTTCTCAATGGATTTATTGAGGAAGTAGTGTACATAGAGTATCCAAAAGGTTTTGAGATCTTTGACAGTGATTCGCATGTGTGTCGACTCAAGAGAGCACTGTATGGGTTGAAGCAAGCACCTCATGCTTGGTACACTCAAATTGATAGTTATTTCACTGAGTTGGGTTTCATCAAAAGTGAAGAAAATGAAAACCTGTACCAGATTGTGGTTGATGGTAAGCTCTTTATTATCGTACTTTATGTTGATGATCTAATTTTCACAGGTGATGAGCAACTGATAAACTCATGCAATGAGGATCTTGCAAGGGAGTTTGAAATGAAGGACATGGGACTCATTCACTATTTCCTTGGTGTGGAAATATGGCAGTGGGATGGTGAAATTTTTGTTTCTCAAGACAAGTTTCGAAAGAGATACTTGGTAAGTTTCACATGGAGAGCTGTAAAACCATGGACACTCCTCTTTCAGGAAACTGGAGGAAAGAGGATGCTACTTTAGGAGAAGTAGTGGACGCTACTGTCTACATGCAGCTAGTGGGTTCACTGATGTACTTGGTGAAAACTAAACCAGACATTTGCTAAGCAGTTAACCAGCTGAGTCAAGCTATGGTTAAGCCAACCAAGCTCTTTTGGAAGGCAGGGAAGGATGTCTTAAGATATCTTAGGGGCACTACAGAGTATGGATTATGGTACAAAAGGACAGAGGGAGTGAAGCTTCAAGGCTTCACAGATGCATATTAGGCAGGCAGTCTATTAGATAGAAAGAGCACATCAGCAGGGATCGTCAGCATAGGACCGAAAAAAATTTCTTGGTACAACAGCAAGTAGCGATCTGTGGCACTCAGTTCAGCTGAGGCAGAGTACATGGCAGCAAGTCAAGATGCATGTAGGACCGACGACATTTTCTTGGTACAACAGGAAGTAGTGATCTGTGGCACTCAATTCAGCTGAGGCAGAGTACATGGCAGCAATTCAAGCTGCATGTGAGGTCATCTGGATGAGAAAGGTCCTGGTTGGTTTTTTTGGTTCTTAGATGGATTCGACTGTGATACATTGTGATAACTAGAGTTGCTTTAAACTCTCGGTTAATCTGGCATTCCATGATAGGTCCAAGCACATAGACATCCAGTACCACCATCTCAAAGATTGTGTTCAGAGGCACATTATGTTACTTTAGTACATTCCCATGGAGGATTAGGATGCAGATATTATGACGAAGGCTCTCAGCAGGAGAAAATTCGAATACCATAGAGGCAGGATCGGGGTGGCAGATAATCCCTTTCTTGTTGAGAGGGAGGGTTGAAGTCCAACAAGATTTTGTAGCACACACACTTGTGTGGGACCAATAGGTCCTAGCAATACATTTGTGTGAAGGCAAAATTAATTAATTAATTTGGTGCAGTGTCTAATTTAATTTTCCCTTAATTAAATTGGACAATAAAATGTAATCTTATCTCATGATGACTTGTAATATTTAACTTAGTGTGATAAACTCAATTTATCATGTATTTTGAGTTGAGGGTGGTTGGTGAGGCATGTAGAGTAATTCTATTAGTTATGGAGTTCGAATTGCAGTTGGTGCATTAGTTTGATGCATGTGTAATCAATTAACTTAGCTAGGTGAGTTAGAGTCAGTTGAACTAGTTGTAATTGTTTGTTGCACTAGTGAGAGATCAAGTGAATTAAACATTATTTAATTCAAAATCAGTGATATACCATGCAACTGATGATTCACTATTAATAGTTGCATGCATGTCAGTTCCACTAGAGACCCAGTTGAGACAAATGTTAAAGGGATGTTAACTATGAGTTGTGTGATTAGCGTTTTTCCTGCATGCAACCAGAAATCCATTAGAGTGCCCATGATCCTTACGTAGTTTTGGAAGGCCAAAATTCCTAATAATAGGGATTGAATTCATCAGGAATTGTGCAAGCAAGGCCGGATGTTTAGAGGCAGGGAATTGGTTAAGTGTCGGCTAGTTTTTGTCCAGAACTATATGAGACAGTTGTGAGAGTTCAGGAGACTCTTGTGAGCATTGTAATTTTTTCATGATTACATGGTTAATATACAATATAAGATAGAGGGGTTTTGAGCAGCAATCTTCCCCCAGGAAACTATCTGTGTTTTGGTTTGATTTGATTCTTTCTTTGCTTCATGTGATTGGCGATTGTGTTTAATTTCCACAATTGATTTGTAGAAGGATTCAATATCTAGATTTAGTACATTGTTAGATGAGATTGAATCCATTGATATACACATGTTTGTATAATTTCTACATGTTTACACTTGATGCATTAATTTTAGTGTAGATATTTATTTCTTTCACTAGATGCAATTATTTCATTGTAAATGTTGATATCTAATCCTATTTGATTGCTTGAATTAGATGCATTGATTTCAGTGTAGAAGTTTATTTCTCATTTGATGCAACTAGATGTTTTATGTACAATAATTTCAATGTAATTAGATTAATATTGTGCATTGATTTAAGTGTATGCACATCTCAACTCCCTCCATGTATATCTCTATCTCCCATTTTCTTTCCTTCTTTATCTCTCTATCTCACCCCCAAAACCTACACACACTCTCTCCATCTATATATATATATATATATGGAAAAGAAATTATCAAAAAATAAACACTATACTAAAAATATAAATATGTATGTGACAATATAACAAAAATTAAACTAAATCCATTGATTAAATATGAAAATGGGCCAAAATTGTGAATGTGTATTCTTTTTAATATATATATATATATATATATATGAAATAATGAATACATTTAGATATGAAAAGGAAAAACAATTATAGGAACTAATATAACATAATATTATATTAAAAAATAATTAAAAAAAAAAATTAAATCTATCTTAAATCCAAATTTATTAAGTATAGAGTTTTTAAATAATTGTAAGAGGTTTTGGATTGCCATTAAATAGGTGGATTATTAAGGAACTCTTTACTATAGGTCATTGATTTAAATCCTCATGGGTATTAACCTTTAAGAAAATAAAAAATTAAGTTGATACTCATATAATATGTTTTGCATAGACATATAGATTAAATGGATGGTAAATTTAGATACTCATCAATCCATAATGAACATCAAAATACTTCATAATATATTTCACATTGCTAAACTTTAAAAAATCATAAAAATTAACTAAATTATAACTTTACTTAAAATTATTATTATTATAAAAAATTAATATATAACCTAAACATATATACATTTGAAAGAACATGAACAAGATTATTATCCACAGAGATTTATCCCTCCTTTGCCATGCATGTTCTTAATATGTGAGTAGGTTTTGTTACAATAGTATTGGTCAATACCATGACTATCAATACCACATGCACAAAAAACCATAACTCACTTCATATGACACTTGTTGATATGACATCTTTTTTTAAATAATCAATTTAATTCAAAGGGAAAACATAACTACTTTGGAGATAAATATCAACCATTGAATTCAATGTACTACTTAAAATATTCTAAACTATTCTATGGAAGTTAAATCCCTACCATCCCCTCATAATTATTAAAAATTAAATTAAAATTTTGAAAGTCTTATTCCAAAACATGTATACTTATCAAATAATTAAATGGAAAATATAAATATATATAACAATAATAGTTAATTTTAATATATATATTGAATATTTATCTTGTCTTATTTTTGGTAAATCAAAATTTTTTCATTAATTCAAAAAATTACATTTCCATCTCTAGTTCTTCAAAATTCTAGTGAGCTCATTCTTACTAAATTCTTTTGCCTAATAACTGAGTGACCAAAATTTTAACACTAGACAAATTTAACTAAGATATCCAAAACATAACAAACAAAATCATAAAACAACCAACATTCATCTACGACTCAAAATAATTAATCAGAGACGGATTTTTTTTGGTCTTGAACTATGAGTAATCACAACTTAAACTCACATTGTATATGGTTCTCCATGTGAACTAGGGGTGCATCCATTCGAGCGAAGCAATATTCCATTTTCCATTGATTACGTTGCAGGACATCGAGAAAAGATATGATCTCATTTTGTTCTTCATGTTTTTCTTGAAGAACGTACCCCAGCAAATGCTAGTATAATGTAAAATAATGTATGTATAGATACCCAGCATCCCGAGGACCACAGATTTTGGATTAGACGACTTCTACAGGGGACCTACTATATTTGGCGGCACAGAGACAAATGAGATTGAATATGCGGCACGTTAACATCCTTACGTTCTCCGGTGAGCAGGGAATGGAAAGATTCTACAACAAAGCGCAAGAGAGAGATTTGTCGTATGATTATATACTGAATTAGCATTTTCTCGAAATTAATTTTTTTGGGTTTGGATTGTAGTTTTATGTAGGAATTTGGTAAAAAAAATTCAAAAAATTAAGTATTGAAATTGCATTTTTTCTAGAGTAAAAATGGATTTAACACCATCAAAAACCCTTAAAATACCTAAAATATTGAAGTTTAACAACTATAACCCAAATTTTAAAAAAAAATTACCAAAATTTTTTATAATCTTAACAAAATTTCTAAATTATTCTATGAATTTTTCTAAACCACTATTTTGATGTTTGAAATTGATAGTAGTGAAAATCAAAACGCCGAGAGCAAGGATGCTATCACGTACTATTTAACGTTGGATGTCCACCAGTAAATTCTAAAGGAAATGAAGTGCACGTGCGATAATGAAATTTATATGGTAAATAAAATTTATGACAACTTTTTTATTGATTTATAGTTAGTTGAGCCGTTGGCACGACTAATTGTTATCCTTCTCACTCACATTTTATTTTATTACATTTTTATTTAAATACTTTAAAATATAATTATTTTTAAATATAATTATCATTATTAGAATAATTTCAAATATCATTGTATTGCATTTTACTACTTCTAGGTGAGTATTGGATATGAAATGTTAAATATGTATCCATAGATGTGTAGGCCTCAAATATGAGATATTTTTTAAATTCAATTTTTTTTATATTGTAATTTTGTTTTTTATTAATAAAATTACGAATAATTTGTTAATTAAAAGAAAATATAATATACATATCATATTAAAATAAATAACATATAAATAATATCTATAAATTAACATTCTTTCTGTAACACACACATAAACTATTGCAAATTACAATTTTTACTATGTTTTACAAAACCAGTTAAATCAAGAATTGGTTGAAAACCGAATTCTTGAATCGGTTGAGAATAATTAGGAGATGCGTCCAGCGTTTTTGGCATTGGCTTTTGTGTGCTTGTTTAGTTGTTAATGCGATGCAGTGTAGAAGATGAAACTATGATACTAATTTTTCCGATGTGGAGCACAGCTGTGTTGATCTTATGTTACCTTTGAAGTCATTTCTCTCGTCTTTTTATGATGCAGTGTTTGATTGGTTGGATTGGCGCTTGATTATTTCTTGTGTAGTGGGCGTATGTCCTTAACCGACATCGACATTAATTACAGGGACGAATCTATGATTTATTGCAGGTGCAGTGCTCACATGAATTCACCACCAGTTCGACTCATATTCACCAGTACTTTGATGGAATTTGATGGGCAGATCTCCCGTCAAATACCGCTAAATGTCCGTCGAACCCATGAGGTTTCTTCTTTAAAATTAGTGAGATGGATATTGGAGTTGTCGAAACCATTCCATTGACAGGTGTTTGGGTTTGGGAACTCATACCCTGTCTAGTACACCACATTCTTTGGCAAGAGATCGCAATAAGTAGGTTAACAATGAGGTAGCGCATTTTCATTGGAATTTCAATTTAGACTTCAAAGGATTTATGGAAATACCATAAGCGATCAATGACTGGATGCTTCGGTTTATAACAGGATGATGTGAAGGAAACTTTCAGTTCAAGAAAGCTTTCATTGGTGATGTATTATCCTGCCATTTCCATGCCAAAAGACGGTGTACCGTGAAGGTTTTAGTAGCAAGTCGTAGGAGTATTGGTCCATTGTTCAAATTGAAATTTGGGCCAAGTTGTTAAACAAATTTAATCATTGCGTGTGAATGCAAAGAAATTTGGAATGAAGGTGAAGAGAGTCGACCACCAAGATAAGTGATTTTGACTTGCTTTCTTTATTAGATAGTCTTTCTCTTTGTGAGTTAAAAGATAAAGAAAATATTATATATATATGACTGCCAAGATAGGTGATTTTGGCTTGCTTTCTTTATTAGATAGTATTTCTCTTTGCGAGTTAAAAGATAAAGAAAGGATTATATATATATGACTACCAAGATAATAATTTTGGCTAAATTTATTTATTATATAGTCTCTTTCTTTGTGAATTGAAAAAATATATAGTTCACTTGTGAGTTGAAATATATAGTTCACTTAATTTACAATTTATTTTCATATCAAGATGGGTAAATATATGAGAAAATAATTCAAGGGAAATAAGTTGAGATTTTCCTTCTTAAGGTGAAAATATGTTTTGGTGGACATATTGATATTAAGGCTTTGGTAACCTTATATTGAGACGTTTGAAATGCATGCATATCTAAAATAGGCATGTGTCTATTGTGTGTATTTATTTCATGCATGTTTTTGTATTCTCTATACATTGTATTTAATGCATATAGATATGAAAAACATATGCATATATTTAAAATATGTGAGATATGAATAAGATTTATCAACTAATGATATTACATTGGTAAAGATTAGTTCTTCAATAACTCCATGGATAGTTTCATAAAACCATGGGTAGATTACCATGGTGTTTGCAAATATTAGTCAATTAATAAATCCATGGATTGTTTACCACGGCGTTGGTAAAGTTAAGTTATTTAATAAATTCATGGTTAAAGGAACTAATCAGTTATATTCCTTAGATGAACAGACTAAGTGATTACTTTTATATTGTCATGATTATGATTTCCTTTTGGGAGGAAGATCATGCATAAGCATGCAACATATGTATTAGCTTTTATTGAAAAATAATATACATTTTTGGTATTTAGAAAGATAGTTTGTAGTATTAAACTACATTGAATATGATTTATGTGCTTCGTTGTGAAGGCACTCCTTTAGGGAGAGTATTTTTGAATCAGTATGCATTCACATGCATGGAAGAAACAATTGTTATGTTAACTTTCATTCCATGCACTAAAGGTAATAGCTTAAGGGTTAGCCATTTTTATTAAATGTATGTAAATGACATGCATAAATATCTTAGCTGATGTATCAGTTTATTTTAAAGAAAGTTTGGGAGATGTAGCCATTGTCTTGCAGGATGTGTGCTTATGTGACGTAAGCATTAGTTATTGTGATGACCTATAACCAGTATATATGAGGTATGTGTTATTAAAGAGAGAATGGCAAGGTACTTTACTTGCTTGTCATTATTACACATGAGTAGATGGAGAAAATACTATATTGATTGATTAATAGTTTATGAATCTTGACATCATTTTATGTTGAAGGCATCATAGTAGGGAATGATGGTGACATGTAGAAAGGAAAATTATGCTTGTCCTGGTGGCAGGTAAATGATTAATGGTCATGTAGATGAGTGCGAGTTGCAGGAAGAAACAATGTACGATGGTCCATTGTAGGTACATCCATGCCACCAAGATGTGAAGATCTGAAGATATGAAAACCAGAGGGTAAATGGTATCATATTTATTGTAATGGCCCTAAGCTAGAAGCTAGAATATTTCCTTGTAAGATTATATAAACAATGGTTAAGGGATGGTCTCCCTTATAATCCATTGAGTGATGGGCTAAACACCCTCACAAGCATTTAATAATAAAATTAAACGTTTGCTGGTTTTCACCCTACGAGGTTTCCAGGGTATATTGGTGTTCATTGATGTGATTGATTATTGTGTCAAGATGATGATGTTGATTCCTTTCTTGTTATGATGTTCATAATGGCAATTATGTGATGACTATATTAGTAATGAGATGAATGGAAGGTTACATCCTACAGTATTATGTTAATGTACTCTAATGGAGGTTTTTAATGGTTGAGGAGTTTACTATTCTTATTTATAAAATTACTCTATGAACTGTTAAACATTCTATGTAGTGATGAGTAACTTGTATAAAAGAAAATTAACTCCTTACATTTCCCTGTGAAGCTAATGGTGTATGTTACAAGTGGTATCCGAGCAAAAGGTTGCAACACTGGCGCCTTTGGGAGTTAGCGAAAATAAATTGAGGGATTCGGGATGGAAGGTATCACATCCCTAATCCAGGTTGAACAATGTGTTTCAAGAGATAAGTATTAATATCTTTCTTATCTTGAAAGTAATAGTTATTGCATTTATGGAAAATACACTGCTTACAAACTAAATAACCGTTGAGTTAGAGTTTCTTTAAAAAGGATATGTATTTTCCATGTACGTAAAGCTTCTATTGTTGTATTGAAGTTTCCTTGAAAGGAGTTGGGAATTTGGTTCCTTGAAGAAGAAACATGTGTGTGCTTGAAAATTTAACTAATATACCTTTTATTCTTCTTGAGAGAAATATGTATATTTTGAAAATAAATACTGCATGTGAATCTTGCAACTAAAAGAGACAAATATAGAGTAAAATGTGGTTCTACTTAAGATGCAAGATTGTGTTATTTCTTTTGGAAAGTAAGAAAGCATTGCTAATATGATAATCTTTTAGAAAGATATACCATGGTAAAATACCAAACTACTATGCTAGTTTTGCTAAGACGAACCCATGTGAGTTCTTGCAAAGATTATTATTATGTATCTTGAAAGGTGTGAGCAGTAGTAAAACATAAATAAGTAAACTTGCTTGCCTTTATATATATATATCTTATTTAAGAAAAGATAAGAAGCCTGTTTTATTTAAAAATGGATTTCATACCGGTGTGTTAAATGAAAAGGAATCAAGTTGTTTTCTTGAAAATAAATACAGGCTAAAGAGAATAACCTCTTGAATATAATATATTGCTAGATGGATTATGTCAACTTCTTGATTTAGGTATATTAAAGGTTAATTTAACCTTGTTATTGTTGCATAGTTTTTATGCATAAAAGAGGCTATCTATGGTAAGTTCCTGGAAGCAAGGCATGAGCAACTTGCATGTAGAATCCTAGAGGAACAAGGTTCTTTACATGCAATAGTTGTATTAGATTTCATCGGAAAGAACATAAGTCTATATGTGGAAATGATAACATGTTTTGTTATCATACTTTAGAAAAGAGTCTTTGGCAAAGAAGATGAAATTACATGTACAAAAACTAAAGTAATGTTTTGGTTTCCTTGAAATATATACATGGCTAATGTGGGTATAATATTTCGAGAATAAGGTATGTATTCTTATGTTTTATTCCATTAGTTTTATGGAAAAGAAAACCATGTTTTTCATGCCTAATATTTTATGTGTCCTCGAAGAGGAATCATGAGTTTGCCTAATCGTTTATGTTAAGTACTCTGTTGGGAAATTAATCTTTATGCATGGTATGGATAGGAACAATATTCAATGTGTTAGCTTTAATATATTTTCATGCTCCAAAGGAAAAAGCTGAAGTGGTAGCTCTTTTGTAAAAGTTTAAGTAAAGCGAATGCACATTGTGTCATTTCCCATTAAAAGAATTTCTGAACAGATATAGTGATTTTTCTTGTACGAATGTGTGCGTGTGTGAAAAATGTCATAATAATGTGGGAGTTATTTGACATGAATTGTTAATTACTTACTCACACTAATGTAGAGATGTTAGAAGAAAGCTTGTTGTGACATTGTATTCACATCTCATATATGCACATGAATAGGTGTTAAGGTATCATTCAAAGATTGATTATTTATTGATTAAGGTTTTATCTAATCATGTTATAAAATCTTATCAATGATGCTAAAAGAAAACATTCTTGTAGAAGAGCAACGTGAATTTCCTTATGGGGATGAGTACTGCAGTAGGGAGAGAAGTTCTTCAAATGAAATAAAGATAAGTATTTTATTTTATTTTATTCTAAGAAGTCTATGCATATGCATGTTGATTCTTTTAAAAATGAATTGTTACACACATGGCATTGCATGAGATTAGCTTCCATTTAAGAGAGTTCTTAAAAAAGTACATGCTATTATAATATACTTTTTTCTGGATAAGAATATGCATATGAGATTAATATGTGTATTATGCTTCATTTCTTTAGGAAAGAAATTATAAAAGCATGAAAGAAAAATAGTTACTTTTCATTTGAGTTGGAAAAGAAGTAATTGTTTTTGAATGCAATAAAATTTCTAAGTTACCATGCACTACTTTAAAAAGATGAATGTGTATAGTGACGGTGTGTGAAACTAATGCATGAATGAAAAACATGAGGAAGGTCATTTTATAAGATGATAGAGTGTTAAAATTAAATTGAATGAAGTCTCTTTATGGATCAAGTTATGAATCTTAACTAAATGACTAGTTGACTAACTAGTGTTTACATGAGTCGTCATGGATGCATTAAAACTATTGACTAGTTATGAATGAATAACTAATGAGAGTTATATGCACGAATCGATTTTGACTAAAGCTATTTGAAAGTTGTGAACAAGTGATTATGATAATTACTTCGTATGTCATTCTGTTGGAACAGAACATTATGAGAATTGGAAATGTTTGCATAAGACAATATGTGCTTGAGAAATACATATTTATAATTAGCATTGTTTCTTATAGTAAGCATGGGTAGCTTAATAGAAACAAAAAATCTGTGAAAATAAAACATCGCAAACATTTCAATGTGAATTGCAACAGTAAACGTTAATGTATCATGCTTTAACGTACAACACATGTATGTTACTTCCAGGGGGGAAGTTGTGACAACTTCATTAAATTTAACTAGTATTAACTAGTTAAAGACAATTTGTTTAATTTTCTTTTATCTGGGAAGAAAAACTTAAATCATCACTGTTGATAAAGAAAATTATTTAATTTGCTGGAATTAATTAATGAAAGAAAATATTTCTAAGCTGATGGTAAAGATGTTTCCAAGAATAGGAAGTGGTTGGGGACATTTGGAAAGACAGTTACCTACTCCTCTGAGGATAAATTTGGATCCCCGGGGAGGAGTAGGCATTCTGTGAAATTGGTAAAGGGTCATTATTTTCTAGAGCTGGTTGGAACCAGTTGAAAATAGCTTTCAGCAACCCTTCTAAACCCAAAAACATCTGAGTATGACTGGAATTGGAGAGTTGGACCGGACTGTCCCAAATTTCTCTTCCAGGATTTTCTGAGTGTGATTGGATTGGCCATCCCGATGTCACAGTAGAAGAATCCACTGTTGACCTGTGACACTGTCCAGATTCTGGAGCTAGGGGGGCAAGTGGAGGACGTAATAGCCTCATTTGATGGTTGGGAGGACCACAGTTTGAAAGATTAAATTTCCATATAAGTATAGAGACTTTTTTTTTGTGCTGTGCTATTTTGAATTAATATGGAAATATTGACTGTCTGGATTGAAAAATGACTCGATCCTATGGATTAGGAGGAGAATTTTTTTTACCATTGTGATTCTCATGGTGGAACAAGTTAAGTAAAAGTTATGTGTTATATTAAAATGAATCATTTAATGTATAAGTTAATTTATTTTATTACTAATTTGTTTGAATGTCGTAGCAATTGCTAGGATATGACCATGGTGCATTGATTAACCATTGGTACGGTTAGAGAGCTAGGTGCTCTCTGAGTACTTTTTTAAGTACTGTATAGATGTCTCTAGCAGGAGCTAAGACAGTGTGCACGTGATGCATTGATGAGAGGGTTGGTCTCTCTGAGTACTTGTGGAAGTACTTCAACTAAAACATGTCTTTATATTGCAAGAATGTTTGTTAGTTGCAAGTATTTTCATTTGATTGAAACTATGTGACTAATGTGATTGAATTGTTAGTCATACATTACAGGATCTTTCCAGGAAGTGTTGATGGGTGTTCAACCATTTGATGAGAGGTTGTGTTAAAGCCATCAATTCTACCAATAGTAATTGGTAAGTCCGTATAGAGATTTTTCTATACTTTTGTGAATTGAATATGGATAAAAACATTATTGTTTCAATTAATGGCATTTAAGGAAACGAAAGTGTTTCAGAGTGAAGGGGAAGGAATCCCTTTTGGTTGTTTATATTATTATATCATGAGTATAAGTTTAAATTTCAGTGAGAGAAGCACACTGAGGACGGTGTTCTCTTAAGGGGGGAGTATGTAACACCCGCGTAAACTATTGCAAATTACAATTTTTACCATGTTTTACAAAACTACTTAAATCAAAAATTGGTTGAAAACTGAATTCTTGAATCGGTTGAGAATAATTAGGTGACGCGTCTAGCGTTTTAGGGGGAGGTTTTCATCTCTACTGCGTTCATATTTGGAATTGGCTTTTGCATGCTTGTTTATTTTTTAATGCGATGCAGTGTAGAAGATGAAACTATCATACTAATTTTTCTGATGTGGAGCACAACTTTGTTGATCCTATGTTACCTTTGAAGTCGTTTCTCTCGTCTTTTTACGATGGAGTGTTTGATTGGTTGGCTTGGCGCTTGATTATTTCTTGTGGAGTGGGCGTATGTCCTTAACCAACATCGGCATTCATTACAGTGACGATTCTATGATTTATTGTAGGTGCAGTGCTCACATGAATTCACCACCAGTTCGACTCATATTCACCAGTACTTTCATGGAATTTGATGGGAAAATCTCCCATAAAATATCGCTAAATGTCCGTCGAGCCCGTGAGGTTTCTTCTTTAAAATTAGTGAGATGGATATTGGAGCTGTCAAAATAATTCCATTGACGGGTGTTTGGGTTTGGGAACTCATACCCTGTCCAGTACACCACATTCTTTGGCAAGAGATCGAAGTAAGTAAGTTAACAATGAGGTAGCGCATTTTCATTGGAATTTAAATTTAGACTTCAAAGGATTTATGGAAATAGCATAAGCGATCAATTCCTGGATGCTTCGGTTTATAAGAGGTCGATGTGAAGGAAAATTTCAGCTCAAGAAAGCTTTCATTGGTGATGTATTATCCTGCCATTTCCATACCAAAAGATAGCGTACCGTGAAGGTTTTAGCAGCAAGTCGTAGGAGTATTGGTCCATTTTCCAAATGGAAATTTGGACCAAGTCGTTAAATAGATTTAATCATTGTGTGTGAATGCAAAAAAAATTGGAATGAAGGTGAAGAGAGTCGACCGCCAAGATAAGTGATTTTGACTTACTTTCTTTATTAGATAGTCTTTCTCTTTGTGAGTTAAAAGATAAAGAAAAGATTATATATATATGACTGCCAATATAGGTGATTTTGGCTTGCTTTCTTTATTAGATAGTCTTTCTCTTTATGAGTTAAAAGATAAAGAAAGGATTATATATATATGATTGCCAAGATAATAATTTTGGCTAAATTTATTTATTATATAGTCTCTTTCTTTGTGAATTGAAAAAATATATAGTTCACTTGTGATTTGAAATATATAGTTCACTTAATTTACAATTTATTTTCATATCAAGATGGGTAAATATATGAGAAAATTATTCAAGGGAAATAAGTTCAGATTTTCCTTCTCAAGGTGAAAATATGTTTTGGTGGACATATTGAGATTAAGGCTTTGGTAACTTTATATTGAGACGTTTGAAACGCATGCATATCTAAAATAGGCATGTGTCTATTGTGTGTATTTATTTCATGCATGTTTGGATAAATATGCATGTTTTCATATTCTCTATACATTGTATTTAATGCATATAGATAGGAAAACCATATGCATATATTTAAAATATGTGAGATACGAATAAGATTTATCAACTAATGATATTACAATGGTAAAGATTAGTTATTCAATAAATCCATGGATAGTTTCATAAAACCATGGGTAGATTACCATGGTGTTTGCAAATATTAGTCAATTAATAAATCCATGGATTGTTTACCACGGTGTTGGTAAAGTTAAGTTATTTAATAAATTCATGGTTAAAGGAATTAATCAGATATATTCCTTAGATGAACAGACTAAGTGATTACTTTTATATTGTCATGATTATGATTTCCTTTTGGGAGGAAGATCATGCATAAGCATGAAACATATGTATTAGATTTTATTGAAAAATAATATACATTTTTGGTATGTAGAAAGATAGCTTGTAGTATTAAACTACGTTGAATATGATTTATGTGCTTCGTTGTGAAGGCACTCCTTTAGGGAGAGTCTTTTTGAATCAGTATGCATTCGCATGCATGGAAGAAACAATTGTTATGTTAACTTGCATTCCATGCACTAAAGGTAATAGCTTAAGGGTTAGCTATTTTTATTAAATGTATGTAAATGACATGCATAAATATCTTAGCTGATGTATCATTTTATTTTAAAGAAAGTTTGGGAGATGTAGCCATTGTCTTGCAGGATGTGTGCTTATGCGACGTAAGCATTAGTTATTGTGATGACCTATAACCACTACATATGAGGTATGTGTTATTAAAAAGAGAATGACAAGGTACTTTACTTGCTTGTCATGATTACACAAGAGTAGATGGAGAAACTACTATACTGATTGATTAATACTTTATGAATCTTGACATCATTTTATGTTGAAGGCATCACAGTAGGGAATGATGGTGACATGTACAAAGGAAAATTATGCTTGTCCTGGTGGCAGGTAAATGATTAATGTTCATGCAGATGAGTGCAAGTTGCAGGAAGGACCAATGTATGATGGTTCACTGTAGGTACATCCATGCCACCAAGATGTGAAGATCTGAAGATATGAAAACCAGAGGGTAAATGGTATCATATTTATTGTAATGGCCCTAAGCTAGAAGCTATAATATTTCCTTGTAAGATTATATAAACAATGGTTAAGGGATGGTCTCCCTTATAATCCATTGAGTGATGGGCTGAACACCCTCACGAGCGTTTAATAATAAAATTAAACGTTTCCTAGTTTTCACCCTACGGGGTTTCTAGGGTATATTGGTGTTCAATGATGTGATTGATTATTGTGTCAAGATGATGATGTTGATTCCTTTCTTGTTATGATGTTCATAATGGAAATTATGTGATGACTATATGAGTAATGAGATTAATGGAAGGTTACATCCTACAATATTATGTTAATGTACTCTAATGGAGGTTGTTAATGGTTAAGGAGTTTACTATTCTTATTTATAAAATTACTCTATGAACTGTTAAACATTCTATGTAATGATGAGTAACTTGTATAAAAGAAAATTTAACTCCTTACATTTCCTTGCGAAGCTAATGGTGTATGTTACAAGTGGTATCAGAGCTAAAGGTTGCAACACTGGCGCCTTTGGGAGTTAGCAAAAGGAAATTCAGGGATACGGGATGGAAGGTATCGCATCTCTAATCCAGGTTGAACAATGAGTTTCAAGAGATAAGTATTAATATCTTTCTTGTCTTGAAAGTAATAGTTATTGCATTTATGGAAAATACACTGCTTACAAACTAAATAACCGTTGAGTTAGAGTTTCTTTAAAAAGGATATGTATTTTCCATGTACGTAAAACTTCTATTGTTGTATTGAGGTTTCCTTGAAAGGAGTTGGGAATTTGGTTTCTTGAAGAAGAAACATGTGTGTGCTTGAAAATTTAATTAATATACCTTTGATTCTTCTTGAGAGAAATATGTATATTTTGAAAATAAATCTTGCATGTGAATCTTGCAACTAAAAGAGACAAATATAGAGTAAAACGTGGTTCTACTTAAGATGCAATATTGTGTTAGTTCTTTTGGAAAGTAAGAAAGCATTGCTAATATGATAATCTTTTAGAAAGATATACCATGGTAAAAGACCAAACTACTATGCTAGTTTTGCTAATAAGAACCCATGTGAGTTCTTGCAAAGATTATTATTATGTATCTTGAAAGGTGTGAGAAGTAGTAAAACATAAATAAGTAAACTTGCTTGCCTTTATATATATATCTTATTTAAGAAAAGATAAGAAGCCTTTTTTCTTTAAAAAGGGATTTCATACCGGTGTGTTAAATGAAAAGGAATCCAAGTTATTTTCTTGAAAATAAATACAGGCTAAAGAGAATAACCTCTTGAATATACTACATTGCTAGATGGATTATGTCAACTTCTTGATTTAGGTATATTAAAGGTTAAGTTAACCTTGTTAGTGTTGCATAGTTTTTATGCAGAAAAGAGGCTATCTATGGTAAATTCCTGGAAGAAAAGCATGAGCAAATTGCAGGTAGAATCATAGAGGAACAAGGTTCTTTGCATGCAATAGTTGTATTAGATTTCATTGGAAAGAACATAAGTCTATATGTGGAAATGATAACATGTTTTGTTATCATACTTTAGAAGATATTCTTTGGCAAAGAAGATGAAATTACATGTACAAAAACTAAAGTAATGTTTTGGTTTCCTTGAAAGATATACATGGCTAATGTGGGTATAATATTTCGGAAATAAGGTATGCATTCTTATTTTTTATTCCATAAGTTTTATGGAAAAGAAAACCATGTTTCGCATGCCTAATATGTTATGCGTCCTCAAAGAGGAATCATGAGTTTGCCTACTCGTTTATGTTAAGTACTCTGTTGGGAAATTAATCTTTATGCATGGTATGCATAGGAATAATAGTCAATGTGTTAGCTTTAATATATTTGCATGCTCGAAAGGCAAAAGCTGAAGTGGTAGCTCTTTTGTAAAAGTTTAAGGAAAGCGAATGCACATTGTGTCATTTTCCATTGAAAAAATTTCTGAACATATATAGTGATTTGTATTGTACGAATGTGTGTGTGTGTGAAAAATGTCATAATAATGTGGGAGTTATTTGACATGAATTGTTAATTACTTACTCACACTAATGTAGAGATGTTAGAAGAAAGCTTGTTGTGACATTGTATTCACATCTCATATATGCACATGAATAGGTGTTAAAGGATCATTCAGAGATTGATTATTTATTGATTAAGTTTTTATCTAATCATGCTATAAAATATTATCAATGCTGCTAAAAGAAAACATTGTTGTAGAAGAGCAACGTGAATTTCCTGATGGGGATGAGTACTACAGAAGGGATAGAAGTTCTTCAAATGAAATAAAGATAAGTATTTTATTTTATTTTATTCTAAGAAGTCTATGCATATGCATGTTGATTCTTTTAAAAATGAATTGTTACATACATGGAATTGCATGAGATTAGCTTCCATTTAAGAGAGTTCTTAAAAAAGTACATGCTATTATAATATACTTTTTTCCAATTAAGAATATGCATATGAGATTAATATGTGTATTATGCTTCATTTATTTAGGAAAGAAAGTATAAAAGCATGAAATAAAAATAGTTACTTTTCATTTGAGTTGGAAAAGAAGTAATTGTTTTTTACTGCAATAAAATTTATAAGTTACCATGCACTACTTTAAAAAGATGAATGTGTATAGTGACGGTGTGTGAAACTAATGCATGAATGCAAAACATGAGGAAGGTCCTTTTATAAGATGATAGAGTGTTAAAATTAAATTGAATGAAGTCTCTTAATGGATCACGTTATGAAACTTAACTAATTGACTAGTTGACTAACTAGTGTTTGCATGAGTCGTCATGGATGCATTAAAATTATTGAATAGTTATGAATGAATAACTAATGAAAGTTATATGCACGAATCGATTTTGACTAAAGCTATTTGAAATTTGTGAACAAGTGATTATGATAATTACTTCGTATGTCATTCTGTTGGAACAGAACATTATGAGAATTGGAAATGTTTACATAATACAATATGTGCTTGAGAAATACATATTTACGATTAGCATTGTTTCTTATAGTAAGCATGGGTAGCTTAATAGAAACAGAAAATCTGTGAAAATAAAACATCACAAAAATTTCAATGTGAATTGCAACAGTAAACGTTAAATTATCATGCTTTAATGTACAACACATGTATGTTACTTCCAGGGGGGAAGTTGTGACAACTTCACTAAAGTTAACTAGTATTAACTAGTTAAAGACAATTTGTTTAATTTTCTTTTATCTGGCAAGAAAAACTTAAATCATCACTGTTGATAAAGCAAATTATTTAATTTGCTGGAATTAATTAATGAAATAAAATCTTTCTAAGCTGATGGTAAAGATGTTTCCAAGAATAGGAAGTGGTTGGGAACAGTTGGAAAGACAGTTACCTACTCCTCTGAGGATAAAGCTGGATCCCCGGGGAGGAGTAGGCGTTATGTGAAATTGGTAAAGGGGCAGTATTTTCTAGAGCTGGTTGGAACCAGTTGAAAATAGCTTTCAGCAACCCTTGTAAAGCCAAACACATCTGAGTATGACTGGAATTGGAGAGTTGGACCAGACTGTCCTGAATTTCTCTTCCAGGATTTTCTGAGTGTGACTGGATTAGCCATCCCGATGTCACGGTAGAAGAATCCACTGTTGACCGGTGACGCTGTCCAGATTGTGGAGCTAGGGGTGCAAGTGGACGACGTAATAGCCTCACTTGATGGTTGGGAGGGCAACAGTTTCAAAGACTAAATTTCCATATAAGTATAAAGACTTTTTTTTTGTGCTATGCTATTTTGAATTAATATGGAAACATTGACTGTCTGGATTGAAAAATGACTTGATCCTATGGATTAGGAGGAGAATTTTGTTTACCATTGTGATTCTCATGGTGGAACAAGTTAAGTAAAAGTTATGTGTTATATTAAAATGAATCATTGAATGTATAAGTTCATTTATTTTATTACTAATTTGTTTGACGTAGCAATTGCTAGGATATGACGATGGTGCATTGGTTGACCATTGGTACAGTTAGAGATCTAGGTGCTCTCTAAGTACTTTTTGAAGTACTGTATAGATGTCTTTAGCAGGAGCTAAGACAGTGTGCACATGATGCGTTGATGAGAGGGTTGGTCTCTCTGAGTACTTGTGGAAGTAATTCAATTAAAACATGTCTTTATATTGCAAGAATGTTTGTTAGTTGCAAGTATTTTCATTTGATTGAAACTATGTGACTAAGGTGATTGAATTGTTAGTCATACATTACAAGATCTTTCCAGGAAGTGTTGATGGGTGTTCAACCATTCGATGAGAGGTTGCGTAAAAGCCATCAATTCTACCAATAGTAATTGGTAAGTTCGTATAGAGATTTTTCTATAATTTTGTGAATTGAATATGGATAAAAACATTATTGTTACAATTAATGGCATTTAAGGAAACGAAAGTGTTTCATAGTGAAGGGAAAGGACTCCCTTTTGGTTGTTTATATTATTATATCATGAGTATAAGTTTAAATTTCAGTGAGAGAAGCACACAAAGGACGATGTTCCCTTAAGGGGGGGAGTATGTAACACCCACGTAAACTATTGCAAATTTCAATTTTTACCATGTTTTACAAAACCAGTTAAATCAAGAATTGGTTGAAAACCGAATTCTTGAATCGGTTGAGAATAATTAGGTGATGCGTCCAGCGTTTTGTGGGGAGGTTTTCATCTCTACCGCTTTCGTATTTGGCATTGGTTTTTGCGTCCTTGTTTAGTTGTTAATTAGATACAGTGTAGAAGATGAAACTATGATACTAATTTTTCTGATGTGGAGCACAGCTGTGTTGATCTTATGTTACCTTTGAAGTCGTTTCTCTCGTCTTTTTACGATGTAGTGTTTGATTGGTTGGCTTGGCGCTTGATTATTTCTTGTGGAGTGGGCGTATGTCCTTAACCGACATCGGCATTCATTACAGGGACGATTCTATGATTTATTGCAGGTGCAGTGCTCACATGAATTCACCACCAGTTCGACTCATATTCACCAGTACTTTGATGGAATTTGATGGGCAGATCTCCCGTCAAATACCTCTAAATGTCTGTCGAGCCCGTGAGGTTTCTTCTTTAAAATTAGTGAGATGGATATTGGAGCTATCGAAACCATTCCATTGACGGGTGTTTCTGTTTGGGAACTCATACCCTGTCCAGTACACCACATTCTTTTGCAAGAGATCAGAGTAAGTAGGTTATCAATGAGGTAGTGCATTTTCATTGGAATTTCAATTTAGACTTCAAAGGATTTATGGAAATAGCATAAGCGATCAATTCCTGGATGCTTCGGTTTATAAGAGGCCGATGTGAAGGAAAATTTCAGTTCAAGAAAGCTTTCATTGGTGATGTATTATCCCGCCATTTCCATGCCAAAAGACGACGTACCGTGAAGGTTTTAGCAGCAAGTCGTAGGAGTATTGGTCCATTGTTCAAATGGAAATTTGGGCCAAGTCGTTAAACAGATTTAATCATTGCGTGTGAATGCAAAGAAATTTGGAATGAAGGTGAAGAGAGTCAACTGCCAAGATAAGTGATTTTGACTTGCTTTCTTTATTAGATAGTCTTTCTCTTTGTGCGTTAAAAGATAAAGAAAAGATTATATATATATGACTGCCATGATAGGTGATTTTGGCTTGCTTTCTTTATTAGATAGTCTTTCTCTTTGTGAGTTAAAAGATAAAGAGAGGATTATATATATATGACTGCCAAGATAATAATTTTGGATAAATTTATTTATTATATAATCTCTTTCTTTGTGAATTGAAAAAATATATAGTTCACTTGTGAGTTGAAATATATAGTTCACTTAATTTACAATTTATTTTCATATCAAGATGGGTAAATATATGAGAAAATAATTCAAGGAAATAAGTTGAGATTTTCCTTCTTAAGGTGAAAATATGTTTGGTGGACATATTGAGATTAAGGCTTTGGTAACCTTATATTGAGACGTTTGAAATGCATGCATATCTAAAATAGGCATGTGTCTATTGTGTGTATTTATTTCATGCATGTTTGAATAAATATGCATGTTTTCCTATTCTCTATACATTGTATTTAATGCATATAGATACGAAAAACATATGCATATATTTAAAATATATGAGATACGAATAATATTTATCAACTAATGATATTGCATTGGTAAAGATTTGTTATTCAATAAATCCATGGATAGTTTCATAAAACCATGGGTAGATTACCATGGTGTTTGCAAATATTATTCAATTAATAAATCCATGGATTGTTTACCATGGTGTTGGTAAAGTAAGTTATTTAATAAATTCATGGTTAAAGGAACTAATCAGTTATATAGATGAACAGACTAAGTGATTACTTTTATATTGTCATGATTATGATTTCCTTTTGGGAGGAAGATCATGCATAAGCATGCAACATATGTATTAAATTTTATTGAAAAATAATATACATTTTTGGTATGTAGAAAGATAGCTTCTAGTATTAAACTACATTGAATATTATTTATGTGCTTCGTTGTGAAGGCACTCCTTTAGGGAGAGTCTTTTTGAATCAGTATGCATTCGCATGCATGGAAGAAACAATTGTTATGTTAACTTGCATTCCATGCACTAAAGGTAATAGCTTAAGGGTTAGATATTTTTATTAAATGTATGTAAATCACATGCATAAATATCTTAGCTGATGTATCAGTTTATTTTAAATAAAGTTTGGGAGAAGTAGCCATTGTCTTGCAGGATGTGTGCTTATGCGACGTAAGCATTAGTTATTGTGATGACCTATAACCAGTACATATGAGGTATGTGTTATTAAAGAGAGAATGAAAAGGTACTTTACTTGCTTGTCATGATTACACAAGAGTAGATGGAGAAAATACTATAGTGATTGATTAATACTTTATGAATCTTGACATCATTTTATGTTGAAGGCATCATAGCAGGGAATGATGGTGACATGTACAAAGGAAAATTATGCTTGTCCTGGTGGCAGGTAAATGATTAATGTTCATGCAGATGAGTGCGAGTTGCAGGAAGGACCAATGTACGATGGTCTAGTGTAGGTACATGGTTGAGTAGTTTACTATTCTTATTTATAAAATTACTCTATGGACTATTAAAAATTCTATGTAATGATGAGTAACTTGTATAAAAAAAAATTAACTCCTTACATTTCCATGTGAAGCTAATGGTGTATGTTACACATTCCTTATAGAAATTAGAATAATAATTTCATAACCATTTTTAAATTTAATTAATAAGTGGATAAAAAATTAATATTTACAATATAACATGTCTTTTAGTCATAAATATTTACCATAGATATTATTAACTTCTAAATAAGTTATTTTACAATACCTTGGGAAAATACCCAAAAGGGAAAGATATAGAGAGGGAGGGAGCCAAAAAGAGGAGGGAAGAAAATCATAATACCATGGTCTATCAATACCATGGGCCATCTAGGCTTTTGATTATTATGTTATGGATCTAGGCTATTAATTATTCTATTACAATATCATGGGTCAATACATAGCTTATCAATACCACATGCCCAAAAACCTTAACTTCTTTCAAAATCAAAATATTTTACAAATAATTTGTTTTAATTTAATTTTATAACTTTTTTTAATTAAATCTAAAATAAAAAAGGTTATTATTACTTTTGAGGTATATCTAAATCCTCCATCCTCAAGACTACTATAAATAAGCCCATATAGATTAAATGGATGTTTTAATAAATTAAAAATCAGAATATTTTTGTATATACATATGTGAAATTTATATAATGTAAATAATATTATAAATAACTAGGATAGATGCATCTTAACCAAGGATGAAGCCAAGACAAAATCAAAGTGACTACAATGAAAGAGAAAATATAGTGCATGATCCTTCTAAGTTATTTATTATTGTATTTTCTTTGACATGATTGATCCAAAATATAGGTTTGATGTTTTACAACCAATTATGTTTTTTTAAAATTTAGATACCCTTTTAAATACAATACAATAGGATCATATTTAAGCGAGAGATTCAAATGGAGGGGGAATAGAGTGGGGAAGAGAAACATAGAGGTGGGAGAGACAAGGAGAGAGAGAAAGGAAGAGAGACATGAGCGGGGAGAAAGGAGGAGAGAGGGAGGGGGAGAGAGAGAGATGGATTTGGAGGGGGAAAGAGAGGGATGGAAGAACAAATACATTGAAAGATATAGGTGGAGAGAGAGAAGGGTAGAAGAATATGGAATGAGGGAGAGAGGGGACGAAGGAAGTGAGAGAAAAAGAGAAGGTAGAGATAGGGAAATAAGGGGAAGAGAGATACAAGGAGACATAGATATGGAAGGGGGGAGATAGGGAGAGAGAGAATCATAGAGGGAAGGAGATAATAACAAATTTGGATGGTGGAGAGAGAGGGAGAGTATGATGGAGGGAGAGATAGAGGAGGTGGGAGATAAAGGGAGACAGAGAAATTAAGAGAGAGGAGAGAGAAAGGGGGAGAGAGATGAATTTGGAAGGGGAATAAAGACATAGAGAGAGAAAGGTGGAGAGAGAGAGGGATTATCAAGGGAGAGAGAGAGAGGGAGAGAGAGAGAGAGAGAGAGAAGGGGAAGATAGAGTGAGAGAAGTGGAAGAAAGAGAGTGAGATGAAGAGGGAGGGAGAGTGAGATAGATATATATGGATTGTGAGTGTGTATGTTTTGGGGGTGAGAAGGAGACACAAAGGGAGATAAATATATAGATGGAGGTGGGAGAGAGGGAAGAAGAGAGAGGAAAAGAGAGGGGGGAGGAAGAGAGATATATATGGAGAGAGAGAGAGAGAGAGAGATCCAGTGAGAGGAAGAGGGAGGGAGGGAGAGATAGATAGAGATATAGATAGATATGGAGAGAGAGAGAGAGTTTGTGTTTGGAGATTGAGATAAAGAGACAATGGGAGATATAGATATGCATGGAGGGGGAAGAGAAGAGAGAGAGAGAGAGAGAGAGAGAGAGAGAGGGAGGGATATATAGATAGATATATATTGAGAGAGAGAGAGATAGAGAGAGAGTATGTTTGCAGGCTGATATAGAGAGATAAAGGAGAGATAGAGGGATATAGAGATATAGATGAAGGGGGCGAGAGAGAGAGAGAGAGAGAGAGTGACACATGTTCAGGGAGCTGATATCGAGATACAAATAAGGAGAGATGGAGGGTGGTATAGATATAGATGACATGGGGAGAGAGGGAGGGGGAGAGAGAGGAGGAGAGAGGGAAGGAGATATACACATAATGGAAAGTGGAGAGAGGGAAGAATAAAGCGACACCGAGACAAAAGAAAACTTGAAAGTTAGAACTAGAAATTCATGAATATTTTGGTTTTTCACTAAAATAGATGTATCTATTTTAGTGTAGTTGTTGATTTCTAATAGAAATTGATTTTTTTCACTAGATTCATTGTTGTTAGTGTACATGTTGATTTCTAATCATATTTATTACCTTACACTAGATGCATTAATTTCTGTGTAGATGTTGATTTTTACTCCTATTTGATTGCTTGCATTAGACACATTGGTTTCAGTGTAGATATTGGTTTCCTATCCTAACTTATCACTTGCATTATATGAATTTATTCAGTCCAATGTCTATTTCTAATCCTATTTAATACCTTCCACTAGATGCATTTTTTTCAGTGTAGATGTCGATTTCTAATCCTATTTAATACATTACACTAGATCCATTGATTTCAGTGTAGATGTTGATTTCAACTCCTATTTGATTTCTTGAATTGGATGCATTGGTTTCAGTGTAGATAGTTATTTATAATCCCATTTGATTTTTTGTTGAAGTCCAACAAGAAATTGTAGCACGCACACTAGTGTGGGACCAATAGATCCTAGCAATACATTAGTGTGAAGGAAAAATTAATTAATTAATTTGGTGTAGTATCTAATTTGATTTTCCCTTAATTAAATTGGACAATAAAATGTAATGTTGTCTCATGATCACTTGTAATAGTTAAATGAGTGTGATAAACTTAGTTAGCTCATGTATTTCGAGTTGACGGTGGTTGGTGAGGCATGCAAAATAATTCTATTAGTTATGGAGTTCGAATTCCAGTCAGTGCATTAGTTTAATGCATGTGTAATAAGTTAACTCAGTTAGGTGAGTTAGAGTCAATTGAAATAGCTGAAACTGTTTTTTGCACTACTGAGAGATCAAGTGAATTAAATATTAATTAATTCAAAATCAATGATCTTTCGTGTAACTGTTGATTTACTATTATTAGTTGCATGCTGGTAGTTCTAGTGGAGACCCAGTTGCGACAAAGATTAAAGGGATGTTAACTATTATTTGTGTGATTAGTAGGTTGCCTGTATGAAACCAGGCATCCATTGGAGTGCCCATGATCCTTGCCCAATTTTGGAAGGACAAAATTACTAAAGAATATGTATTGCATTCATTATGAATTACGCAAGCAAGGTAGGATGTTTAGAAGCTGAGAACTGGAAAAGTGTTGGCCAGTTTTTGTCCACGACAGTGTGAGACAGTTGTGAGAGTGTAGGAGACTCTTGAGAGAAGAGTGCATTGTAATTTTTTCATGATTCCATGGTTAATATACAATATAATATATAGGGGTTTTGAGTAGCAAGCTTTCTCGAGGAAATTTTTTGTTTGTGGTTTGATTTGATTATTTCTTTGCTTCATGTGATTGGTGATTATGTCTAACTTCCGTAATTAATTTGTAGAAGGATTCAATATCTAGCTTTAGTACATTGTTAGATAGGATTGAATCCATTGTTATACACATGTTTGTATAATTTCTACATGGTATCAGAGCACAGGAAATCACTATAGTGGAGGAGAATCTGAGTTTGTGACTGAATAGAATTCGAATTTTCAAAATACATTCTTGGTGCAATAGGCGATTCAGGAATGAAATGGCTTTCAATGGCTTGAGATTTGAGTATACACTCAAGGGCATCTCTAACTATATTGCGTGGAAAGACACGATGGAGGCAGTACTGGAGGACAATGGGTTGAAAGAACTCATTGACAATGATGATCCAAAACCCATTGTATCAGATGCTGCAAATCTTGATGCTTAGCAAAAGAAGGTTGCAAAGGCAAGGAGGATATTATTGGAGGGAGTATGAGACCATGATTTGGTGCAAGAAGAATTCAAGAGGAATAATAGACATGGATATTCATCTAAGAATGAAGATGAAGAATATTGTGCTTTGGCTGCCAAGGTAAATAAAGCGAAAGGGAAGAAATTCCATTCCAATCTAAGCTCGGTAAAGATGGAAAGAGACACGACATTTCCAGAGTGAAGTTTTTTTTTTGTCATGAGCATGGACATTATGCCACTAATTGTCCACAAAATAATAAAAACAAGAAAGCTTCAGGATCTGCAGCTAGTGAGGCTTTGGCCTCGAAATTTGAGCTTGAATTCTCGCTCATTGCATGCATGGTGTCAAGTGTAATGGGATCAGTGTGGTACTTGGATAGCGGTGCATCCTTTCACATGACGGGAGACAAAGAAATTTTCAGTAGCTTGGAGGAGAAGGACCTCCAGATGCATATCAACATGGGTGATCATGGGCGGTACAATGCTACCAGGATTGGTACAATTACCTTCCAGAGATATTTAGGTAAACCCTTTCAATTAAAATATTTAATGCATGTTCCAGGCTTGAAGAAAAAATTAGTCCTAGTCGCAATGTTGGACGATAAAGGCTATGATGTTTTTTCCAGTGAATAGAAAGCTTTCCCGTGACACAAAACAACATGAAAAGCCAAGAATATTGGGATCCGTGTGAAGAATATCTATAAACTTGATGTATATGGTTGCAAAAAATTGATGGGTAAGGAAAACAAAGTGGTCAGGCGGGATGAGGGTGAATTATGGCACAGGAGATTGGTCCATCTATACCATGGAGCCTTGAAGGTCATGCAACAAATTTCTATGGGTCTTCCCAAGGGTACCCTTGTGCAGTCAGACACATGCAATGGATGTACTATGGGGAAGTATGCAAAGGCCACTTTTCATGAGAAGGAGAACCAAGCTTTGAAAATCCTTAAGAGATTTCACTTAGATGTGTGTGGACCATTATCTACTGCTTTGTCAACAAAGCATAAGTAGTATGTGATAGTTTTTGATGAATTTTCTAGAAAGTGATGAATCTAATTCATGCAGAATAAAGATCAAACATTTCAAAATTTCTTAGGTTCAAATCACTGGTGGAGAAGGACATAGGGAAGCATGTGAAGGCTCTTAGGAGCGACATTGGTGGTGATTACATCTCCAATGAATTCAATAAATTCTGCAGCAACGAAGGAATTCAAAGAGGGTTGATTGTGCCTCATAACCCACAGCAAAATGGGGTCGCAGAAAGAAAGAACAGAACAAATGTGGGTGCAGCACGAGCGATGTTGCATCATCAGGGCCTACCTTTACATCTGTAGGCAGAGGCATGAAACACAGCAGTATTTGTGAAAAACCATTGTCCTCATCGGATACTTGGCATGAGTACACCAGAAGAGGCTTTTACTAGTAAGAAACCTGATGTTTCACATTTTAACATTTTTGGCTCATCTGTTTATGTTCATGTGACCAAAGAATCCAGGAAGAAGCTAGAACCAACAATTGAGATTTGGATATTTGTGGGGTACACTGATACTACCCACAACTATCGGGTGTATTTTCGAAACAAAAAAATGACTGTTGTGTGAAAGGATATAAAATTTGATGAGGAGAAAGCTATGTGATCATCCCTTGGGAGGGAACTAGATTTGCATGTACAGGAGGAACTCTTGGTTCCAAAGAATTAACATCAAGATGTGGAGCAGCCACATGCAGAGGATCATGGAGTGGCATAAAACACTCATGCAGAGCCATCCACCATAAATGGTAGAAGGCTCACCATGGAAGCTGATAGATTGATACTTGATGCAACAGAAAATATAGGAGCCCCTACTTCAATACGTAGACAAAGATAGTCTCTCGACAGGTTTACTGTATACATGGCCTTTATGAGAAAGTGTATTATGACATAAACATCTTCCTTTGAGGAAGCAGTGCAACAACCAATTTGGATTGATGCTATGGTAGAGGAGCATGACTCCATCGTCAAGAAAAATGTATTGGAGATTTTCCCAAGACTGGTCGGAAAATCAGTGGTTGGATCTAGGTGGATCTATAAGGTGAAGCAAGTAGTAGATGGGAGTGTGGAGAAGTACAAGGCTAGATTTTTTTCCTGGGGATTCTCACGTGTTGAGGGGATAGAATATGAAGAAACAATCGCACTATTCATGAGGTACTCTTCCATTAGATCTATCCTTTCACTCTCAACGCAGATGGGGTGGCGCATTCATCAGATGGATTTGAAAACTGTGTTTCTCAAAGGAGTTATTGAGGAAGAAGTGTACATAGAGTAGCCAAAAGGTTTCGAGATCTTTGATAGTGAGTCGCATGTGTATCGACTCAAGAGAGCACTATATGGGCTGAAGCAATCACATCGTGCTTGGTACACTCAGATTGATAGATATTTAGCCAAATTGGGCTTCATCAAAAGTGAAGTGGATACAAACCTATACTAGATTTTGGTTGATGGTAATATCTTGATTATTTTACTTTATTTTGATGATATAATTTTGACAGGTGATTAGCAACTGATAAACTCATGCAAGGAGGATTTTTCAAGGGAGTTCGAAATGAAGGACATGGGATTCCTTCACTATTTCCTTGGTTTGGAAATATGGCAGCGGGATGGTGAAAGTTTTGTTTCTCATGGAAAGTATGCTAAAGAGATAGTGGGTAAGTTTCAAATGGAGAGTTGTAAAGCCATGGACACTCATATTCAAGGAAACCTGAGGAAACGAGATGCTAATTCAGGAGAAGTAGTGGATGCTATTGCCTACAGGTAGCTAGGGGGTTCACTGATGTACTTGGTGAACACTAGACCTGCAGTTAACTACCTAAGCCAAGTTATGGTTAAGAAAAACAAGCTCTTTTGGAAGGCGGGGAAGCACTTCTTGAGATATCTCAGGGGCACTACAAACTATGGATTATGGTACAGACAGATAGAGGGAGTGAAGCTTCAAGGATTCACAGATGCAGATTGGGCAGACAGTCCATCAGACAGAAAGAGAACATCAAGAGGGAAATTTTGCATAGGACTGACAATATTTTCTTGCTACAACAGTAAGTAGTGATATGTGGCACTTAGATCAGTCGATGCATAGCACATGGAATCAAGTCAAGCTGCATGTGAGGCCATCTAGATGAGAAGTATCCTGATTGGTTTGTTTGGTTCTTAGATGGATCCTACTGTGGTACATTGTGATAACCAGAGTTGCATTAAACTCTCTACTAATATGATATTCCATGAGAGGTCCAAGCACATAGAAATCGGGTACCACCATCTCAAATATTGTGTTCAGAGGAACATTATGTTACTTCAGTACATTCCCAAAGAGGATCAGGATGCATATATTATGACGAAGGAACTGACTAGGAGAAAATTCGAATACCATAGAGGCAGGGTTGGAGTGGCAGATAATCCTTTTCTTGTTGAGAGGGAGTGTTGAATTCCAACAATAAATTGCATCACACACACTAGTGTGGGACCAATAGGTCCTAGCAATACATTAGTGTGAAGGAAAAATTAATTAATTAATTTGGTGCAGTGTATAATTTGATTTTCGCTTAATTAAATTGGACAATAAAATGTAATATTATCTCATGATCACTTGTAACAGTTAATTAAGTGTGATAAAATCAACTATCTCATGGATTTCAAGTTGAGCGTGGTTGGTGAGGCATGCATAGTAATTCTATTATTTATTGAGTTCGAATTGCAGTTGGTGCATTAGTTTAATGCATGTGTAATTAGTTAAATCAGTTAGCTGAGTTAGAGTGAGTTGAAATAGTTGTAAATGTTTGTTGCACTAGTGAGAGATCAAGTGAATCAAACATTATTTAATTCACAAGTAGTGATATACAATGCAACTGATGATTACTATTAATAGTTGCATGCATGTTAGTTCCAATGGAGACCCAGTTGAGACAAATGTTAAAGGGATGTTAACTATCAGTTGTGTGATTATTAGGTTTCCTGCATGCAACCAGACATCCATTGGAGTGCCCATGATCCTTGCATAGTTTTGGAAGGCCAAAATTCCTAAAGAATAGGGATTGAATTCATCAAGAATTGCGGAAGCAAGGCAAGTTGTTTAGAGGCTGAGAATTGGCTAAGTGTTGGCCAGTTTTTCTCCGGAACTGTGTGAGACAGTTGTGAGAGTGAAGGAGACTCTTGTGATAAGAGTACACTGTAATTTTTTCACGATTTCATGGTTAATATACAATAGAAGATAGGGGGGTTTTGAGCAGCAAGCTTTCCCCGGGAAATTATCTATGTTGTGGTTTGATTTGATTCTTTCATTGCTTCATGTGATTAGTGATTGTGTTTAATTTCCACAATTGATTTGTAGAAGGCTTCAATATCTATCTTTAGTGCATTGTTAGATTGGATTGAATCCATTTTTATACACATGTTTGTATAATTTCTACATGTTTACACTGGATGCAATAATTTTAGTGTAGATATTGATTTCTAATCCTATTTTATTTCTTGCACTAGATGCATTGATTTCACTGTAGATGTTGATATCTAATCCTATTTGATTGTTTGAATTAGATGCATTGATTTCAGTGTAGAATTTTACTTTTCATTTGATGCAACTAGATGTATTATGTACAATAATTTCAAAGTAATTAGACTAATATTGTGCATTGATTTAAGTGTAAGCACATCTCAACCCCCTCCATCTATATCTCTATCTCCCATTGTCTTTCCTTTTTTATCTCTCTATCTCACCCCCCAAGCCTACACACTCTCTCTCCATCCATATATATATATATATATATATATATATATATATATATATATATATATATATATATATATATATATATATATATATATATATATATATATATATATATATATATATATATATATATATATATATATATATCTCCCTCTCCCTTTTACCATCCCCCTCCTCTTCCCTTCTCTCTCTCTCAAAAACTTCCTCTTTATCACATATATATATATATATATATATATATATATATATATATATATATATATATATATATATATCTTCCTCCCTCTCTATATTTTCATCTCTCTTCTTCCCTCTCCCCACATCTATATCTCTGTCTCCCCTTGTCTCTCCTTCTCACCCCCAAAACATACACACGCTCTATCAGTGTAGGCACATAAAAATTATTCATGATGCAAATTGACTTATTTGTTACAGTAATTTAACCATAAATACAATACTTGAATTTTCATCCTAAATAAAATGCTAATTTACCTGATATGTTTTCTCTTAAAAATTGTAAACTATTTGTAATTGGATGCAATCTTATTATTCCCATTTTCCATCATTCAAAATTTTTAATCACTTTGCATTCAAATGCAGTAATAGAAAATAACTACCATTGAAAATTATTTGGGGTTTAACACTCCATAAGTCACAATGATTGAACTTTGAGAAAAATACTATTAATATTGGAGAGAAACAAAGACAAGGTATCATATTTACTACAATAGATCGAGTTAAATATTTGAATGGTGTATGATTTCAACTTCCCTTTTCATATGATCGATAGGAAAAAATGACAAAACTAATAGTTGTGACAATAATAACAATAAAATAAAATAGTTTTAGATTGATAACAATGAATATTGTTCATAATCGACTATATTCTTATTATTCACATTTCCTATCATTCAACAGTGTTACATTGTCACTTTGCACTCGAAATTTTTATTTCATCATTTTTCATCATTCAAGTTACTAATAGTCTCTCTCATCTCAAAAAACTTTGATAACTACGAAAATTTAAAATTAAATTAACCAAATTAATCTTAGACATATTCATCATATTCAAAATGATCAAAATAATTAGATGCTCAACAAATTTTGAATGACCACAGATGACTGAAACCAACCTAGATCCATCTTAACCATCTATGAAGCTCCAAGAGGTATTGTGGATGTGTATTTTTTTTTAATATATATATATATATATATATATATATATATATATATATATATATATATATATATATATATATATATATATATATATATATATATATATATATATATATATATATGTGTGAATTCATTTAGATATGAAAAGGAAAATAAATTATAGGAACTAATACAACATAATATTATATTAAAAAATTAAAAAATGAATTCAAATCTATCTTAAATCCAAATTTATTAAGTATAGAGTTTTTAAATAAATTTATTGCATAAGGTTTTGGATTGTCATTAAATAGGTGGATTATTATGGAACTCCTTGCTATAGGTCACTCATTTAAATCCCCGTGGGTTTAACCTTTAAAGAAATAAAAAATTAAGTTGATACTCAGTTAATATGATTTGCATAGGCATATAGATTAAATGGATGGTAAATTTAGATACTCATCAATCCATAATAAACATCAAAACACTTCATAATATATTTCACATTGCTAAACTTAAAAAAATCATAAAAATTAACTAAATTATAACTTTACTTAAAATTATTGTTATTATAAAAAATTAATATATAATTTAAACATATATATATTTTAAAGGACATGAACAAGATTATTATCCATAGATATTTATCCCTACTTTTCCATTCATATTCTTAATATTTAAGTAGGTTTTGTTACAATATCATTGGTCAATACCATGACTATCAATACCACATGCCCAAAAAAACATAACTCCCTTCATATGACACTTTTTGATATGACATATTTTTTTAATTAACCAATTTAATTCAAAGGAAAAACATAACTACTTTGAAGATAAATATCAACCATTGAATTCAATGTACTACTTAGAATATTCTAGAATATTCCATGGAGGTTAAATCCATACCATCCACCTGATAATTATTAAAAATTAAATTAAAATTATGGAAGTCTTATTCCAAAACACACATACCTATCAGGTAATTAAATGGGAAATATAAATATGTATAATAATGATGTTTAATTTTAGTATCTATATTGAATATTTATCTTATCTTATTTTTTGGAAGTCAAGAATTTTTCATTAATTCAAAATATTACATTTCCATCATAGTTCTTCAAAATTTTAGTGGGCTCATTCTTATTATATTCTTTTGGCTAAAATTGAGTGACCAAAATTTTAAGAGTAGAGAAATTAAACTAAGATATCCAAAAAATAACATGATAAATGAGCTATAAAAAACAACAAAATCATAAAACAACAAAAATTCATCTACGAGTCCAAATAATTAATCAAAGTGAGGTTCTTAGGTCTTGAACTATGAGTGATCACAACATAAAATCACATTGTATATGATTCTCCATGTGATCCAGGGCTGCATCCATTCGAGCGAAGTAATATTCCATTTTCCATTGATTATGTTGCAAGACATTGAGAAGAGATCTTCTCTCATTTAGTTCTTCATGTTTTTTTTAAGAGCGTACACCAACAGAGTTTTCAAATGCTAGTGTAAAGTAAAATAATGTATGTATAGATATCTCCTCCCCCTGGCGTGTCCCAAATTTGGAAGCTAATGTGACACCTCATTAAAAGTTCAAAATTTGAAAAGGCTTGTATTTCGGGGAAAGCCATGAATCATAAGCTATAGGAAATTAAATGTGGTGGGGTAGTATATGCCCATCGTGGAAATATATGCCCACCGTTAAATTTAAATGAATTTAAATCTAACAGTGAGCATATACTGCCCCACCACATTTAATTTCTTATAGCTTACTATTTATTAATTGTTGCCTTTCAGTGTGAACATCTTTTTCCAACCTATGAAGGTTGGTTGGGGTGTAGGGAGGAGTCACTGCCCGATAGGCTGTAGCCACATCCTGGGATTAAGTCTTAGCTCGGGATCAATTAGACTGACCTTGGTTGGACTAAAATATCTCACCTAAACTGTGAGGGAAATTTACCCTTTGGCATGTCAATGTTTTCCTAGTAGCAGACCACACAAACCTTGAATTGAATTGAATAGGTTCCACATTTATGCTTCCTCCTTTGTCCAACCCACAATGTGTCTTCAACATCCCTTATTACCCTCATCCCTTATTACCCTCACCTCGAGGCCCTTTGAATATTATTCATCTCTATATAATTGGTCCAATTGTACTGAAAGCTATCTGGGAATATTTCCTGATTGCATTTCTGATTTGGCCCATGCATAATGACAACCCTTAAAAATACCTTAACTTGGAACTACTCCCCTTTTCTATTCCTCCTTCTGATGAAAAATATCTATAACCTATTTTCTACCATGACATCCTTCGTTCGCTCCATGTTACTACAAAATCCTAACTTCTAATATTTCCATGTATGCACTTCTTATCCTAAGGCACCATTACCTCCTTCCTGCACGCCATCCAACCGTGTCGCTCCTTACCTCCTACACCATTCCTGTGTTATGCGCCATCCATACCGTCCATGCTCCTCAATCCTCCTACACAATCCCATACTTTACATAATTAAACAATTTTTTTTTTTGGCTCCAAGAAGCCCCCAAAACAAAAATGTGGCTCATCTTGAGCCACTCAATCCTATATCTTCAAAGAGAAATATTTATTCATGATCTTCTAAAAAATTTTCCATCACTTGTTCTGTGCTTCGAGCTTGAACTTCAAGTACTCTGTTCGGGTGGTTAGTTCCTGAGTCAGAACGTCGACATCATAATTGTTTATAATTTGCACATTATTTAGTAAATCACCACACTCATTAATTTCCATCAATACCTGGTCCTGCAGATCGGTCCATGGTTTTTGATGTTTGCATGGTTTTTCCATTAATCCTCTGAGTCGTGATTTATCATATATCACTTTCCTCATGTCAAAAACATTCATAGTTCCTACCCCTTGATCAATCTGACAAACTTTCTCGTAGACATTCAATATTTTCTTGATGATTAGTTTAATGGTTGGAACATTTGATAGGGCATTCAAAAATTCGTCACCTTGCTCAATTATTTCCTAACACCTTTTTCTCAAACTTTATCCTCTGTTCTTTCTCCTACTAGGCCAATTATTTGCATTATTGTTCCTCTGATGGTGTTTGTTGTTTTCTCTTGGATTTTTCCTTTGTCATTTGTTATTTTAATCCATGTATTTCCTCTTTTACCTTCGTGACTACCTATTTAGTAGGAGATGCTTCATCAATTGATCCTTCCACAAATTATTCATATACCTAGGTGAGGAAAATGTGCCACTCGATTCTCTCTTCAACTAGCCTATACTATTATCAGTGTAACTGATCTTCAGTTTTATGCTTCTGTTCCAAGTCAGGCTAGGTTGTAGTTAGCCTATGCTATAGGTCATAGGCTACATTTCATTGTAACTATGACAATCCATTGAAACCTAATCCCGATAGTACTAAATTTACCAGAGCCAAGGAAACAATGTTTTTTTTCACAACTCATTCCCATATTTCCAAGGTGGTGCTTGGTACATCAAAAATCATTCTAGGTTGATGCAATGATGATGCGTCAATAGCCTATCAGTGAGACTGGGGTTGAAAATTTTTTATGTCACAAAGGAAAGGCCTCCAAACTCCATTATAATTCTTTGAAGGGTCAACTTGGCACTTACCTTATTTATGGTTTGCTACAACTTGTCTATCTTGGTTTGGAATCAATACGCCGCAGAGGACAGGCCTCTGAAATCCATCATGATTGTTTGAAGGCTCACCTTGGCACTTACCTCATTTATGGTTTACAACAACTTGTCCAACTTTGTCGTCACCACATCTGCCATATGATCACCACTTCAATTGAAATCATCCTCAGTTATCACCATTTGAACTTGGGATGTGAATGTTGACTTCAATTTTTTCCTAGCTCATGTCATCAATGTACTCCCCCCACTACTTCTTCATCTTCTATTTTTTCCTTATCTTAATTGTTCTCCTAAAATTCCCAATTCTTCTTAAGACTTTTATTTCAAAACTACTTGGGAATGTACTTCCTGGTGCCATTTTCTTGAAGGGGTTCTAGTCATCTCCTCACCACTTGAGATGATTTCAACCTCTAGGGATTCTTCCCTCAGTACTCCCCATGCAACCTCCCATGAATAAATTATACCTTGAATCTCTTCTCTTATCAACCTATAATTTTCCTTCTGCAAACACTAGTCCGGGTCCCTTTGTGGTAAGATCCATATGTAATGTGGCTTTCCTTTGAACCATGCCATTCTCTTAAACTTATTCATGCTCTCTATAGGTATGCGTCGTGTCTCCTGAATGACCATGCACAACATATCTCCGTAGAGGTAAAGCATTAACATGATGAAATTATTGTGTTCTAGTTCATCTAAATCCCATAAATTATAGAATTCAGTTGTTGCAATCAATTTAAATGTGTTAATTACCCATTATAAGTTTATTTTCCTCTCCTAGGCAACAAACTCTATAAAAATTAGCATCCACACATGGGAATTCCCTATTTAACTCTTGGATTTCTAGACAACCTTGCTGGAATTCCCTTAGCAGAAAGGAGGTTTGTGCACAATTTCCCCCTAGAGTACATCGGTTAGATACTATAATAACTCTTGTTGGGAGCTCATTCACCAAACATTTGTGAAGTATCTTGCAGGCTATTTCTTATGCCACAAATTTATTAGTATGACCATTCACCATTGAAATTAGGAGCCCTCAATTTACCCTCTTTGTTTTATATTTTTTGGTCACTTTGTTGCCAAGAGCCTTGTCCTTTATGAGCATCCTTATATCTTCTCCCTCCATTGGGAGTCCTATAATCCTAGGGATTAATTATGTGGCTCATGACATAGGTCTATTGAGCCAGAAATGTTTTCCATGCACACAGGCTAACAAACACTTTGTGATGAATGTTACTTCATGTCCCCAACCAAAGTGCATGATGTGGAACAAATTTAAAATGGCATTATTCTCCGAGCGACGAGCTTAGTCATGTGGTTAGAGAGTAGGTATGTTATTTGTATTTGGCACATGCTGCAAATAATCCTGAAGATCATGGTGTCAAGAAAGGTAACAAAGATCACGGTATGAGTATTGGATGTGCTATAAAAAGTGCCTCATTTTCCCTTTGTGATACACCCCTAGTGGAAGAGGTTGAATTTGTACATTATATTTTTATCCCTTAAGTACCAACATTGATGCTTTCAGTTATAAGAATGGTGGCACATATTTTGGCTCTGCCTTAAAATCAATTATTGTTTCCAACTCAATATTTTCTACACTTACCTCTAAACTAGTATCTTCCTGTGTTGTTTTAGAGTCCTCTTTCCTTCGGGATTCCTTTCATTTTTCTACTCGCTCCCACTTATTCTTTGGTGAGAATAAATGGAGTTTGGTGTGTGTCTTCCGCTCCGAAAATACCTAGATTTTGTTGGAATTTCTGATAATTCCTTAACAGTCACAGAGGAAAAAAAACTCCTCTATCAACACAGATATTTAACAACAAAATAGTATGCACAGTGATGGAGTAAAACTCTATTTCATTTAAAACTCTAAACTGTTACAAAACAATATTTTCTCCCTTCAGAACTGTTGTTCTGGGTTTACAAAAAAAAACACTTCTATGTTCTCGGCATACACTACCTTTTCTGTTTTGCACACAGTCTTATGTTGTTTTGCATACACAATCACACTCTCTGTCTATTACATAGTCTATTATATGTGTGTGCATGTGTGTGTGTGTGTGTGTGTATTGTAAAGATTGCATTTTTACAATATATATGATAAATCATTTAACCTAAGTTTAAAACTTAAATGAATCTTATATCACTACACATGAAATACTTTAAACCAAAGTTTTAACCCTTATAAATTATTTCGCAAAAAATTTCAATATCAAGAGATAGGTTATCACATCGATTAAGCCGCCGGATGACTATACACCCAAACCTTGTGATAAGCCGTTGTTGGCTAGAGGGCCTTGAGTTGGTGGAGGTGGGACCTCCCTTATCGGTCCATTTTGGAGATGACCTGACGTTGGAAATAAACCATGTGATACACCTCTGATTGGTCAGAGGGTTGTCGATGTGGTATGGTGGGGACCAGAGTTATCTCGTAGGTTGGAGGCAAATGACGTCAGCACAGAGTTCATGCGATGAACTCCTATTGGTTGTAGGGATAGTGATGTGGAACTGTGGGGAACACATAAATGATGTGGATAGTTTGAATTCAAAATAGTTTGGTTTGATGGTAATATATGGTTGGTGCGGGGTTTAATGGCGAGCAGGTGCAGAGATAAATGATGCAGTGGTAACATGGTTTAAACCAAATTTTTCAATTGAAGAAAGGGCTACGGTATTTTTAAAAAAAATGGTTTTGCAGGGGTATTTAAACTAGAACTGAATACATGGTGGAGTGTAAAAATAAAAAAATAAATTTATGTTGTTGTCGTCCTTCAATTTCCCATCAAAATTGAATTGTTGTCCTCCTTGCCACAGATTGGCAGTTCAGGTTCTTTCCAACACTGCCCCTTAAACACAACTACTATTTTCATGATGTTAATATCAGTCTTGTCATACTGCCATCAGTGATCAAATTTACTCTTTTGCATTTTCATATTAGGAGTCCGATACCATAAAATTTCATCATTCCGCTAGGTCATGGATCCATTGATGGTAGTGGTCTTTCATCAGTTTTCCCTCATGTGAAACTTACTGATTCCCCTCCCTATGGTCCTTAATCATGATTCACTCTCACTCTCTAATTCATGTTAGTAGGTCATAGGGTTGGTCTCATTAGGTTCTAGGGTCTCATCATGGTCAAATTAATGAGTCAAGTGTCATAAATATCAGCAAGGTCATAAGGAGGTCAAATAAACTCTAAGTCATAGCATCTGGGAAAATCAAAGAAATTTTCTATTGAGATTGATGTAATTTTCACCTCAAAACCATGTTTTGAGGTGAAAACATGGTACTCTGCCTTTATTATCATTTATTATGTAATTTTATGTCTTCATATGTAATAACTTGCACTTCAGAAGCTGCTATCTCCACAAATCCACTGTCCTGCCTTTCAGAGACATTTTCCACAGCATTTTTAGTGTCAAATCATGTTCTAAGTATGTCCATCAGAAGAGCCCGGAAAGAGCTTTCCAACGATATATTATACCCTTAAAACTGACTTCTGGATCGAAAATTATGCCTAAGTGAAAGAAGGTCCCCTATAGCCCAATCTTTCCCCTTTTCCCATTTCTCCCTTACACTTTATTTCATAAAAGTCTAAAAGTTTTCTTTACATAACCCCCCCCCCACCTTTTTACCTATCTGATTGTATGAATCGCATTGCAAAAGTCTTCATAACCCATAAACCTCCAATGCGATTGAATAATCCCCTTATCCACTCCAAATTGCAACATTCAAATCACATAACTCCTGATTGACCTTTCCCGATCACAAAATCGCCGATGCGATTGACCCCGTCCGATCGCATCCTGACTGTTGATCTTCTCAGCGATCCGATGGCCCACAGCCAATTGCAACGCAACTTCATAGTGTCCCCGCGCCCATAACTCTCCCGATGCGATTGACTCCCGATGCTCCCCCACCAATTACATCTCCATCGTCGATCCACCCATTTGATCAGATGGCCCACAAGACATTGCACCATCGCAATCGGCGTTTTCCCATAACACTTCGCTCCACTCATCCTTTGATTCCCGCTTGTGATTACCCCTCGGGTCCCACCATAGAGTTTCCGACCCGCTTCATTCAAAAAGGGTTTTCCCCTTTGGAAATGCACTAAATTCATTTTTAAGACATTTCTTAAGTGTTCTATCGCAAATTTTTAAATGTGTTACTCCGCTATGTGTTAAACCATGTCTCCCTTCCAATTGCGATTTAGTCCCCAGTCCCACCTAAAGCCCTTCCACTTTTTTTAATATAAAGGGGCCTTTTCGCTTTGTAAGCCAAATTCATTTTATTTTGTTTTATAAGGACTTCACCCCATCGCATTTTTTAATCGCATCGCAAGTTTTTTCATGTCATTTCAATCCCGCTCCCCTTCCATCCCGATTTGCGATTGCGATTCCCTCATTCCTCTTATACACTATTGCATCACCCATATCCAATCGCATTATTCCCTTATGTGATACACCTTCCCCTCTTCCCATTGTGATTGCGATTCGGGCCCACCTCCTTTTTCCTTCGCTCTTTTTTGGTCAAATGAGTCTTTTCTTCACTAAAGGCATACTTTCATTTTATTGGTTTCAGAAAGTGTTTTCTTCAGAAGTTGGTTATTATTCAAAGGATTAAAACAAAGGAAAAAGAGTTAAAGGCTGTGAGCTAATCATGAACTAGAGACATTTACAACAGCTACAAAAATAGGGATTTGTTTTTCAAATTTCCTATTTTCATTCATTCTATGAAATTGCAAATCTTCAAGATGGTAAAAAATGTATTACTGTTCCTTCTTTTCAGGGGTAGATCGTTGGTCTTTTTCCTATGTTCGGATTCCAGTGAAACAACTCCCTTTTTTTGTGGACTTTATCCCCTCAATCTTGGTCTATTTAATGTAATTTTCAATCATTTGTAAAGTAGTATGGAATTAAGTGTGGAATTTTTTGAAATCAAAGAGGACGCTTTGCGCTCCATTGTAACAGTTTGACAGGGAATTAATAATAAATGAAGCTCTGATTTGTGGGATCCCTGTGGTATGAATTTTAGAATTTGTTCTTTCCTTTGTGTTTATATGTAAGTTTTTTATGTTTACCATTCATTCATAAACATTTCTGGTTGAATTCTTTCAAGATAGATAGGTAGAATCCATTTTTAATGCTTTGCCTTGGGAAATCATTCAATACTCTATGTTTTCTTCTGTTTGAAAAGGATCCATCTCATATGCCCTTTTTAGCTCCTCACCAGTCTTACCATCCCATCATTATTTAAAGTTAGTTGTTAAAATTCCTACCTACCTTGCCCCATGAAATACCCTATATCTCTGATTTAATTCCCTAGATTCAAACTGCCCCATTTGTTCCATGCACCCTGAAATTTTATAAAAAACATTTCCCATAATTATACCTAGCCTAATATCAGTTTATTTATTATACCCTATTGAATATATTTCCTGGAGAAAGTCCTCTCCTAACCTGTAGGGCTAGCTACAAGGCTGAGCGTGGTTTAAGGTTATCCTGGTTTGCCTTCCTTCATCCTAAGGTTCAAATTAGGTGCTAACATTTCTGGCGACTCCATTGGGGAATATTTAGCATAAAGATTGATCAAAGACTGATCGACCTAGTAATATCTTCCTGGTAAATAATGATAAAGTATCATAACTAAATGTTGATGGTGAAAAACATTTGGATACATATGAAGGCTGAATCATTCACCTTGCGACTCCATTCACTGAAAGATCCAGAAATCAACACTTCATGGTGACTCCACTGCAGGAAGATCAGTAGCTTTAAGATTTTTGTTTTAAGATGGAAAGTGTTGCAATAAGTTATGCTCCCATGAGCCGATATCACATTCCAGGTTTCCCAAATAAAATTCCAAAGGTGGATTGGCTTCAGAATTTTCCTATGTTCAGAAATGTGGAAGGTAATAATGCTGCTCTTCATCTGATGAAATTTCACATCCATGTGCATAAATTAAAGATTTATTTTCCTAAATATTGCTTGATGAAGATGTTCATGGCTACTCTGGAAGATGAAGTTCAATCTTGGTATGAAAGTTTTCCACCTACTTGTATTTATTGTTTGAAAGATTTTCATACAATGTTCTTAGAAAGGTATAAAGAATCTTGTCCATCCTTAATATTAGTGCAGAATTGTTGTAAACATGTTAATAGTTTCATTGAAAATCTTGAGGATTTTTATGGAGATGATGAATTCATGGACGAGGAAATCATGGAAGCACTATATAAAAATCCATTTCAGCAACATACAGAAATATTAGAGGATACTTATCAAGATCAGCAGGCTGAAGACCTTTGTACAGTTGAAAATGATGGAAGACAAGGTTTTATTTCATATCTGATTGAAACAAACGATGGTATGCAGGGAAATTATGTTCCAATATCAGATAGTGATGAAGTCAAACCAGACCTAGAGTTAAAATATGATGAGGAAGAATACGTTGTTTTAGATCCCATAAAGGAGAGTTATATGGTTGAGGTCACCTCAAATGAAGAAAACAAAGTTATAGACCTGAATGCTCTCATCTCTTCATAAAAAAGTATCCACACAGAGGTAATTCATTCCCTCTATGAAAAACAAGATGAGGTCTGTGTTCAAGTAAGTGAAAAAGTTTCTTTGGATGAATCTTTGGTAGATGATAGAAATGTAATTTTTGGGTTTCAAGAATCATCTGAAGTTTCTTTTCTTATGATTGATGAATGTAGTAACAAAGATGATAATCTGTTTGTTATATCATATGAAGATGATCAAAAATATATTCAGACGACAGAAGACCACAGCATTCAGAACTATCATTCAGATTCTTCCTCCTATGTTTCATGTTTTGAAATATTTTCTCAAGAGGAAATCAGCTCACCTACTTGTTCAGAATTTTTTGAATACCAGGAACACACTCTTACTGAGGTACATTATGAAGAGAGATCATTATCAAGAGAAAAGGACACATTGTCTCTTCACCAGGAAGTAAATCTTCATGTTTTTCAGGATCCAGTGGCAAATATATTGCAGTCAGCAGTGAAGGTAATTATTGCAGTATTCAGTGATGAAGGAGATCATGGTCAACTATAATTTTGGATGCCCAATTGCAAGTATCTATTGTTGTCCAAAGGATCTGATCAGGAGAATCAATCAAGGGGGCATCTACTTGATTGGTTACATTGGCATTTTGATATAGCCTGATGGTACTTTGGTTTTCCAAAAAACACAGGTGGTTGTCATCAGGATTTGAAACCCTCAAGTCTTGGTTATGTACTTCCATCAAGCTTTAAATGTTAAAGTTTTGTCTAGGTTAGCCGTGAGTCACTTTTGAGTTAGTTTGTCGAGTAAAGTTTCTTTCAGTGTCCAGTTTGGTTTTTAGCTATTGACTCCATGCCCAATGGATAAGGCCACTTGGTCTACGGTGTTCTTGGCACCTCCAAGGAGCTACCATCCACATTGGAGCCAATGCTAGTGTCAGTCTTGTCATACTACCATCAGTGATCAAATTTACTCTTTTTCATTTGCATATTAGGAGTTCCATACCATAAAATTTCATCATTCCACTAGGTCATGAATTCATTGATGGTAGTGATCTTTCATCAATTTTCCCTCATGTGAAACTTGTTGATTCCCCTCCCTACGGTCTTTAGTCATGATTCAATTTCACTCTCTAATTCATGTTAGTAAGTCATAGGGTTGGTCTCATTAGGTTCTAGGGTCTCATCATGGTCAAATTGATGAGTCAAGTGTCATAAATATAAGCAAGGTCATGAGGAGGTCAAATAAACTCTAAGTCACAGCATCTGGGAAAATCAAAGAAATGTTCTATTGAGCGTGATGTAATTTTCACCTCAAAACCATGTTTTGAGGTGAAAATATGGTACTCTGCCATTATTATCATTTATTATGTAATTTTATGTCTTCATATGTAATAAATTTCACTTTAGAAGCTGCTATCTCCACAAAGCCACCATCCTGCCCTTCAGAGACGTTTTCCACAACATTTTCAGTGTCAAATCATGTTCTAAGTATGTCCATCAGAAAGAACCTGGAAAGAGCTTTCCAACGATATATTATACTCTTAAAACTTACTTCTGGATTGAAAATTATGCATAAGTGAAAGAAGGTCCCCTATAGCCTATTCTTTCCCCTTTTCCCATTTCTCCCTTACACTTTATTTCATAAAAGTTTAAAAGTTTTCTTTACATAAACCCCCCCCGTTTTCCCTGTCTGATTGTCTGAATCAAATTTCAAAAGTCTTAATAACCCATAAACCTCCGATGAGATTCAATAATCCCCTTCTCCCCTCCAAATCGCGACATTCAAATCGCATAACTCCCGATTGGCCTTTCCCGATCACAAAATCGCCGATGCGATTGACCCCGCCAGATCGTATCCTAACCGTCGATCTTCCCAGCAATCCGACAACCCACAGCCAATCGCATCGCAACTTCACAGTGTCCCCGTGACCATAATTCTCCCGATGCGATTGACTCCCGACGCTCCCCCACCGATTACATCTTTGTCGTCGATCTGCCCATTTGATCGGATGGCCCATAAGACATCGCACCATCGTAATCGACATTTTCCCATAACACTTCGCTCCACTCATCCTTTTATTCCCGATTTCGATTACCCCTCGGGTCCCACCATAAATTTTCCGCCCCGCTTCATTCAAAAAGGGTTTCCCCCTTTGGAAATGCACTAAATTCATTTTTAATACATTTCTTAAGTGTTCTATCACAAATTTTTAAATGCGTTACTCCGCTATGTGTTAAACCCTGTCTCCCTTCCAATTGCGATTTAGTCCTCGGTCCCACCTAAAGCCCTTCGACTTTTTTTAATATAAAGGGGCCTTTTCCCTTTGTAAGCCAAATTCATTTTATTTTGTTTTATAAGGACTTCATCACATCGCATTTTTTAATTGCATCTCAATTTTTGTCACGTCATTTCAATCCCACTCCCCTTCCATCCAGATTTGCGATTGTGATTCCCTTATTCCTCTTATACACTATCACATCGCCCATATTCAATCGAATTATTCCCTTATGTGATACACCTTCCCCTCTTCTGATTGCAATTACGATTCAGGCCCAACTCCTTTTTCCTTCGCTATTTTTCAGTCAAATGAGTATTTTCTTCACTAAAGGCATACTTTCATTTTATTGGTTTCAGAAAGCGTTTTCTTCAGAATTTGGTTATTCTTCAAAGGATTAAAACAGAGGCAAAAAAGTTAAAGGCCCTGAGCTAATCATGAACCAAAGACATCTACAACAGTTACAAAAATAGGGATTTGTTCTTCAAATTGCCTATTTTCATTCATTCTGTGTAATTGCAAATCTTCAAGATGGTAAAAAATGTATTGTTGTTCCTTCTTTTCAGGGGAAGATCATTTGTCTTTTTCCTATCTTCGGATTCCAGTGAAACAACTCCCTTTTTCTATGGACTTTCTCCCCTTAATTTTAGTCTATTTAATGTAATTTTCAATCATTTGTAAAGTAGTGGGGAATTCCCCGAATGCGGGTGTTAGTGTTGTTAATGAGTGTGAGAGGACAGGAGTAGCCGGATGGGAGGCCACATGCCATCCCTCACGGCTGCATTGACTCCACTTGTCCGCAGTTAATTCTCATCCGCTGGCGTTTAATGGATTGTGGTATGGAAGCGATTCTCATTATCGCAGAGGCGATTCGAGGCAGCCTCGACTGCAGAACCAATCTCTCGCATAAGATCTGCAAGTCTGGTTATTCAATGCAGTGCTTGGAGAGTTGCAGGAGGGGAATGTTAAAATCCATGGAGCCACTTAACCCTCAGCCGGTGAATTCGCAATGCAACTCTGTTCTGGACAGAGCCAGAGAGCGCACAATCACTGGGAAGCGTAGCCGTCTGACCTGTTGTCTGCAGCCCGATGAAAGCATCCACATTTCTGTAGCTGGCTCTTGTTTGTCTGCGACGGTGGTTCTGGGCATTCCTCCTGCGATGTGCTCTCAGGTGCTTCAGAGCTCTAGTCCTATTAAAGCTGCTACAATGCCTAGGCTGAGGCATAGGATGAGATGCAGGAGGGGGTCTTCTCGCATGGCCAGAAGGCATTCTCCTTCCCTTTCTTCCTCCCCGTCTGACACCTCTGCGCATTCTGACAGCCTCCCTCGCCTCCTCCGTGGGCGCTTGCTCCGTTCTGGCCGCAGGTTAGATTCACCTTCTGGGGATGCGCTGCCGGATCAGTAGCACACGGCCCTCTTCTCGTTTGATTGTGCTCTCAACAGACCTCGCGTTACGGTGGCCATCTCCGTGGTCTTCTTGGAGGAGCCTACTCTGGAGAGTCTGCCTGATGAGCAAGCTCCAGTCGATGGTGCTCAAATGGACACATTGCATCAGAACACGAGGGGTCAGCCTGAGGCTTCCAGGGCGTCTCTGCTGGATGAAACTGCTCGCGTTCATGCCTCTGCCACTGCAGCTCCCACTGCTGCCCACCACAATGATGAATTCTCCCGTGCTCCAAGCGCACCAGAAGACTTCGGTTGCAGGATTGAGGAGGTTCCTCCGGATGAGTAATCCGACCCTCCTTTCTTGTTTCTTTTGTTTTGTCTCGGCCCTCTCTGAGGGTGTATTTTGCTGTTTCAATGTTTCTCTCAATTCTGGTCCTATTTTTGCAAAAGACCAGTTTCAGTCTAGTCTTGTTACGGTCCAGTGTCATAGCTATGTTCCCAGTTTCAGGTTAATGACATTCCAGCTCGATCCCCTGCGTGGGATTTTTTCTGTCTCGGGTAATATTAGCTGGCGCCCCTTGCAGGGCAGCCAAAATCTAGTCACTGTCAGCTTAAAATGCTTCTCTGCAGGCACTGTAATGGCCTAGGCCAGTTGTACTATATTTTTCTCTGTTAATAGATTACTCTAACTTAGCAAAAAAAAAAAGTAGTGGGGAATTAAGTGTGGAATTTTTGGAAATCAAAGAGGATGCCTCGCGCTCCATTGTAACAGTTTGACAAGGAATTAATAAGAAATGCAGCTCTGATTTGTGGGATCCCTATGGTATGAATTTTAGCATTTGTTGTTTCCTTTGTGTTCATATGTAAATTTTTTATGTTTACCATTCATTCATAAACACTTCTAGTTGAATGCTTTCAAGATAGATAGGTAGAATCCATTTTTAATGCTCTACCTTGGGAAATCATTCAATACTGTATGTTTTCTTCTGTTTGAAAAGGATCCATCTCATATGCCCTTTTCAGCTCCTCACTAGTCTTACCATCCCATCATTATTTAAACTTAATTGTTAAAATTCCTGCCTACCTTGCCCCATGAAATACCCTGTATCTATGATTTAATTCCCCAGATTCAAACTGTCCCATTTGCTCCATACACCCTAAAATTTTATAAAAAACATTTCCCATCATTATACCTAGCCTAATATCGGTTTATTTCTTATACCTTATTGAATATTTTTCTCGAAGAGAGCCCTCTCTTGAGCTTGTAGGGCTAGCTACAAGGCTTAGCATGGTTTAAGGTTACCCTGGTTTGCCTTCCTTCAGCCTAAGGTTCAAATTAGGTGCTAACACATACATTCCCAGACATTTCTTGAGATAATTAAAAAATTTCTACCCCAATGGTTTTGTCAAAATATCAACAAACTACTCTTCTATTTTGCAATGTTGCAAAACAATTTCTCCATTGTTCACTCATGTAGTGATACTTTTCATCAATGTGTTTTTTTCTCTTATGAAACACTAAATTCTTGGATAAAGCTAAAGTTGAGCTATTATCACAATAAATTGTTGTGTCTTTTACCTATTCATGACATAAACCTCTTAACATTCTCCTCATCCATACTGCTTGACGTGATGCTCCTATAGCTGCTACATACTCTACCTCTGTTGTTGATAAAGCCACAATTGGTTGTTTCTTAGAAGCCCATGAAATGACTCCTGATCCCATATGGAAAACATAACCATAGGTTATTTTCCTGTCATCTATACTTCCATCCCAATCATTGTCAGTATATCCAATTAATTCAAAATTTTCTGAAGAGGTGTATAAGATACCATACCTCTTTTTTCCTTTCACATACCTCAGAATTCTTTTTGTTGCTTGCCAATGTGCCTCCTTTGGCCTTTCCATAAATTTGGAAATTAAACTTATAGCATGCAGAATATTTGACCTAGTTGCAGTCAAATACATAAGGCTGCAAACTATGCTCTTATACAAACTTGTATCAAAATCCTTACTATTGTCTTCTTTGCTCAGTTTCAATCCCATCACTGTAGGAGTAATTGCTGCTTTGCAATCATGCATTCTAAATATTTTCAAAATTTATTTTACATATTTTTCTTGAGAAATAAAATTTTATTTTCATTTTTCTCTACTTATATTCCTAAGAAGTATCTCAGCAATCCCATATCAGTCATCTCAAATTCATCCTTCATGACTATCTTAAAATTCTCATTGAGGTAAGCATAATTACCTGTAAAGATCACATCATCAACATATAAACCAACAATAAGCATATTACCATATTTTTATTTGATGTATAATGTGGGTTCTCCTTCATATTTTTCAAAACCATTTTCTAGTAGATAGACATCTATCCTATTGTACCATGCTCTTGGTGCTTGTTTCAGCCCATACAGAGATTTCTTCAGTTTTCATACTTTGTGCTCTTGGCCTTCTTTCTCATAGCCGAGAGGTTGTTCAACATAAACCTCTTCCATCAATACTCCATTTAGGAATGTTGATTTCACATCCATTTGGTAAAATTTCCACTTATGTTGTGCTTCCATGGACAACACTGTTCTTACTGTTTCCATTCTTGCAACTGGTGCAAAAGTTTCCTCATGATCTCTTCCTTGTTGTTGCTTGTAGCCTTTGACAACATGTCTGGCCTTGTGCATTTCAATCTTGCCTTCAGAATTGCTTTTGGTTTTATAAACCCATTTCACTGCAATTACTTCTTTTCCTTTTGGGAGATCAACTAATTCCCATGTTTTGTTCTTCTATATTTCATTTATTTTTTCACCCATAACATATTTCCATTTCTTATCTTTTACTGCTTCTTCAAAATGAATAGGATCTTCTATATGAAAATACAATGCAAATAAAGAGTTCATACATTCTTCTTGCTTATAAATTTCATTCAGACTTCTGAATCTAATTCCTCTTTCACTTGTTGAACTTGTGCTTATAGAAGTACTCAAATCTTCTCCTTGTGATGTGCTTGGAGAAGCACTGTCAATACTTCTCAAGGGTGTTCTCATACCTGCTTGTGGTGTCCCTTGTTGTCCTTGTATTAGTGGAGGTGGTGATGCTAATGAGGCATTTCTTTCAGCCATTTCTTCCTCATCTTCATCGCGAGACAAAAGAGATTTTACATTCACTATTTTCTCAATGCTTCCATCCCAAGCTTCTTCCTCAATAAAGTGTACATCTCTGCTTATCATAAACTTCTTGGTAGATGGGTTATAGAATCTGTATTCCTTGTATTCTTCACTGTATCCAAAAAATATGCACTTCTCCCCCTTACTATCGAACTTTTCCCTTAGCTCATCTAGAATGTGTGCATAAGCCACATAATCAAATAATCTCATGTGGGTTACAAATTGTTTTATGCCACTCCATGCTTCTTCCGGAACTCCATTCATAACACTCTTTTTTGGGCATATATTTAGAACATATGTTGTAAAATGTATAGCTTCAGCCCAATATTCATTTGGAAAATTTTTTTCCTTCAACATGCTTCTTACCATGTCCATGATGGTTCTATTTTTTCTTTCAGCAACTCCATTTTGTTTTGGTGTATACCTTGTTGTAAATTTCTTATGAATTCCATTTTCTCTGCAAAAATGCAAAAAAAAATTGGACATATATTCTCCTCCTCTATCGATCCTTAAAACTTTTATATGCTGTTCACTTTGATTCTCAACAAGAGCTTTAAAGTGGCAGAATTTCTCAAACACTTCACTCTTCAACTTCAAGAAATAAACCCATGTTTTTCTTGTGTAATCATCAATAAAGGTCAGCATATAGTGGCTCCATGCTAATGATGGTGTTTGAATTGGTCCACACAAATCAGAATGGACTATTTCTTAGGGTGCCTTTGCCCTTATGCTCTTTCATGATGGAAAGCTTTCTTTGTGTTGTTTTCCCAAGATGCAGCCTTCACAAAGGCTGTCTGGATTTTCAATCACTGGTAATCCCTTTACCATAAATTTTATGTGCAATGAATTTAGACCTCCAAAGTTGAGATGTCAAAATCTTAGATGCCATAACTAGTTTTCATCCTTTGCTTCTCTTTGAATGTCTCTTGTTCCAGTGCTGCCATTGCATCTCCTTTCTTCAAATCTGCTCTCATCTTCAGAGGAAAAATTCAGTTTCTTGTCATATTCACTTGTGTAATCCTCTGTTTGCTTGGTGGTATGTACATGATGGTACATACATCATCTTCAAAGAATACATTGTAGGATTTCTGAATGAGATGTCCAATGCTCAAAAGGTTACACTTCATACTAGGTACATAGTAAACATCCGATATGGATCTTATTTCTCCTTTCTTTGTTAAAACACTCACTCTTCCTTTTCCCATGATAGAGACCTTATTGTCTATCCCCAATGTTACTTGAGACTTCAAAATTTCATCGAACATGGAAAACATAGAAATGTTTCCAGTCATATGGTTGCTACATCCTGAATCTAGAAATCATATATCTTCACTTTTCTCTTCAGCCATATTACATGCTAAAGATAAATCCTCTTGAGTGAGAGTTTCTTTAGTAAAATTGGCATTGGGTCTACTACCCTTGTCACTGTGTTTCTTCATACATTCATTGGTATAGTGCCCATAATTTTTATAGTAATGACATTGGATTTCGGATTTATCATACCTTTGTCCATGTGCTTGATTTTGTCCACCTTGTTGGTTGCTGCCTTGGCTTTGATTGTAATTTTGGTTGCTTCCCCTTCCACTTATATTTGTAGGGTTGTTTCTTCCTCTATTTTTGTTTATGCTTCTTCCTTTTCCTCTTTATTTTGATCTGCCTTGACATCTTCCTCTTCCAAAGGACATTTGGGTCTTGAAAACATGCTCCAAAGATGAGTTTGTTGTTTTCCTCAATCTGTATTCATGTGTCATCAATGATTCATGAAGCTCATCAACTGTAAACATTAAGAGATCCTTCGTCTCTTCAATGGTTGTTACTATCACATCAAATCTTGAGGGTAAGATCCTCAACACTTTCTCCACTATTCTTCTTTCTTCTATGTGTTGGGCCTCTGTTTTGCCTTGCTTTATATCACCTTTTACTCGAAATCACTCATGCTTTTTTTTAGGTTGAATAGTCATTGTCATGGTTTTGTGCATTCTCGAAGATAATAAGTAAGTATTTGCTATTCCTTTGTTTTAATGAGATTTAAATATTAAAGGCATATTTAATAATATTTTTTGTGTTTGCAGGTTTACAAGTTGGTTATATCCATATTATGATAAAGTCGAAGTTCTTGCACCACGCATTCTTGCACTAGTACTGGTAGAGTTCCTGCAGAACACATTCCTGCACCAGCATTGCAAATCAATAAGTCTTCTAAAAATCCGCATAATTTTAAATTGCCAAGTTTGAGCTCGGTTTTTATGAAAATGGAGGTGAATTATGGAAATCCAAACAAATGGGTTTTTCAAAAATATAACCAATTACCCATAACCGAAACCGTTTCCTGAGATTAAAATTATTCCAAAAGTTACGAACAAGTCTTTGAAGAACTTTTATAAAAAAGACTGTTTTTTTCCAGAATTCTAGAAAATACAGTCAACAAGTTTCCAGACTGCCAACTTCCGCCTCATTTTTTGTGCAGATGAAGGTAAATAAAGAAATTCCATGACATGATTTTTTTCCCAGTATAGGAAATTGAGTATCGTGTGAGACGTTTCCCAAAATACGTAATGGTTGAAAAGATATGAAGGGTGCTTTGGAGGCAGTTTGTTAAAATTACCAAATTTTCCAGAATTCTAGAAAAATCCTAGAATTGGAAAATTTGTATTAGATCTCTATTCTTTTAATAGAGGAATGGTTTTATTGTTATACTATGCAATTAGAATTATTTAGGATTCAATCCCCATATTCCTTGTAAAGGAACAACTTGTTTTAATCATTATGAAAGATTATAAAAGGAGGAATGATGCGCGTAGAAAGGGGGGGTGGAGGAGTGACGCTACAACAGTGTTGTTGTAACTTTGTTTTGTAGGTATCGCCCAAATCTGGGCTAGACTCTGTATTTCATGATGTACTTTTCCTTTTTGAATTAATCGGAAGAAGGAGCTCCACCTCATGCTTTTCAAATCTTATTTGTTCCTTTAAACAAATGAGTTTGATCTGAGTTACTAAGCAACGTTTCTATTTGAAAGGGAAATGCACTGGTTGGCTAGGGCCCAACCAACCCAACATGTTTACCCTATTTTTTTTTCTTGTAATTTATGTTTATACTACTAAGTGTGATTTAATGTACAACACATGAATTCCTGTTTGAATGAAAGCGGATCCATAGTGTGAAGTAGTTAGAATTTATTTTCCTGCATCTGATTTTGGATTGGTTTTCCTCGCCTGGTCCAAGAAGGAGAAATAACCATGCACCAGTTCACGTTGGTGTGCTATTCACTTTCTACAGTTCTATTTGATTTGGTTTCCCCGCCTGGTCCAAGCAGGAGAAATAACCTTGCACCAGTGCACGTTGGTGTGCTATTCACTTTCTGCAGTTCTGTTTGATTTGGTTTCCCCACCTAGTCCAAGCAGGATAAATAAACCTGCACCAGTGCACGTTGGTGTGCTATTCATTTCAGCAAGCCTTTCTAGTTTACTTCCCGCAATTTTCTTGCTTTCATTAAACACTTTATGACAGGATAAATGACATGGATTTTTTTATTTATTTCTACACTCCATTAAAATCATAGGCATTCTAAGTATGAGGGGTTTCCACAGTGAATTATATTAGATATCATTTTTTGGATTCAAATGCGTTAATTTATTCATTCATCTATGACCATTTCCATGAGAGGTAGTCATGAAACACTCATTTTTATGTGTGCAATTTGATTTCCTAGTATAATAACACTTGCAGTAATTAAACACTTATTTCAAGAATTAAATGCTAAGTGCAAGAAACTTTGATTTGGTGCAAGAACTATTTTCTTGCCATGGGATCTAAGTGCTTTGAACCTAGAAAATCTAAATCCCTTGCATGAAGTAAAAAACCTTTGGTAGAGACACCATTTATACCACTTAAACGTATGTTCCTGCATTAGTGCAAGCAGACTGCGATAGTGCAGGACAGATTAGTGAAAGAAGGAAATCTATACAGAAGAAGGTTTAAGGGCCCATTCTACGAGACTTCCAAGTGTCTCTGCTAAAGAAAAAACATAACACATACTCAGTAATTAAAAATTGATCAGTTGGAGTGATTGCATTTTTATTTTTGATTCCTTTGCAAATGCATTCTTTCTTGTTCCAGCACTAGATTACTTTGATGATTTAGTTATATTTTCTGCAAGCTTTTCTTTAAAGCAGGAATTTCTTTAAGGAAAATTCATACCATATATGGCATTGCCTGTGCTTCGTCTCTAAGTTTACGAATCCCCCGGGTTGACAATTAAGTGTTGAGGAGTTTGCTTCAGTGCAATTCCTGCACCCAACATTTTGGTACCGTTGCGGGGGAGGCGATTTGATTTGGTAAGAATTTTTTGTTGATGCAATAGGGGTAAGTTTTCCTTTATCTTTTTTTATTTTTTTATGCAAGTGTGGTGAGCTTTATTTAAGCCAATAAATTTCAAAATAAATTATCTTCAGATCCTAATATTTAACGTTATATCATTTTTGGGGTGTTGTAATAACCCCTATTACTAATATGTGTGTGGAGACAGGGACTATCAATCAACCAGATGGACTTGAAGATGATAAATATGAAGGACCTCTCACAAGCCCTAGAAGATACTGGGATCTTGACCTCTACCTCTCAGGAAGAGAACTTTTTGACAATATTCAAAAACTTGTCCATTTCTCCACTACCATAAGAGGATTTGGAAGTCTCTTTTGATTTCCCTCACTAGTCATCTAAGGAGACAAATGAATCATGCAATATAATCAATGGAGAACATCCACTGGAACCTGAGATTGAGGAGTTCTTGACATTTCTATCAATAGATCCAGGATGTAATCAAGAGACTACTCACGCTTCGGAGAACAATCAACATGACATGGAAGAAGAGGATGAGCAGCATGGGCCAAATCAAGAAATGGACCAAGAATACCATGATCATATCGAACATTGGTTTCGAACAATGACTCAAGCAAGGGAGTATTCTTCTCTTTTAAAACTCTTGTTTTCATATCAAGTACATTGGTTGGTTCTTCATGCTCATGTACACTTTCAAGTTTGTATGATAAATTTGAGCATGAATATATATTTTCACTTGATCTGCACATGGCTTCATTGGAAGTACTCCTATACATAAAAGGAAGTCTTCCGCCTCTTAGGTAACGTAGGGTAGGTGAATAAAATGCTATTACAATTTTTTTATTTTTAAAGTGTAGTCACTAAAACTACTTTTGATCTGCATTGGTTGTTAACAGACACATCTGTGACACATCTTGTTGAGTATGATTCACTCTAATACCTCATGATTTTTCAAAGTAACCATGACTAATCACTCTAAGAAGTTGTCATCTGATATATATAATTTTAGTTTCCCTTAGAAGGTACCCTTGGAAACCCCCTATGGAGGACCACTCTTGTTAAGATCATATTAAGATATTCATGAGGACACTAGAATTCTTAATTCAAGGAGTCTTTTAGTCATTATTTGGGATATCTTTAATAATTCTTTGGGGCAGGGGAGCTAGTCAGTAATGATTATTCATTAAAAAAAATTCACGCCATCCCGTACTCTTAAGGAGTAGATATGTCTCCCCACTTATTAAGTAACCTTTTAGGTTGATCATAATCAGAGTATACAAAAGATTTAGGGGAGAATAGGAGGTCTCGTGATGAGCCAACCTACCATGATCATGAAACCTAGCATGCATGACATTACTGCTTCTAGTCACCAAGCCAGAGTAATGGATTTCAACCAAAAAGTTGGAAGACAAGAGGTCTCATCACGAGCCGACCTATTCATCCATGTTACTTCTTGTGAGTGGCACTACCATTAGTTGGTTACCAAGACAGAGTAGTGGCCTTCATCTAAAATTAAAATAAGATAACTCTAAATCCATGTCTAGTAAGTGGGACACAGACATTTCGATGGGTCAAAAGACACCCCTGCCAAGGTTATGGACACCTATGGGTAGCAGGGCTATGCCTGTGGTATTAAAGTTAATTTCATACTATGATTTGCTTGGTTATCTTTCTCTTCCGTTAAATTTATCCTTTTTTTCTTGGACAATGGTTTTAAAGACAATTTGAACATGATGCTTTCAATTATATCTTTCAAAAATCAAGAATCTTTAAGGATGTGGTACCCTTAGTAAAGGTTATTCTTTGTGCTATATTAAGAGGAAATTTAGTTTGAATTCGAATGACAATGACATTTAGAGTGTTCAATAAAGAGGTTGATAATTAACATCATAACTCATTTTGACTTTCATGGCATTTAGAGTGATGAATTACTCAATCATGACTGCTCACAAGATGTTGGTTGGCAGCAATGTGTATTGATGGTGGTTGCCCTTGAATATGCGCTGCATAATCTAGAAACAAAACAAGAAACTCATTCGGGACAAGGTAACAAGATCTACTGGAGAAAGAGAAAAAGGATATGCTTAGAAGCATCAAATAAATGGTGAAGCAAACCTTCGTATGATTGAGGAAGTCATGTTAATGTCCAGCCCACAATTTACCAAAATTCCCTGTTATTTTTTTTAGCAGATTTTATGATTGCACCAGTGCAATCACATTGTAATATACAGTAGTGCAAGCAGAAAAGTGCCAAAAAAGCAGTGTAGTTTTGGTGGTGTAAGTAGTTCAGTGCAAGCATGCACCAGCCTTGTAATTTGGTATTTTTAATGACAAATTTTCTCGAAATTAGTATAAATAATCAAAGAGTCCAACAAATAATCTATTCTTGAAACAATCTTTATCTAGCATAGGAAATGTGATCACATAGAATTGTAGGAAACATCATTACGAATGCCCATAAATGTTTTTAATATTGCCTAATGCAAGGGAGCAACAATGCGACAATTGATTTCCTTGCATAAGGACATGCAAGAAGGTCATCATGGGGGGATGCTGGGCCTCTGTTTTTCCTTGCTTTATATCGCCTTTTACTCGAAATCACTCATGCTTTTGTTTATCTTGAATATTCATTGTCATGTTTTTGTGCATTCTCGGAGATAATAAGTAAGTATTTGCTATTCCTTTATTTTAATGAGATTTAAACATTAAAGGCATATTTAATAATAGTTTGTGTGTTTGTAGGTTTACAAAGTTGGTTATATGTCTATTCTGATAGAGGCGAAGTTCCTGCACCACACATTCTTGCACTAGTACCCGTAGAATTCCTGTAGAACACATTCCTGCACCAGCATTGCAAATTATTAAGTCTACTCAAAATCCACATAATTTCTAAATGTCCAAGTTTAACCTTGCTTTTTATGCAAATGGAGGTGAATTATGGAAATCCGATCAAATGGGTTTTTCAAAAATATAACTAATTACCCATAACTGAAACCGTTTCCTAAGATTCAAATTATTCCAAAAGTTACGAATAGATATTTGAAGCACTTTTATAAAAAAGACTGTTTTTTTCTAGAATTATAGAAAACACATTCAAAAAGTTTCTGAACTGCCAACTTCTGCCTCGGTGTTTCTGCAGATGAAGGTAAACAGAGAAATTCCACAACATGGGTTTTTTTCCCAATATAGAAAATTGAGTATGACTTGGGCCCTTTTCCAAAATACGTAATGGTTGAAAAGATACAAAGGGAACTTTGGAGGCAGTTTGTTAAAATTACTAAATTTTCCAGAATTCTAGAAAAATCCCAGAATTGGAAAATCCGTATTAAATCTGTGTTCTTTTAATAGGGGAACGATTGTACTATTATACTATGTAATTAGAATTGGTTAGGATTCAATTCACATATTCCTTGCAAAGGAACAACTTGTTTTAATCATTATGAAAGATTATGAAAGATTATAAAAGGAGGAATGATGCACGTAGAAAGGGGGGGTGGAGGAGCGATGCTACAATAGTGTTGTTGTAACTTTTCTTTGCTGGTATCGGCCAAATCTGGGCTGGACTCTGTGTTTCATGATGTAATTTTCCTTTGTGAATTAATAGGAAGAAGGAGCTCCACCTCATTCTTTTCAAATCTTATTTGTTCCTTTAAAAAAATAAGTCTAATCTGAGTTACTGAGCAGGGTTTATATTTGAAAGGGAAACACACTGGTTGACTAGGGCCCAGCCAACCCAGCACGTTAACCCTATTTTTTGTTCTTGTAATTTATGTTTATACTGCTAAGCGTGATTTAATGTACACCACATGAATTCCTGTTTGAATGAAAGCAGATCCGCAGTGTGAAGTAGTTAGAATTTATTTTCCTGCATCTGATTTTGGATTGGTTTTCCTTGCATGGTTCAAGCAGGAGAAATAACTCTGCACTAGTGCACGTTAGTGTGTTATTCACTTTCTACAGTTCTGTTTGATTTGGTTTCCTTGCCTGGCCCATGTAGGAGAAATAACCTTGCACCAATGCACGTTGGTGTGTTATTCACTTTCTGCAGTTCTGTTTTATTTGGTTTCCCCGCCGAGTCCAAGCAAGAGAAATAAACCTACACTAGTGCATGTTGGTGTGCTATTCATTTCAGCAAGCCTTTCTAGTTTACTTCCCATAGTTTTCTTTCTTTCATTAAACACTTTATGACAGGATAAATGATATGGATTGTTTCTTTATTTCTGCACTCTGTTAAAATCAGAAACATTCATTTTTGTGTGTCCAATTTGATTTCCTAGTATAATAACACTTGGAGTAATTAAACACTTATTTCAAGAATTAAATGCTAAGTGCAAGAAACTTTGATCTGGTGCAAGAACTAGTTTCTTGCCACGGGATCTGAGTTCTTCGAAGCTGGAAAAGCTAAATCCCTTGCATGAATTAAAAAACTTTGGTAAAGGCACCATTTATACCTCTTGCATAAACCTCTATTCCTACACTAGTGCAAGCAGACTGCAATAGTGCAGGACAGATTAGTGCAAGAAGGAAATCTCTAAAGAAGCAGGTTTAAGGGCCCATTCTATGAGACTGCCAAGTGTCTCTACTAAAGAAAAAACAGAATGCATACTCAATAATTAAAAATTGATCAGTTGGAGTGATTGACTTTTTATTTTTGATTCCTTTGAAAATTCATTCTTTCTTGTTCCAGCACTAGATTACTTTGATGATTCAATTATATTTTCTACAATATTTTCTTTAAAGTAGGAATTTATATCAGAAAAATTCATACCATCTCTGGCATTTCCTGTGCTTCATCTCTAATTTTACGAATCCCTCAGTTTGACAATTAAGTGTTGAGGATTTTTCTTAAGTGCAATTCTTGCACCTAACACTATGGTCTCTCCATGAGATCTCATTTGGGTAACCAACCAAATCAACAAAGTGAAGAATGAGTCTATTGTATCAGACTCCTTCATGCAAAAAACTTCAAAATATCTTCTCATTAATTGAAGCTTTGTTGTCTTTACCTTCTTCATTCCTTAAGAGGCTGTCTTGAGGGTATCCCATGCATCCTTGGACTTCTTTGCTGCTGAAATTATTGGAAACGTGCTTTCATTCACTACCTGGTATAGATAGAAGAGGGCTTTTGATTCCTTCTTTCTATTATTGTTCAACAAATATTTCTCTGCCTATGTTAAGGCATTAAATTCTTATTCATCTACTAGTTCTTCTAAACCATCTTCAACTAGCTCCCATAAATCCTGAGAGGCAAACAAGGCTCTCATTATGATTTCCCAATAGTCATAGTCCCTCTGATTGAACTGTGGGAGTTGAGTATTTCCCATACTTGTTCTTGTGTTGGCTCCTACCATTGATAGCTTTAGATAACTATGCTAAAACTTGACTGTGCTTCTTAAAGAAATCTTTCTCACTGCTGAGAGATAACATCTATCTCTAAGACACTTCATTTTACAGCTCTCTGGACTGTAATATTAAAACAAACAAAAACTTTGTTTTCGATAAATACCCGACTTGCTGAACCTTCACTCTGCTAGGGAAAACTTCAACAAAATTCTTCTTCCTTTCCTATAGCTTCTTCAACAACTGCTAAGAGCCTGGACTAGCTCTGATACCATGTTGGAGTTTCTGATAATTCCTTAACAATCAAAGAGGAACAAAATGTCCTCTATAAACACAGAGATTTAACAACAAAATAGTATGCATAGTGATGGAGTAAAACTCAATTTCATTTAAAACTCTAAACTATTACAAAACAAGATTTTCTCCCTTTAGAACTGTTGTTCTGAGTTTACAAAAAAAAAACACTTCTCTGTTCTCGACATACACTTCCTTTTCTATTTCCGCACAGAGTCTTCTGTTGTTTTTCATACACCAGTCACACTCTCAGTCTATTATATATATATATATATATATATTGTAAACATTTCATGTTTACAATATATATGATAAATCCTTCTGTTTCAGATTTATGCAGGAACGCAACAGAATATAGATATAACCATAAACATAGAGATGCAGTGGAAATAATGCTTCATTTTATTAATGAAACAATGAGTGAAATAGGCTTACAAACATAATGGAAAGTAGCTAGGGAACTGGTAGCTTATCTTTGAGAAGAGATGTGGTAGGCGCAAGCCTCTGAACTATGTTACATTCAGGCTCGAAGGCCTATTATAGACATAATAGAAATAGATGAACTAGGGTAACGGTAGCGTATCCCTGAGAAGAGATGTGATGGCTACAAGCCCCTGAACTGTGTTACAATGAGGCTCGAAGGCCTATTTATTGTTCAAAAACAATGCAAAACCCAAAACATCCAAAAACCTAACCCTAGGAGATGAAGCACCAAAAATGTGGGCCCCATTTGTGTAAATTGGTGTTTCAACTTCCCGAGGATGTAAATTTGGCATCCGATCTCTGTTTAACAAGCTCAATAGCTCCTTAGATAGATCTGACTGAGGACTACAAATTTTGGTGTGAGGAACATCAGGCCATGGACCCATGTTGCTCCCAATTTTCCAAAAAAACGTCATTTAGGGCCTCAAAACGGCTCTGGAAGTTCATGACCTGAAAAACTGCTAAATATAGTAAGTTTTTCTACAACTTGAAAATGGAAAGACCTGATGGTGGGGGTTGAAATGGAAAAGGTGGGTGGCCACCGATATCCAACTGGATCATTAATGCCCCAAAACAGCTTCGGGCTGCAGGACCCGAAAACCTGCTAAAAATACTAAGCTACTGGAAGTGAAAAGCTGCAAGAATTGATGGTGCAAGTCCAAATGGAATAGGTGGGTGGCCACCGATATCCACGTGGATCATTCCTCCCTTCTTAGGAAGCAATGGTCTCCATTGCATTAATTTACTCCACCCGGGGGGGGATTCTGCTGAAATTGGTATTGGATTTGTCCAGGATGTCATGGACCTGTTGGAAAACATGCTGGATGTAGATGTGCCGCCGGTGGGTAGCAGTTGAAGGATCTAGGAAAAATTATCCATCATCGCGTTCCAATGTTTCTCGAGGGCCTCCTCGAATAATATTTTGATAATATTTTCTACTCCCTTGTCTTTCTTTCCTTCTGCCATGGTGGGCGTCGTGGTTTGTGAGACTTATCTTGGAAGGGTGCAACCGGATCAAGCCTGAAATCCTTATACCCTAACCGCATTGGGGAAATGCAAATAAAAATAGAGAAATATCAGACCCGCTCTGATACCACTGATCAGGATTTATGCAGTAACGCAATAGAATATAGATATAACCATAAACACAAAGATGCAGTGGAAATAATGCCTCACTTTATTAATTAAAGAATGATTGAAATAGGCTTACAAACATAATGGAAACTAGCTAGGGTGTTGGTAGCTTATCTCTGAGAAGAGATGTGGCAGGAAAAGGCCTCTGAACTATGTTACATAGAGGCTTGAAAGCTATTATAGACATAATGGAAATAGATGAGCTAAGGTACTAGTAGCGTATCCCTGAGAAGATATGTGACAGCTACAAGCCCCTGAACTATGTTACAATGAGGCTCGAAGTACTATTTATTGTTGAGAAAATATGTAAAACCCAAAATTTCCAAAAACCTAACCCTAGGAGATGAAGCGCGAAAACTATGGGCCTCATTTGGGTAAATTGGTGTTTCAATTTCCTGGGGACGTAACTTTGGCATCCAATCTCCATTTGACATGCTCAATATCTCGTTAGAAAGATATTTCCGAGCACTACAACTTTTGGTGTGAGAAAAATTAATGCATGGACGCATGATGATCCCAGTTTTCCCAAAAAAGTCGTTTAGGGCCTCAAAATGGCTCTAGAAGTTCAGGACCCAAAAACCTGCTAAATATAGTAAGTTTTGCTGCAACTTGAAAACAGAAAGAACTGATGGTGGGGGTTAAAAAGGAATAGGTGAGTGGCCACCAATATCCACCTAGATCATTAATGCCCCAAAATGACTTTGGCCATGTAGGAACTAAAAACATGCTAAAAATAGTAAGCTACTGGAAGTGAAAAGCTGCAACAATTGATGGTGCAGGTCCAAATGGAATAGGTGGGTGGTCACCAATATCCACTTGGATCATTCCTCCCTCCTTAGGAACCAATGGTCTCCATTGTGTTAATTTCCTCTACAGGGGGTGTTGTAGTGTGTTTTATCCACATATGTACGAAATCACACCAACTTAAGGGGTGTGGTTTACCCCGTTAAGCTATCGGTAATAGGCAGAAAATAAAGTGGAGTCAAGGAAGTTAGTGGAACAAGTTAGAATCAATAAGCATACTAGATAGAGAAAAAAGCATGCATATGTACACTAAAACTAAACTAAAACTAAAAAAAAATAAAAATAAGCTCTGAAAAGAGTCAAACAATAACACTACTGTGAACAGTGGCTCTAGGCCCCTCTTATTGAGCACTGGTAGTAAGAAGAGTGAAAGTTTACCCTCTTTCCAAACGACCCCTAGACAACGGTTATATGTCCCGATGCAATAATGTTTTTGTCCCAAGCTTGCCTCGGTGTAGTCTCCCTCTCTCTCTACTGTGTTGGACTAAACTTGTTGGATGGCCAAAAATTGAGTCCCTTGTATTTTCAGCTCCAGGTCACACACTGTTGGTATTGCTTGTGAAATTCTGGCCAGCATAAAAATGTGATCACCAATTCATCATCTCATGGTGGTCTTATATAGGAGATTTAAAATCCTCCCTTCCCTCTTTTTGTACATGGAGAATGGTGACCCAAGAGAGGGGTATGATTCCTTTATGTGCTCCAAATATTCCATTGTGTGCTCAAATAGTGCCTAAGGAGACGTTGGTGGCTATCCTTAGGTGGATTCATGTAAGGCATCACTTGTCCTTTGATTTTTGTGGTCCTGGATAGTGACATTTCACCACTCTCAAGAATGTATGCATATTGGGAAAAAAATGCTTGTAGAAGGCGGTCTTCACGAAGGATTATGTGTGGAAATAGCATTTAGGACTAGTTCAAATTTGATTTTCCTCAGACCTTAGAGATTTTTAAATACTTTCTAGATTTTGTAATGTCTTCCAGCCATGTAAATATTTTTTCTTTACATTAATTAATGTCTTCTTTTGTTGTATGATTTTCCAGTGCTAACAGTTTCCTCCTAATTTTGAGGTCTAGGAAGAACTGTCAAACTGAAATACATTATACTTTCTTTCATGTATTGTGCATGGAGAGAGAGAGAGGTCTGCGCGAAGCTTGGAATTGAAAACACCCTACACCGTTTCCAAGAATTACCATGGCCTAAGGGATCCCTGTAAGAAAATAAAATTTACAATACATATAAAAATTTTCAACGAGGCAGGCATGTCCCATGCTTGTGATGTTGTGGCTAGTTAAACAAATCTAGTTCACATATATGTGTTTTTTCTATATCACTGATATGGTAGTGATATTGGCGGTTGCTGACAATGACTGTTGACACCCTTAGGGGTGTTTTTATTTGACAATAGGTGGAATATAGTCCCCACATGCATAAACTTGGTATGGCATATAACTGTGTATTGTACGCATAGGTGTTGGCTAGGACCTTCCCGTGTAAGCATTGTTGACCAAGATGCTTATGGAGGCACGAGTATTCGACGTATTTGATCAAAGTGAAATGGTTGTAAGGTATGATACCATCATGAAACGAAATATTTTTTTGAAGTCAAATTTCAGGAGGATCGATGACATCTATGGACAATGATGTCTCCCACAGTTCTACCCGAGGATGCCCCTTGTATGGGGAGGGGTGATCCAAGGTACTGCTTCATTTTTGAAATATAGGTGTTGAAGTCGACAAAAAGGATGCCTCAACTGAATGAGGGGTCGTTGACATAAGGGGTTAAGGACCTGGATGTGATGGGTTTAACATAGGCATGTAGGTGAGGGGTGGCTAAAAATTAATGATGGGGATTCAGTGGCCTGAGGTTGGAGTGTACTTAAGTAGCTTGGCGGAATCCATAGTTATTTCTGAAGGGGAGATCCCTAGAGTCGGTATGACTTCCAGGGCAGGTGTAAACCAGCTATGAATGTCATGATGGTGTGTACGTGGGGGGTATAATACTCTGACCAACGGTGTTTAGGGACTGTTGTCGTGGGAGAAAATATGAAATGAGAGGGTGTCAGACATAGTGCACTGTTTGGGGGCTTTGTACACTTACCAAAAGAATAAAATAATTGGGTTTGGTTTGTACAAAACACAGAGACGGGTACCCAAAAACATGAAAGTGTTCTCTCACTGATGGCATGAGGGAGGTGTTTTGCTGAGGGTGGGGGTCCCATTGGTTGGTCCCATGTGCAGGGTTGATGAAGCGGATGAAAAGGTATCATAGATGGGATTATGCTGGTGGAGGTATGGTGAGCGAAATGCAAGGCGCGGTTGTGCGCTCTTGATTTGCTTGTACAACCTGGTCATTAGGGAAGGGGATTTAGCTTGTATGGTAAACTTGACCTTATGCATGGTGAATGGATGGGGATGAGGTGCTTCTCGAATTGAAATGATATGGCCATGGCATCACTTATGTTGTGATATATGGTCTACTATGGGTGACGGGTGCCATGGAAGGGAGACTGTACCGACCAACGCAGATGTTTATAATGTGCAGGGTGAGGTGATGATAAACACGGTCAGATATGAGGACCCTATGGTTTATTTCTGATGGAGAAGATGTCAGGAAATGCAGAGTTTTCTGGGACTCTATCATGCTGAGGGTAGAATGATACCTGCTCTAGAACTTTCAGGAGATAATGTTGTGGATGGTTTGCGAGCTTTTCCTGCAAAAACAACTACCTAAATTGAAAGCATATTCTTTATCAAATATTATTGAAAGTCATGAGCTTTAAAAAATAATATGAGAGAGGGCATACTTGCTGGCTCTGAAAAATTAATTTTCTAGAGTGCGATTGTGTGGCATCGCCTCTATTCGCTTGGGAGTAGTTATTTGGCTCCTAGTTTTGATTTATGTTGGGGTTGCCCCCAGACTGAGATTATGGGGGGTGTTGTGGGTTATTGGCCCCTGTCCAGGATCTCCCCAAATATAGATTACAGCTGCCTAGGTGACCTTAGGTCAAAGACCCAACCAAGCTGTCTACAACAATTGATGTGCTTAATAACTCAAGAGGATGAGGCAACCAAGTTCCCCTGTCCCTGGCTGGTGTATGCTGGCTTGGGGGGAGGAGGGAAAAATGGCTATCTTTTAGGTGATTGTCGTTAGTCATGTGGGTATAGGATGGTACGAGGTTCATTTCTAGATGCCTAGGTCAAGGGATCCTCTTGATAGGATCGCTTGATGACATGTAAGGCATCTCTATATCGTGGGATTTTTGGGAAACGATAGGTATAGTGCCAATAGATGGTGCAGATAGCGCACGCATGATTGGTACGCAATGCTTTGCCTTTACCTTTGGTGGTAAGTTCCTTTTTACAGGAACGTGGTGTCTCGATGTCTGTCTCAGATCCAAGGAGTGTTTTTAATTCATCCATCTCTGCACAGATATGGGTAGGGTGACCTATTACATCACATATGAAGAAGACTGGTGAATCCCGTTGAATGGGAGGGGTCACCATCTTCTTCCCTCTCTTCTCGGTTTTCTTAGTCGTAATCACCAGTTTTTCAATGGGATTTTCCTTTGCAGGGGTGGTTTAAACCGTTTCTTGGATGAGTGGGGCCTCCTCGAGACTGAGGGGCTTCAATCCCGTGGTACTAACGTGGGTGGCTCATGTTCCTGTAGGGGGAACGAGGTACCAAACTGGAATTTCCAATGATATGTTGGGTAATACCAGTGTTTCCAAAACCTACTGGGAGACAAAACTAGCTGGGAGGTAGAGGAAAGGGGTTTGGGAGGTGGCATAGGCTAGAGAGGTTGTTATGGCCGATGAATCAATGCCATTATTTCTTGTGTCTATGTCCTGACTAGCTTTGGCGCTTGATGTGGACATCATGCAGACTGGATCCCCTATGACATCAGGCGATGACTCAGGGATTATGGGAGGATCTCCTAGGAATGACCCTAGAATGAACGACGGTTTGAATTGGCCGGGGCAATATTCTTGGTACCATGACAGAGCATCTGAGACTGTATCTACATAGGGTATAATTAGATTAGTGTTTCTTAAGGGTCGCTTCTTGCTGTGCGTTAGTTGGTCTACAGTAACGATGCGGTCCTCATGGGGAAACATCACCATGCAGAATATGGAGGAGTCTATGGCAGACATGGCATACATATAACTCCACCCAAGGAGTATATTGTAGTCCAGGTGAGAATCTAAGACTTTAATGTCAATTTGGACCATATTTCCATATAGGCAAACTGGGATGTTTTTGTAGAGGTCGGTAGGGGTCGAAGGACGACCATCGTATGCTCAAAGCGTGATGACTAAGGGTTTTAGGTCTGGAGAACCTAACTTCTGCCAAATATTTTTGGACATGATGCATGTGGATGCATCCTCATCTATGACACATCGGTGGATAGTGACATTTTACAGACACTAGTATCTAGAAGGCGACCATGGAAGGAAGCCGAGTGGTGGCTTTGTCTAAGTCAAAATCCATTAGGTGCATATCAGAAAGGTCGATAGTGCATAACACTGAAAGGAGGGCTTTCCATTGTTTTGGGCATGACTGCAATACTTCAAAAGTTGACATAGCAACAGGAGATTGTGCTAAATCGTCCACGATACAATAATTATGTTCCGCTTCGGAGTAGTTCCCTTCTCACCTATTAGGTCCCTTCGCCATTTTTGGAAATGGTTCTATAGGCATCTTTGCAATGGTCAAAGGTGCATTCAGTGCACTGGTACTTGCCCCTGACGTATTGGTGTCTAGTGGGGTGTAGTAATTGTGATTTTGTGTTTGGAAAAACATCTCTTCTCCAGTAATGTAGATTTCATGGTTGTTTTACCCAGAATCATCTATATTTTTCTAGTGAGTGCTTACCTTCCCTTGATTGGGGAAAGGTTCTTGCATCACAGCTGGTTGTTGGGAATATCCTCCTTCTCCTCAGTTACTCTATAGCTTCTTCAGGAAAGGGAGATCGGGAGAATGATGAGTATAGTGACCGTACTCACCACATATCGAACAAGAATGGTTTGTTCGAAGAGGTGGCCTTTTTCTCTGCCATTGGGCATTGCTCGACTCCTAGTTCTGATTTTAGTTGGAGTTGCCTCTAGCCCAGGATTGCGGTGGGCATTGTTGGTTGCTACCCTCCTTTCTAGGGTTCCCTTTTGGCTTGTTTTTGGATTTTTTCTTCACCATGTTATGAGGTTAGTTCTCCTTATTATATTGGTGTGGTTGGTTTTGGGACGGCTACACAAAGTTCACCTATGAATTGTTTTTCATAGGTGGGTCGTGTGTTGGGGACTCAGTGTAATGCGGTACCTAGTTTGCACCTGACTGTTGAAGGGGAGTTCTTTTGTCAATGTTTCTTTCTGTGTACTGATTCCTCTAATCCAGAGGATAAGGTCCTCCTTGGTGATACACTGGTGCCCTATTGGTCACCTTTTTTTGGGGCATATGATGACTTTTAAAACTGGGTTGACACACGTTTTGGATAGAACTGTATATGTAACCAGGGTTTTTACTGCTACTTTTTAGGTAACCTTGGGTCAGTGACCCAATTAGTCCATCTGTAGAGTTTGACATGCCTGGGAATTCTTGATAATTTTTCAGGCATGGGGCATTAGGTAGGATGCCATTAAATGTATCCTGACTGTGTAAAAATCATCTCAAGCTTTTGGGCTTTGTTGATCGCATCCTCTTCAGATGTGGGATCCTGCTGCACCGCATCCTTTGAAATCTCTGCTGTAAAAGTTTTCAAGAACAAATCTAAGAGAATCCGATCGTCGATTTTAGCTTTACATAAACTGTGACACCGCCTCCATTCATGGAGATGGCCCGAGATATGGATGATGGGGGTTTGTCTAAAATGAGTCAGTAATTCCATTATGGAATCATGGTGAATGGGTAAATGAAAATATGTTAGGAACGCGGTAGTGATGGCACTAAAGGCTCCATGTGAAGCTGAGGTTTGCTCCACATACCACTTCGCGATGACTCCTATAAGAGTACGTTGAAATAATCTCAATCAAATAGTTTCATGAATGATACTATTTGATGAGCACCACAAGTGAAAGTTCATGACATGATTACTTGGGTCTTCCACCTAATTGCCTTCGAATTTTTGTATATCCGAAGGGAGCTTCGTGGGCATGAGAGGTCATGTAGGATTGTGTGTGATGGGGTCATTCGTCATCTTGGTTAAATCAGGAAGATTCAATGAAGCTCAGAAAGGTGACTGAGAGGTAGACGCCATTGAAATGTGTGAAGACACAAGGTTCTAGTTAGAATGAGGGTTAGTGTGTGACGTACCCTGCTGTGTATTCAGCTAGCTTCCCAAATGGGACGCACTTCTCTGCCCCCTAGGGGTCATGGGAGGAGTTGTTTGTGTTGTGGTGTTGGGAGACCGACTAGGGTTCCAAACTACAGCTACCACAATAAAGGACGAACCAATAATGGTGGAAGTGCTATGTATTTGACGCCTGAATGGTGAAAGACCTGGAACCCCTCTCGGTAATGGGGGGAGGTCCAAAAGACACCTGGATCGACGAGGTTCTGTTGGGACCTTTCAAGTGTCGCATAGGTTTGGTTTTGGAAAATTTTTATAGGATAGAGTTTATGATCAAACCATACTTATTGTCACATACATAGAATAAAGTGAAAATAAAATAAATTTCCCTTTAAATTAATCTATGTGATCAAGCAATCAAAAATTGGTTTTTGTTCGTTTGCATATGATACTCAAAACCCTAGAAGACCTATGCATCCTCACACACTCAAAAGTAACTGGGCCTTGAGAATATTTATTGTGAGTGTTGGCACAATGTCCTGCAAGAGCTTGCAATTCCCCTAGTCAGCCGAAGAGAATCCACCAAGATAAGGGTAGAGGGCGTGGCGCTTTATTGCACCGTCACCTAGAGGGAAAATGCTACTCTAGTTTTTGGCCACTAAGAACCACTGTCCCAGGTGAGTTTTTGAGTCTCGGGCCTCTTGGTGGTCAACTAATAGTACCGAGTATCAGTTGGGTTAGGTAACCCCAACTGATACCGCACGCACTGTGCCTAAGCCTAACCCCCTCTAAAATGGGTCTTTGCCATGCTCGATTTTTCTTTTCCATGGGCTGATAGGTAGATTTGAAGCTCCCTAAATACACAAATTCTATGTTTCAATATGAATTATGATCAAGGCGGCTTATTGGATGCCTACCCACTTGATCCTAACTTAAGCTATAAATTCTTTTGTGGCCCCTGTGGGAAGAATTTAGTGAGTTTGGTTAAGTTAATTTTAGGTGTATTTTCTTCACTTAGTGGGTGAGTGTGAGTGAGAAAAAAGTGGGCAAGCACATAGTTTGAACGTGTGGATATCGATGATCCTTTACAAAATCCCCTATTAAACTATGTTGTATTGTTCCTGGCTCAAATGGAAAACATGTGCGAATAATGGGCTACTTTCAATTTTTCCTTGTTAATCTATTTGACCAATTATAGGGACATGGCAAGTTGTTAATAGGGAGCATTCATATGCTTACCTAGGATCACTGGAGGGTGCAAAGGTAGCATAGATTACTTGCTCTTATATAAACAATTCAATCCTAATCTCAAAATTCCTAGTGCAAAAATTGAACTAAACTAAAACTTCTACACTAGCAAAAAGAAAACTAGCTATGCATGTGTGGTCTTGAGCCACTTACTTGGGCTAGTTATCTAGGTGTGTATGTACCAAAATTTGAAAAACGTAAATATTTTCAAAATGCAATTTATTTTTCCCCCCTATTTAAACTATATGTGATCTTTGCAACTTGAAGTAAAACTAACACTAAACCTACATGAAGTAGCTAAAAGTGAGCTTTAACAAGTTGCAGGGTACCACAATGACTGTTGGAAGGTGTATTAGGGGCTACCAAGCACCTTACAAGCAGGAAAAAATAGAAACTTGGGAAAAAATTCTCATTTTGTATTTTTCACGCAAAAGGCTAAGACAGGCGCGCTCTCTACATGTGGGTCAGCTCTGAATGCATGTCCTGCACCTTTGTCAGAATAAAATGTGTGGAAATTCCCACGAAAACAATTTTTGGAGGTGTTCAACTTTAGTCTTTCACTTGGGATGAACTAGGGACTGCAAGAGAAATCAGGGGAAATTCAGTTCCACTCCACGACACTAACAAAGGTCTCTTCAAAAAAGGCACAACCACATAAAATTGGTAATAAAACGTTAGTGGAGTTGCCAATCCTATTGTACTGTGTTTGGTTCACATATGTGCGAAATCACACCAACTTAAGGGGTGTGGTTTACCCCATTAAGCTATCGGTAACAGGAAAAAAAAGAAGTGGATTCAAGCAAGTTAGTGGAACAAGCTAGAAACAATAAGCATACTAGATAGAGAAAAAAGCATGCATATGTAAACTAAAACTAAAAAAAAATAAACAGAAGCTCTAAAAAGATTCAAACGACAATAATTATGTGAACGGTGGCTCTAGGCCCCTCTTATTGAGCAATGGTAGTAAGAAGAGTGAAACTTTACCCTCTTGCGAAAGAGCCCCTAGAAAATGGTTCTAGGTCCCGATGCAAGGATTTTTTTATGCCAAGCTTACCTCGGTGCAATCTCCCTCTCTCTCTACTATGTTGGACTGAACTTCTTGGATGGCCAACAATTGATTCCCCTCTATCTTCAGCTTAGGGTCACACACTGCTGGTATTTCCTGGGAAATTCTGGCCAGCATAACAATGTGATCACCAATTCTTCATCTCATGGTGGTCTTATATAAGAAATTTCAAATCCAACCTTCCCTCTCTTGGTACATGGAGGATGGTGACCCAAGAGAGGGGTATGATTCCTTTATGTGCTCCAAATATTCCATTGTGTGCTCACATAGTGTCTAAGGAGGACTTGGTGGCTGTCCTTAGGTGGCTTCATGTAAAGCATCACTTGTGCTTTTCTTTGTGTGGTCCTCGATAGTGACATTTCACCACTCTCAGCAATGCGTGCATATCAGGAAAAAAAGGCAAGCAGAAGGTGCTCTTCACGAAGGATTATGCATGCAAATAGCATTTAGGGCTAGTTAAAATTTGATTTTCCTCAGACCTTAGTGATTTTTAAATAATTTCCAGTTTCTGTAATGTCTTCCACCCCTCTAAATCCTTTTTCTTGACATTAATTAATGTTGTCTTCTATTGTACAATGTTCCAGTGTTAACAAGGGGTAAAAATTCTGCTGAACTTGGTATTGGATTTGTCCAAGATGTTACAGACCTATTGGCAGATGTTTTGGATGTAGATGTGCCACCGGTGGGAAATAGTTGAAGGATCTAGGAAAATTTATCCGTCATCGCATTCCTCTATTTCTCGAGGGCCTCCTCGAACAATATTTTGATAGGATATTCTGCTCCCTCGTCTTTCTTTCCTTCCGCCATGGCGGGTCATTGGGGTTTGCAAGGCTGATCTAGGAAGGGTGCAACCGGATCGAGCCCGAAATACTTATACCCTAACCGCGTTGGGGACATGCAAATACAAACAGAAAAATAGTAGACTCGCTCTGATACCATTGATCCGGATTTATGTAGGAACACAACAGAATATAGATATAACCATAAACATAGAGACGCAGCGGAAATAATGCTTCATCTTATTAATAAAATAATGACTGAAATAGGCTTACAAACTCAATGGAAACTAGCTATGGCACTAGTAGCTTATCTCTTAGAAGAGATGTGGCAGGCGCAGGCCTCTAAATTGGGTTACATTAAGGCTCGAAGGCCTATTACATACATAATCGGAATAGATGAGCCAGGGTACTAGTAGCCTATCCCCGAGAAGAGATGTGACAGCTACAAGCCCCTGAACTGTGTTATAATGAGGCTCGAAGGCATATTTATTTTTTAGAAATAATGTAAAACCCAAAACATCCAAAAACCTAACCCTAGGAGATGAAGCGCCAAAACTATGGGCCCTCTTTGGGTAAATTGTTGTTTCGACTTCCCGGGGATGTAACTTTGCATCTGATCTTCATTTGACATGCTCAATAGCTCGTTAGAAATATCTATATGAGGACTACAAATTTTTGTGTGAGAAACATCAATCCATGGAACCATATTGCTCCTAGCTTTCCCAAAAATTTTCGTTTAGGGCCTCAATGTGGCTCTAGAAATTCAGGACCCGAAAAACTTCTAAATATAGTAAGTTGTGTTGCAACTTGAAAATGGAAAAAATTTATGGTAGGAGTTCAAATGGAATAGGTGGGTGGCCACTGATATCCACCTATATCATTAATGTCCCAAAACGGCTTTAGGTGTCCAAGACCAGAAAAACTGCTAAAAATAGTAAGTTGTTGGAAGTGAAAAGCTGCAACAATTGATGGTGCAGGTCCAAATGGAATAGTTGGGTGGCCACCGATATCCACCTGGACCATTTCTCCCTCCTTAGGAAGCAATGTTCTTGATTGCGTTAAGTTCCTCCATGGAGGGGAAAATTTTGCTGAACTTGGTATTGGATTTGTCTAGGATGTCGGGGACTTGTTGGCAGACATGCTGGATGTAGATGTGTTGCCGGTGGGAAGCGGTTGAATGATCTGGGAAAATTTATCCATCATCGCATTCCTCTGTTTCTTGAGGTCCTCCTCGAACAATATTTTGATAGGATATTCTTCTCCCTCGTCTTTCTTTCCTTCCACCATGGGGGGTTGTCGAGGTTTTCAAGGCTGATCTTGGAAGGGTGCAACCAGATTGAGCCTGAAATCCTTATACCCTAACCATGTTGGGGACATGCAAAGAAAAATAGAGAAAGAGCATACCCGCTCTGATAATAATGATTTGGATTTATGCAGGAACACAACAGAATATAGATATAACCATAAACAAAGAGACGTAGTGGAAATAATGCTTCATTTTATTAATAAAAGAATGACTGAAATAGGCTTACAAACAAAATGGAAACTAGCTATGGCACTAGTAGCTTATCTCTAAGAAGAGATGTGGCAGGCGCAGGCCTCTGAACTATGTTACATTGAAGCTCGAAGGCCTATTACATATATAATGGGAATAGATGAGCTAGGGTACTGGTAGCGTATCCCCGATAAGATATGTGATGGCTACAAGCCCCTGAAATGTGTTACAATGAGGCTCGAAGGCCTATTTATTGTTGAGAAACAATTTAAAACCTGAAAAGTCCAAAAACCTAACCCTAGGAGATGAAGCGCCAAAACTATGGGCCCTGTTTTGGTAAACTAGTGTTTCAACTTCCCCAGGACATAACTTTGGCATCTGATCTTCATTTGATGCACTCAATAGCTTGTTAGAAATATCTATTCAAGGACTACAACTTTTTGTGTGAGCAACATCGGTCTATGGCCCCATGTTTCTCCTAGTTTCCCCAAAAAATGTCGTTTATGGCCTCAAAACGGCTCCGGAAGTTCACGACCCAAAAAATTGCTAAATATAGTAAGTTATGCTGAAAATTTCAAATAGAAAGAACTGATGGTGGGGGTTCAAATGGAATAGGTGGTCAGACACTAATATCCACCTAGATAATTAATACCCCAAAATGGCTTCGAGGACGCAGGACCCAAAAACCTGCTAGAAATAGTAAGCTATTGGAACTGAAAAGCTGCAAGAATTGATGGTGCAGGTCCAAATGGAAAAGGTGGGTAGCCATCGATATCGATATGGACCATTCCTCCCTTCTTAGGAAGCAATGGTCTCCATTGCATTAATTTCCTCTACGGGGGGGGGGGGGGGGAATTCTGCAAAACTTGGTATTGGATTTGTCCTGGATGTCGCGGACCTTTTTGTGGACGTGCTAGATATAGATGTGCCGTCGGTGGGTAGAAGTTGAAGGAGATGGAAAATTTTATCCATAATCATGTTCCTCTGTTTCTCGAGGGCCTCCTTGAACAATATTTTGATAGGATCTTCTGCTCCCTCATCTTTCTTTCCTTCCGCCATGTGGAGTTGTCGAGGTATGCAAGGCTGATCTTGGAAGGGTGCATCGGATCGATCTCGAAATCCTTATACCCTAACTGTGTTGGGGACATTCAACGAAAACAGAGAAAGAGTAGAATCGCTCTGATACCACTGACCTAGATTTATGAAGGAATGTAATAGAATATAGATATAACCATAAACACAGAGATGCAACAGAAATAATGCTTCATTTTATTAATAAAAGAATGACTGAAATAGGCTTACAAACATAGTGGAAACTAGCTAGGGCAATGGTATCTTATCTCTAAGAAGAGATGTGGCAGGCTCAGGCCTCTGAATTGTGTTACATGGAGGCTCGAAGGCCTATTACATACATAATGGAAATAGATGAGCTAGGGTACTGGTAGCGTATCCCTGAGAAGAGATGTGATGGCTACAAGCCCCTGAACTGTGTTATAATGAGGCTCGAAGGTCTATTTATTGTTGAGAAACTATGTAAAACCTAAAACATCCAAAAACATAATTGTAGGAGATGAAGCGCCAAAACTGTGGGCCACATTTGGGTAAATTGGTGTTTCAACTTCCCAGGGACATAACTTTGGCATTCGATCTTTGTTTGACATGCTCAATAGCTTGTTATAAATATCTGTCCAAGGACTACAACTTTTGGTGTGAGAAACAATAGTCCATGGACCCATGTTGCTCCTGGTTTTCCCAAAAAATGTCTTTGAGGGCCTCGAAATGACTCTAGAAGTTCAGGACCAAAAAAGCTGGTAAATATAGTAAGTTGTGCTGCAACTTGAAAATGGAAAGAACTAATGGTGGGGCTTCAAATGGAATAGGTGGTTGGCCACCGATATCCACCTAGATCATTAATGCTCCAAAATGGCTTCCGACATGCAGGACCTGAAAACCTGCTAAAAATAGTAAGCTGGTAGAAGTGAAAAGCTGTAAGAATTGATGGTGCAAGTCCAAATGTAATAGGTGGGTGGCCACCGATATCCACCTGGATCATTCCTCCCTGCTTTGGAAGCAATGGTCTCCATTGCATTAAGTTCCTCCATCGAGGGGGGGAAGTCCTGCTGAACTTGGTATTGAATTTTTCTAGGATGTCGTCAATATGTTGGTAGATGTGCTTGATGTAGATGTGTCGCCGGTGTGTAGTAGTTGAAGGATATGGGAAAAGTTATGCATCATGTCATTCCTCAGTTTCTGGAGGGCCTCCTTGAAAAATATTTTGATAGGATCTTCTGCTCCCTCATCTTTCTTTCCTTCCGCCATGTGGGGTCATCGGGGTTTGCGAGGCTGATCTTGGAAGGGTGCAATTGGATCGAGCCCAAAATCGTTATATGTTTACCAAATTGTGGACATGCAAATAAAAAGAGAGAAAGAGTAGACCCTCTTTGATACCACTGATCCAGATTTATGCAGGAACGCAATAGAATATAGGTATAACCATAAACATAGAGATGCAGTGGAAATAATGCTTGTTTTTATTAATAAAATAATGAATGAAATAGGCTTACAAATATAATGGAAATTAGCTAGGGTACTGGTAGCTTATCTCTAAGAAGAGATGTGGCAGGCGCAGACCTCTGAACTGTGTTACATTGAGTCTCAAAGGCCTATTACGTACATAATGGAAATAAATGAGCTAGGGTACCGGTAGCATATCCCTGGGAAGAGATGTGATGGCTACAAGCCCCTAAAATGTGTTAAAATGAGGCTTGAAGGCCTATTTATTGTTGAGAAATAATTTAAAACCCATAACGTCCAAAAACCTAACCCTCGGAGATGAAGCACCAAAATTGTGGTCCCCGTTTGGGTAAATTGGTGTTTCAACCTCCTGAGGACATAACTTTGGCATCCGATCTCTGTTTGACGCACTCAATAGCTCGTTAGAAATATCTGTCCGAGGACTATAAATTTTGGTGTGAGAAAAATCTATCCATGGACCCATGTTTCTATCGGTTTTCCCAAAAAATGTCGTTTAGGGCCTCAAAACGGCTCCAGAAATTGAAGACTCGAAAAACTGCTAAATATAGTAATTTATGTTGCAACTTGAAAATGGAAAGACCTGATGGTGGGGGTTCAAATGGAATATTTGGGTAGCTACCGATATGCACCTAGATCTTTAATGCCCCAAAACATCTTCACGAAGGATTATGCGTTGTAATATCCCAAAATCGGGACTACTAGCAAGGCATGCCTAAAAAAAGAGACTTATATTCTGATTCATGATCCAAAAGATGGGGAAAAGCGCTATTTTAGCCCTAAAAAGGTTAATTTCAGATATTTGCATAAAACTAAGGGCAAAGGATTGTGGGATCCCATAGCTCAGGTCATAAGAGACTTAAATATAAAATTTCAGCCCAAACAAATGACTCTAGCTATGTTAAACAGATCTACCACTCCCAATATGGCTTAAAAATGCTGAAATCCCATGACTTTTACTAAAAAGAATTTTAATGAAGCATGTACAACGTCATTTACAGAGGTTTTCTGCTACAATATGATTCCAACATCTGATATGGATTTTTATTGCTCAGAACATGAAGAAAAATGGAGATCTATCTTCTTTACACATCAGAAAGATAACCCGGCAAGGATTTCCTGAAAGTACAAGTGTAAGAATGACATATCTGAAGAATATGGATCTGGAAAACACAGTTTACTACAGCTTTATAAGAAAATATCTGAATAATACTTGAGAGAGAAGAAGAATGATGTATAGTGCTTTTCCGGGAGAAGGCTTGGCCCTTCCTCCAAGGAAAAAGCTCACAAGCAAGGGATCAAACCGTGCTACTGTAACACTCTAGAAAATGACGCAGTTTTTGAAGCTAACTGCATTGTAGATGCTAAGGAGTGAGTTGGAAACATGCAAAAATATTAAATCTGAAGCTCCAACAACAGATGCACTCTTCCAGGAGGTTAAATGACACACTCACTGAGAAGAACCACCAATACCAGCTAGATCTGAGCAGATCTAGTCTCCACTTGCTGCAACTCACTAAAACAAGTAAATCACAGTAGGATTTACGCTGTATAAGGGAGATGGAGCTTGGCCATATGGCTGATAGTGGAAGAGAAGTGAAATTCCCTCCAAGAGCTACTCAATGGAAGGAGAAAGAATCCCTAAACAAAAAATCCTCACAATTCTCTACTAAATAGCCAAGAGAATGAGATATGTCTAAACAGATAATATAATCTGAAAATATAATATCATCCAACAACATTCTCGTGAGCCTTTCCCTTCCTTTTATAAGATGAGAGCTTTGCAAACCCTAAACCACCTTGAGGAATTATCTCCTTTCACATGAGGGCCTCCTTTTAGAACTCCGCTTTTCCTCCATGAGGTGCATTGAATCTAGACTGCATTGTAGATTTGGTCAAGGTTGACCCAGTCTCATAGCTCAAACCCATTCACACCTACAAGCGCAATCAATCCAGCTCACAAATGTCTACCTATGCTGATCCTTGTTCACACTGAACTGGTTTTATCGATGATCTCTTCTTCTTCATGCATGCATGTTGACTTAGTCAAACTTGCCTATGTCCTCATCCATTTTCCCTTGTTCACACCCATTAGTGTAAAATCCAACTACTAAGATGATCCCCTTTTCACATTATAAGGATATTTTATTGAGAAAACCCTGATTTTCCTTTGTTCACATTGGGAATTGATTTATTTTGATGTTTTTAGGAGTTTACATGTTCTCCTTTACATTTTATGCATCAATTTATAAAATCAAAACAAAATGAAACATTCCTATTAGCTTCGGCTAATTAGGAATATTACATGCGCACAAATAGCATTTAGGACTAGTTAAAATTTGATTTTCCTCAGACCTTAGAGATTTGTAAATACTTTCCAGATTCAATAATGTCTTCCACCCCTATAAATCCTTTTTCCTATAATTAATTAATGTCGTCTTCTGTTGTATGATTTTCTAGTGTTAACAGGGGGGAATTCTGTTGAACTTGGTATTGGATTTGTCCAGGATGTCGTGGAACTGTTGGCAGATGTGTTGGATGTAAATGTGCCACTAGTGGGCATCAGTTGAAGGATCTGGGAGAAGTTATCCATCATCATGTTCCTTTGTTTCTTGAGGGCCTCCTCGAACAAGATTTTGATAGGATATGTTGCTCCCTCGTCTTTCTTTCCTTCCGCCATGGGGGGTCATCAGGGTTTGCGAGGCTGATATTAGAAGGGTGAAACCGGATCGAGCCTAAAATCCTTATACCCTAACCTCATTGGGGTAATGAAAAGAAAAAAAGAAAAATAGCAGACTCGCTCTGATACCACTGATCCAGAATTATTGAGGAACACAACAGAATATAGATATAACCATAAATAGAGAGACGCAGCGGAAATAATGCTTCATTTTATTCATAAAATAATGACTAAAATAGGATTAAAAACATAATGGAAACTAGCTATGGCACTAGTAGCTTTTCTATGAGAAGAGATGTGGCAGGGGTAGTGTAATGTTCCCAATTTTAGCCTCAAGCTAAAATGGAACATTATAGTTTCATATTTTATTTTTGATTAATAAAATGGGTAAGGAGAAACCTTAGCCCACTTCAGATGAAGAAATAACACTCCTCATGTGAAAAGGAGGAGAATAAAGCAGCTGAAATAAACACCTAAGGGTGTGAATGGAACCCAACTCACTTGATTAGTCATCTTTGACTAAAGTCAACAGCGCTACCCAAGGAGGAGAGGCTTCCTAGAGAAGCTGCGTAGTTTTGGAGGGAAGACACTCATGTGAAAGTGGAAACCCTAACTGGTGGGACCATGGTGGAGAATAGTTCCCTTTCTTTATATGGAGGAGATGGTAGCCCATTTGCATACATGTTTTGGAGTTTCAGACTTGGATCTGCAAAGGCTTGCATCCCCGGGTTGTTTAGCAGGGTGATGGTGCCCTTGGGCATTAGGGTGTTTCCCGGTTGGGAATCCCTACCTCTTCCTCAAGGAAGGATGAGGATTGAACTTATTTTCCTCAATCCAGCATTGGCCACAGCTACATTCATCACCTACAGCGTTAGCTCTGCAACAGAGAGGACGTTGTGTTGCTGGGTGCAGCAAGAGAGGAACTCATGGAGTCTCTCTTGTCTTGTTTCTTCAGTGGAGGAATGATATACTCATTAGAGGAGATGAAAGGAGGATTCTTGGGCTTCATATCAGATCTGTTGGCATGGGCGAACATTCCATCATCTCCCACTGCGCAGTCCATGGAGGAAACTGTGTTATTTCAGAGGAGGCAGTGAGAGAGGGTTTCATGAGCTCATCAAGAGTGTGTTTCTGAGACAAAGTGATCAGCACTTTGTATTAGAGAAATTATCAGAGGAGGGAAATCACATTTCAGATCTGCCATGGCCTCATTCGTATTCCAGTTCAGTTGCAGTGACAACTCTGTTGTCACATTTTGGTTTTCTCTGACATTTCTACCAATCTTCATAGATTTGCTAGAAATCTTGTATTTCAGCCCATCTCTTGTCATTGGGCTATTTTCTTGTATTCCTTAAAACATATGTACATTTATTCATATTCAGCAGCTACTACTCTCATAGAGACTGTGCAAGCATGGTCCTCCGACATTTTTTGTAGCTGCAGCAACATTTCTATTTCATGGTGTAATCATTGGAGATTGATTCCCATTGTCTAAAGGGTTCATTCCTCATGATATTTATATTTATTGTTACTGATATGATACTATAATGATGGCTTCATACATTTCCCTCTTCTGGTGTATTTCATATTTGCAAATTTATTGGTTATGTTCATGTATTGTTGTAGCTCTCTCATTGAGCCTTGTTTTAGAGATCTAGTTTGGGGAGATCTGAATAACCCATCTAGATGTATTTCTTTGAGCTCATTTTCTGCAAGGGAGTTTTATTGAAGTTTTATAGGGCATCTCGATGGTGTTTTGTCTTATTCTTGCAGAGACTTCCTTATACAGTGTCCTCAAGGACCCTGTAGCAGAAATTCCCGAAGTGGAAATATTTCATATCCATAGACAAAGTCTGTGAAGGGCCAGCTAGCTTCTGGATCTCACACTTCCTTGTGAAGGTGAAATATGTGGTAAATACCCCAGCATTCAATCTCTGGAATGGACTTGTAGTATTTCTATAGAAAGATAAATTTTAATATCTCAAGATATTCTCGACGAAGAAGCAAGTTCCAGATTTGGAACATTACGGTGGTATTAGAGCATGATCTTGGCTCAGCCTGTGCCCAAGATCTAATGCCATCAGTAAGAGGAGCTTCTCTCCAAGGAGGGGAGAATGATAGAGGAAACAAGGAAAGAGGAATGATGGAAGAGGAGGTTTCCCTTCTTCTTTTCCAGACCATTGGGAACATCATTGAAGATCTGATGAAAGGGAAAATTTGGAGGAATTTCCTGAAAGGGGTTTGTGGATGAAGCAATCCCTAGCTATTCTCACGAAGGGTGTGAGAATTTAGTCACACATGAAGATCCAAATCATAGTACATTTCCCATAGCTACTGCAAGAAGGATGGAGGGAAAGAGTTGAGGCCTTTGGAGGAGCAGCGCTGCAACTCAAAGGTACGATTCATGATGATTAATTTCAGAGTTCTATTTAATTTTTTCATGCACATGAGAGATCATATGTGGAAGTCACAAAGAGTTTTGCAAAGGGGATTGATGAAAACCAATGTGAAACATGGTGTGACAAAACTTCAAACACGTTGCATGCATGGAAGGGGACCACGAAACAAAGATCATTCCATCTTCTAGAGGGGGAGAAATCAAGAGAATGACGTACTAGAGGCAAGACCCCCATTTTATGAAGGGAACTCTTCCATTTTTTAGGGTGTGGAGATGTTTCTCTCAAAGGAAGGCCAAGATCCAAGGCCTCTCATTGAGGGGGAGATACACTCACATGTTGGCAGAGAGGAGGTGCATAGAAGAATCTACAATGCTACACGATTGAAGAAGAAGAAGAGCAGAAGGATCAACATGAAGGGATGATGGACATTCACGCTTATCTATTTTAGAGATTCTCTTCACATGGGAGAGGGACTACACTGCGTATTAGAGAGAGAGGGACTTTTCATTCCTCTCATATACACAGTCCACTTCCTATCTTGATGTCTCACCTTTGGAGGCATTCCACTTGGGAGGCCACATGATCTAGAGATGATGAGAGGAATCATGCTATTTGGTTCACCACTCTTCGATTTCGGAGAGGTGGAGACATTAGAGGAATCCAACACAACGCAGAGAGTTTGGGAATAAGCACAAGGAGGAGGGATGCACTCTCTCACTTTCAGAACCACCCATTCTCATTAGTTTTACTGTGCAGACAAAGTTACTGTATGGATAGGGGATAGCATCTTCATGATGGCGGATGACTGCTCCATGGATTTGGTGAGAGAGAGGTTACTTCCTTTGGTGAAGAACTCTTTCATTCTTTGGAGTATATGGAGGCCACTCATGCTTACATTGCCCAGAATCAGGAAATTCTTTGGAGGTGATAGTCTCTCATGGGAGGCTCATTTTTAGAGAGCATCATTTATATTCGAGCATGAGTAGCTACATGATGGCATGGCAGAAAATTGGAGGATGAATTTGGCATGAGGGGATGCCAAGGAAGCAGGCAGCATCGTGATGGAGCACCATATTGCAGAACACCAGCACTGTCTATATGGAGGATTGATCCGGGATGGAGGACTCAGCTTTGGTTGAGTATTCCCCAGGATCTTGGTGCATGCATGATTCTTGATGACCAGGAGGGATATGACTGATACAGATTTGATGATATGGTCATATAACACTATGGCATACTCTTCTTGACTAGGGCTTCTAGTCTCAAGGAGACACTATTGCATGCAGCACATGAGGACTTCCTAGCTATGCATTTGGATGCATACTCTGATTGCTAGAGGAGTTCACCTGGGAGGGCATTCAGTATGATCTACATCAACATATGGATAGATGCATAGCCCGGTTGACTTTGGATAGGTTGGCACAACCATTCCCTTACTCATTGGAGGAGAGGGAGAGCATTCAGATGAGCCATTTCAGCTCAAGAGCTCTAGTGCATGATGGAGGAGGTATAATCTCATGTTTTGTATTGTACTACGTTTCATTGATTGAGGAGCATGATGTATTAAGGAGGCTTGTTTCTTCTTGCATTTTTCATGAGGATGTACTTGTAGTTACTTGTAGCCTTGATTTTGGCTATTTTTGTGCTGGCTTTGGGGGAAGCCACATGCTTCTTCGTGTGCACCATTGGCACCAAATTGTGATTTCATGTTTCATATTGTGAGGAGATTTTGTGGAAACAAACAAGTGGCTATTATAGCACTTGTTACTTCTATTTTTGAGGTAGGCCAAGAGGCACTGCGTAGGTTCCATGAGTGGAACTTTGAACCACTCTCTGGTTGTCATTTGACAGCTTGCTTTTATTGTGTATTGCTCCTTGCATTTCTAATGTTGGTACACTCATGAGGAGAATTATTCAGAGAGTATTGTATGTACAACCCATTGTGAGCATGATTCTCCCCATTGTATATGTTTTATCTTGCAAGAGATACCATGGGCAAACCATGATTGCCACATTGCTACTTGTACCTTCTTGTGGGAGGGAGCACTTGGAGAATTTGCAAAGGAATTTCATGGCTGATTTTTCTTGATGGGGTAGCTTGGGCTATTCTTGGAGGCCACACTTTTCCAGCCGAAAGACAAAGGTAGCCCCATATGTGCAGCAAATGGAGAGAGGGCCATCATGGGAAAACAAAACAACTCTCCATTCGGCCCCAACACATTGCGAGAATCAGGGGTGAGATTTTTACTTGGATGATTGCATGGATGAGAGGATCATCATTGGGAGCAGAATTTTCCCATGCATATCATCACTCCTACCTTAAGGAGGCCACATTCCAGCATGAATGATTCCACTACACCTTCTATCTTTCCATGAGAAGCATCACTTTCAACTTGCATACTTGGGAGACAGCATTGGAGGACAGATTTATTGCAGCATATTTGAGCAGTGGTGGGACCATTGATGAGGAGGCCACAAGAGAAGAAGGGGGAGAAATTTTTTTTTTCTCTATGCAGTTTCTTGAGGGCAAGCAACATGTGGGAGGGGAGGACTGTAATGTTCACAATTTTAGCCTCAAGCTAAAATGGAACATTATAGTTGCATATTTTATTTTTGATTAATAAAATGGGTAAGGAGACACCTTAGCCCACTTTAGATGAAGAAATAACAATCCTCATGTGAAAAGGAGGAGAATAAAGCAGCTAAAATAAACACCTAAGGGTGTGAATGGAACCCATCTCACTTGATTAGTCATATTTTACTAACGTCAACAACGCTGCCCAAGGAGGAGAGGTTTCCTAGGGAAGCTGCACAATTTTGGAGGGAAGATACTCATGTGAGGGTGGAAACCCTAATTAGTGGGACCATGGTGGATAAGAGTTCCCTTTATTCATATGGACAAGATGGCAGCCCATTTGCATACATGTTTTGGAGTTTCAGACTTGGGTCTGCAAAGGCTTGCATCCTCGGGCTGTTTAGCAGGGTGATGGTGCCCTCGAGCACTAGGGTGTTCCCAGTCGGAATCCCTACCTCTAACTCAAGTAAGGATGAGGATTGAGCTTATTTTCCTCAATCCAACATTGGCCACAACTACATTCATCACCTACAGTGTTAGCTAGCAGAGAGGATGTTGTGTTGCTGGGTGCAGCAAGAAAGGAACTCATGGAGTCTCTCTTGTCTTGTTTCTTCAGTGGAGGAATGATCTACTCATTGGAGAAGCTACAAGGAGGATTCTCGGGCTTCATATCAGATCTGTTGGCATGGGCCAACATTCCATCATCTCCCAGTGCGTAGTCCATGGAGGAAACTATGTTATTTCATAGGAGGCAGTGAGAGATGGTTTCATGAGCTCATCAGGAGTGTGTTTCTAAGACAAAGTGATCAGCACTTTGTATTAGAGACATTATCAGAGGAGGTAAATTCATATTTCAGATCTGCCATGGCCTCATTCATATTCTAGATCAGTTGCAGTGACAACTCTATTGTCACATTTTGGTTTTCTCTTGCATTTCTAGCAGTCTTCATAGATTGGCTAGAAATCTTGTATTTCAGCCCATCTCTTGTCATTGGGCTATTTTCTTGTATTCCTTCAGCCATATGTACATTTATTCATATTCATCAGTTGCTACTCTCATAGAGACTGCGCAGGCATGGTCCTCCGGCATTTTGTGTAGCTGCAGCAACATTTCTATTTCATGGTGTAATCATTGGAGATTGATTTCCATTGTCTAAAGGGTTCATTCCTCATGATATTTCTGTTTATTGTTGCTGATATGATAATATAATGATGGCTTCATACATTTCCCTCTTATGGTGTATTTCAAATTTGCAGAGTTATTGTTTATGTTCATGTATTGTTGTAGCTCTCTCATTGAGCCTTGTTTTAGAGATATAATTTTGGGAGATCTAAATAACCCATCTAGATGTATTTATTTGAGCTCATTTCATGCAAGGGATTTGTATTAAAGTTTTTATAGGGCATCCCAATGGTTTTTTGTCTTATTCTTGCAGAGACTTCCTTATACAACATCCTCAAGGACCCTGTAGCAGAAATTCCCGAAGTGGAAATATTGCATATCCATAGACAGAGTCTATGAAGGGCTAGCTAGCTTCTGGACCTCACACTTCCTTGTCAAGGTGAGATATTTGGTAAATGCCCTAGTAGTCAATCTCTAGAATGGACTTGTAGTCTTTATATAGAAGGAGAAATTGGAATATCTCAAGATATTCCCAACGGAGCAACAAGTTCCAGATTTGTAACATTACACGTAGCCCTCTGAACTGTGTTACATTGAGGCTCGAAGGCCTATTACATACATAATGGGAATATATGAGCTAGGGTACTAGTAGCATATCCTCGATAAGATATGGGATGGCCACAAGCCCCTGAACTGTGTTACAATGAGGCTCAAAGGCCTATTTATTGTTGAGAAACAATGTAAAACCCAAAACATCCAAAAACCTAACCCTAGGAGATGAAGCGCTAAAACTATGGGCCCCGTTTGGGTAAAATGGTGTTTCAAATTCCCGAGGATGTAACTTTGCATCCGATCTTCGTTTGACACACTCAATAGCTCGTTAGAAATATCTGTTCGAGGAATACAACTTTTAGTGTGAGCAACATCGGTCCATGGACCCATGTTGCTCCCAGTTTTCCCAAAAACCGTCTTTTAGGGCCTCAATATGGCTCCATAAATTCAGGACCTGAAAAATTACTAAATATAGTAAGTTTTGTTGCAACTTGAAAATGGAAAGAACTGATGGTGGGGGTTCAAATGGAATAGGTGGGTGGCCTCTGATATCCACCTAGATCATTAATGCCCCAAAACGGCTTCGGGTGTCCTGGACCCGAAAACCTGTGAAAAATAGTAAGCTGCTAGAAGTGAAAAGATGCAAGAATTGATGGTGCGAGTCTAAATGGAATAGGTGGGTGGCCACCAGTATCCACCTGTATCATTGCTCCCTCCTTATCAAGAAATTGTCTCCATTGCGTTAAGTTCCTCCACGGGTGGGGAAAATTCTTCTGAACTTGGTATTGGATTTGTCTAGGATGTCACAGACCTGTTGGTGGGCGTGCTAGATGTAGATGTGCCACTGGTGGGTAGTAGTTGAAGGATGTTGGAAAATTTATCCATCATCAAGTTCCTCCATTTCTCGAGGGCCTCCTCGAACATTAATTTGATAGGATCTTCTTCTCCCTCGTCTTTCTTTCCTTCTGCCATTAGGGGTCGTCGGGGTTTGCGAGGCTGATCTTGGAAGGGTGCATTCGGATCGAGCCCAAAATATTTATACCCTAACCGCGTTGGGGATATGCAAAGAAAAACAGAAAAATAACAGACCCGCTCTGATACCACTGATCCAGATTTATGCAGGAACGCAACATAATATAGATATAACCATAAACACAGAGATGTAATAGAAATAATTCTTCATTTTATTAATGAAATAATGACTGAAATAGGCTTACAAACATAATAGAAACTAGCTAGGGCACTGGTAGCTAATCTCTGAGAAGAGATATGGTAGGCGCAGACCTCTGAACATTGTTACATTGAGGCTCGAAGGCCTATTACAGACATAATGGAAATAAATGAGCTCGAGTACCGGTAGTGTATCCTTGAGAAGATATGTGATGGCTACAAGCCACTGAATTGTGTTACAATGAGGCTCGAAGGCTTATTTATTGTTGAGAAACAATGTAAAACCCGAAACACCCAAAAACCTAACCCTAGGAGATGAAGCGCGAAAATTGTGGGCCTTGTTTGGGTAAATTGGTCTTTCAACTTCCCAGGGATGCAAATTTGGCATCCTCGTTAGAAATATCTTTCTAAGTACTACAGCTTTTGGTGGGAACAACATCGGTCCATGGACCCATGCTGCTCCCAGTTTTCCCAAAAAACATCGTTTAAGGCCTCCAAATGACTCCAGAAGTTTAGGACCCGAAAAAGTGCTAAATATAGTAAGTTATGCTGCAACTTCAGAATGAAAGAACTGATGGTGGGGGTTCAAATGGAATAGGTGGGTGGCCACCGATATCCATTTGGATCATTAATGCCCCAAAATGGCTTTGGGTGTGCAGGACCCGAAAACCTCCTAAAAATAGTAAGTTGCTAGAAGTGAAAAGCTGCAAGAATTGATGGAGTGGGTCCAAATGGAATAGGTGGGTGGCCACCGATATCCACCTGTATCGTTCCTACCTCCTTAGGAAGCAATGGTCTCTATTGAGTTAAGTTCCTCCGTAGGGGTGGGGGGGGCGGGGGTGGGGGGGAATTCTACTGAACTTGGTATTGGATTTGTCCAGGATGTCGCGGACCCATTTGCAGGCGCGCTGGATGTAGATGTGCCACCGGTGTGTAGCAGTTGAAGGATTTGGGAAAATTTATCCATCATCGCATTCCTCTGTTTCTCAAGGGCCTCCTTGAACAATATTTTGATAAGATCTTCTGCTCCCTGGTCTTTCTTTCCTTCCGCCATGGGGGGTCGTCGAGGTTTGCGAGGCTAATATTGGAAGGGTGCAACCGAATCGAGCCCAAAATAGTTATACCTTGACCTCATTGGGGACATGCAAATAAAAACAGAGAAAGAGCAGACCCGCTCTGATACCACTAGTCCAGATTTATGCAACGCAACAAAATATAGATATAACCATAAACAGAGAGATGCAGCAGAAATAATGCTTCATTTTATTAATAAAAGAATGAATAAAATAGGCTTAAAAACATAATGGAAACTAGCTAGGGTATTAGTAGCTTATCTCTGAGAAGAGATGTGGTAGGCGCAGGCCTCTGAACTATGTTATATTGAGGCTCAAAGGCCTATTATAGACATAATGGAAATAGATGAGCTAGGGTACCGGTAGAGTATCCTTGAGAAGAGATGTGACAACTGCAAGCCCCTTAAATATGTTACAATGATGCTCGAAGGCATATTTATTGTTGAGAAACAATGTAAAACCTGAAACATCCAAAAACCTAACCCTAGGAAATGAAGCGCCAAAACTGTGGGCCCCATTTGGGTAAATTGGTGTTTCAACTTCTTGAGGACGTAAATTTGGCATTCGATCTCTGTTTGATACTCTCAATAGCTCATTATAAAGCTCTATCTAAGGAATACAACTTTTTGTTTGATAAACAATGGTTGATGGAATCATTTTGATCCTGGATTTCCCAAAAAATGCCATTTAGAGCCTCAAAACAGCTCTGGAAGTTCAGGACCTGAAAAACTGCTAAATATAGTAAGTTGTGTTGCAACTTGAAAATGGAAATAAATTATGGTGGGGGATCAAATGGAATAGGTGGGTGGCCACCGATATCCACTAGATCATTAATTCCCCAAAACAGCTTCAGCCGTGCAGGACCCAAAAACCTACTAAAAATAGTAAGCCGCTAGAAGTGAAAAGCTGCAAGAATTGATGGTGCGAGTCCAAATGGAATAGGTGGGTGGCCACTAATATCTACCTGGATCGTTCCTCCCTCCTTAGGAAGAAATGGTCTCCATTGCATTAAGTTCTTCCACGGGAGGAATTCTGTTGAACTTGGTATTGGATTTGTCCAAGATGTCTCGAACCTATTGCTGGACGTGCAGGATAGAGATGTGATGTCGGTGGGCAATAGTTGAAGGATCTAGGAAATTTTATCCATCATCGCATTCATCTATTTATCGAGGGCCTTCTCGAACAAGATTTTGATAGGATCTTCTTCTCCCCCGTATTTCTTTCCTCCCAGCATGGGGGGTTGTCGAGGTTTGCGAGGCTGATCTTTGAAGAGTGCAACCAGATCGAGCCTGAAATCCATATACCTTGACTGTGTTAGGGACAGGAAAAGAAAAATAGAGAAAGATCAAACCCACTCTGATACCAATGATCGACATTTACGCAGGAACGCAACAGAATATAGATATAACCATAAACATAGAGATGCAGTGGAAATAATGCTTCATTTTCTTAATAAAATAATGACTGAAATAGGCTTACAAACATAATGGAAACTAGCTAGGGTGTTGGTAGCTTATCTCTAAGAAGAGATGTGGTAGTCACAGGCCTTTGAATTATGTTACATTGAAGCTTAAAGGCCTATTACAGACATAATGGAAATAGATGAGCTAGGGTACCAGTAGCGTATCCCAGAGAAGAGTTGTGAAGGCTACAAGCCCCCAAAATATGTTACAATGAGGTTCTAATGACTATTTATTTTTTAGAAATAATGTAAAACCAAAAACGTCCAAAAACCTAACCCTAGGAGATGACGCACCAAAATTGTGGGCCACATTTGGGTAAATTGGTGTTTCAACTTCCCAATGACGTAACTTTGGCATACGATCTCCATTTGATGGGCTCAATAGCTCATTAGAAAGATATGTCCGAGGACTAAAAATTTTGGTGTGAGAAACATTGGTCCATGGACCCATTTTTCTCCCAATTTTTGCAAAAATAGTCATTTAGGGCCTCAAAACGACTCCAGAAGTTTAGGATCCGAAAAAACTACTAAATATAGTAAGTTGTGTTGCAACTTTAAAATGGAAAGAACTGATGGTGGGGGTTAAAATGGAATAGGTGGGTGGCCACCAATATCCACCTAGATCATTAATGCCCCGAAACGGCTTCGGGAGTGCAAGACCCGAAAACCTACTAAAAATAATAAGCTGCTGGAAGTGAAAAGCTGCAATAATTGATGGTGAGGGTCCAAATGGAATAGGTGGGTGGCCACCAATATTCACCTGGATCACATTTAACCTAATTTTAAAACTCAAATTAAACTTATATCGCAGCACATGAAATACTTTAAACAAATGTTTTTAACCCTTATAAATTATTTCGCAAAACATTTCAATATCATGCAACAGGTTATCGCATCGATTAACCCGTCGAATGTCTGTACACCCAAACCTTACGATAAGCCGCTATTGGCTGGAGGGCATTGAGCTGGTAGAGGTGGGACCTACCTTATATTACCGTTTCAGAGATGAGCTAACATTTGCATTAAACCATGCGATATGCCTTTGATTGGTCGTAGGGTTATTGACGTGGTATGGTGGGGATCGGAGTTATGGTGCGGGTTGGAGAAAGATGACATTGGAACAGAGTTTATGCGATGAAATCCTATTGGCTGCAGAGATAGTGACGTGGAACTGTGGGGACCACAAAAATGACATGGATAGTTTGAATTCAAAATAGATTTCCGCAAGGGTAATGTATGGTTGGTCCGGGGTTTAATGGCGGGCAAGTGCAAAGATAAATGGTGCGGCAATAATGTGTTTTAAACCACAATTTTCAATTCAGGAGAGGGCTATGGTCTTTGAAAAAATTTGGGTTTTGCAAGGGTATTTAAACCATAATTGAATACATGGTGTAGTGTAAAAATAAAACAAGAAATTTCTACTGCTGTTGTCCTTCGGTTTCCCATAAAAATTTAATTGTTGTCCTTCTTTCCACAGATTAGCAGTTGGGGTTATCTCCAACACTCTCTCCATACATCTATTTTTTTCACTTTCCTTCCCAAACAATCACTTCTCCAATCAGCTCTGTTGTGGCTTTTGTTTAATTAAAATCATGTTTTTTTTTATGTATTTCTCATTTTTCGTGTCGCAGGGTCCATCAAAAGTATGCAACATGGGTCCTCCTTGAATGGGGAATTAAATTTTGCATCCAATGAGTACCTCCACTCAAAATTTGAGTAAAAATTCTAGGAGATAAGTTGAAAATGTACTATTATTATTTATTATTTTTAATCTTTTTACCCTTTTACTTAAAAAATGGTGAATCACCCCCCATGGTTGACATCATCATCTTCAATCGTATTAGTTCTTATAAATTTTATTTTTGTTGTACATTTTTATTAGGAGGCCCATTTTAGACCTCAAAAGTCCCCTAATGAATTCTTGTCACTACTCCTGATTTATTTCCCGCCAAAACTTATTTCCTACGCTATCGGCCATTAAATACGGTTGGGAATATACTTCCCACCATTAGATTTAAATTTAACTGTGGGAAATATATTCCAAACAACATTTAATGGCCGATAGCCCAGGAAATAAGGGTCGCCACAATTGGTGCCCTGAAAAGATAGTTTACCGTGATTACAATATTTTGACGTTTATTTTCCTACCAAGTACCTATTTTTTCTCAAGATTACGATTTATTGACACAAGGTGTGACACTATGCCACCACAACTGGTGGCCTTTCATCACATGTGGAAAGGACAACTTCCTTTTCCCACCGTGATTATAATCTTTTGACGATTAATTTCCTACCAAGTACCAATTTTTCTCATGATTATGATTTATTCACCTAGGGTGTTGTAGCCCAAACTTGCAAAGTTAAAGTGTTCGACAGAAGAAAACACCTATGATATCATTAAAATGTTCGAGGAGGAAAACACATATGAGATCATTTGTCAGCTTTTATAATTTTTGTTAAAAAAAAAAAAATCATTCATCGCAGGTGGAAAGGATAGTTTCCTTTTCCCACTGTGATTACAATCTTTTGACAATTATTTTCCTACCAAGTATCTATTTTTCTCATGATTACGATTTAGTCACCGAAGGTGTTGTAGCTCAGACTTGCATTGTTAAAGTGTTCGAGGAAGGAAAACACATGTGATATCGTCAAAATGTTCGAGGGAGGAAAACACCTATGATATCATTTGTCAACTTTTATAATTTCTGTTAAAATAAAAAAATGTATGTATAAATGGGGTTTTAAAAGTATCTCCATTTGCCCTATTCCATGTTTTACAAGGTCGTAGTCTAAAAAACCCACAAAATAATCCAGAAATTTTAGTAAGATAGTGAAAAATTCAGGTAACGATTTATCAAAATCTTGTTTACAGTTGCTAAAATTTAGTATTTTGGGATCAGCGCCCAATATCCATGTGCCTATTCCATGTTTTACAAGGTTGTAGTCTAAGAAACCCACAGAATAATCCAGAAATTCCGGTAAGATTCTGTACAATTCTAGTAAAGATTTAACATAATCTTGTTTACAGTTGTTAAACTTCAATATTTTGGATGCCCTAAGATTTTTTTATAGTGTTGAATCCATTTCTATTATCAAAAATTCAATTCAAACACTCCAACTACCTGATTTTTTTGAATTTTGTTTTACAAAGACTGTCGTCAGAGCTATTTGATTTTTTTTTTACAAAAATTGTCGTCAAAACTATTTTCTTGTGTCGATAGACAACTCCTTTTACAAGTATCTTCATGCTCAGTGCTCAGGTTTCGTAGAAAAATATGTTATTTAAAACTATTCAGATCAGTGCCCTATCTACCTGTTTTACAAGTATAAAAGTATTTTATTTAAAATTATTGTGATTAGTGCCCAATATCCATGTGCCTATTCCATGTTGTATATGCCATAAAATATTAACAATCGACATCCAAAGTCCAGGAAGGGAGGAGCCAACGAAGGACACAATACAAGTTCAAAACACATCAAAGGATTGCAAGTGAAACTGTATATAAAATACGAAAACTTATTTTTTTTACCAGTGTGGGATATTTGATAAAAGGACTAATATTTACGAAGTGGACCATTGAGCATGATCTTTTTGAAACAAATATATTTAACTAGACAACTTGGATCAAAGTGTGATTTGAGGTTCTTGAAAGAAGGAAACTTTGGGGGTTCACAATCACATAAAAGGGTATTTATTTGAGAAAAATTGCTTGATTAATTCCTTCCATAATGGCCATAACCTATACATGCTTTTCTAATTTACAAATTAAAAATCCTTGCCTAGAGGCTTATAGTATGCTACTGTGAAAGATGCCACACTAGGTCACATGGTTATATTATTGCAAGTTATGGCCACATCTAAAGTATCAAGTATAAGAGGTACAAAAAAAGAGAGGATATCTTTGTTTTCAAATGAAGTTTCAATTATTGTGTATACACAATCTGGAGTCACAATGGAAAAAATATGCTGTGTAGATGATAAACTAGCAAATCATTGCATTACCCTCTTTGTATAGGAGCTTAAAATTACTGATTCTCCATCTATTCGTAATGATGTTATTGTGGAAATGAATTGTTTGATACACTACTCATGTTCATGTTGATAGATGATGTATTTTAAAAAACTAACAAATTCATACATGTATCCTGACTCAAATTTTAATTTTACTATATTTCCAAATTAATAATATCCCTTCGTGATTCTTTTGAGATTGTAAGGAGGCAATCAATATTTATATTTCTTGCAACGTTATTGCACATGTGTAATTTTTCATTGTTACACTATCATTGTGTTAACACAATGTTATCATTACATTCATTCAATTCTATTGTATATGAAAAAATGTGAGAGGAATAAGGAAGCATGTTTACCATAAGAAGCTTCTAGTTTTTGGTTCATATCTTGTTATTAATTTGAATCTTATTTCCTTTGGCCAACAATTACCATTTGAAAGAATTTTTCATATGGGCATGGGCAAAGCTATTAAAGAGATCATATCTCCTATCGTAGAATGTACTGTGGCATAACAACTTGAGAACTTGTGAGTCTAGAGAAAGTCATTTATGCCATTCTTCTAATATGATGGTAGCAAGCCTTGTCAGGAGTTTGGCACATTTAACTTACAAGGAACATCTTCGTGTTGCAATTGTCACTCACTTCAAAGCTTTTCTCCAAGAATTTATTATTACAAATGATTTTCTTCATCAAAATTTTTCACTTATGAAAAATGACAATCGAGATCTAGGGTGTGTAGTAATAGAGAAAGTAACAAAAAAAAAGTACGCGAACTTGAGGGTGTAATTGGACATTCCCTTGCGATTCGTAGAAATAAAATTGAAATAATTGGACTTGCATGTTATGATGCTGCTATGTATACTCAAAGAAATCTATCTCACTTACCAGAGGCACTTAGCCTAAATCTTGGTTGAATATCTCTAGCACAACAACAAGTTTATGAGTATTTTGATAGACTTCCATGGGAGAACCAATATACACAGAAAATTCTTGTGGCACCAGTTTTTCCATCCAACTCTAGTGTTGGTTCATTTCGTTTAGGTTTCTCTTGTGTTGTTTATGATACTAGTTTAGAATAAGGAAGATCAAGTGGTAATTCAACGTAAATAAAAGAAGCTCCACGCTAAGGGTGAAGAAACATGACCACCTATTTACATTATTTGGTCGAAAAGATAGAGAGTTGGAGCACAACTCTATTGGACATGATTCATATACATACAATGTTATCGGCTATGGAACAAAACATCCATATGCAACATTTGATGAAAATCCGTAACATGGCGAGTCAAGAAGCAACATGAATCAATATAAATCCTCTTAAATGTGGCAGTGTTGGCATGTTGGTAAGTCTCTGTGGCATTATGCTAAAGCTTTGTGCATCATTTCTAGAATATTAAAAAAAATTGACCTTGGATGATCCAAATTAGTATGCTCCAAAACAATTGTTTTGATTTTTAGAATTCGAAAGCACATCATGAATCATCAAAAGAAACTATAGCTTGGATGAATAGAGGGAACTATTAACATATTGAAAGTTTAGGAAATTTTAACAACAGAGGGAACAAGAGGAATGTCATGTCTTAAAATGTCAAGGAGCCATGAGTTGTGGAACAAGAAAAAAATATGTTGGGTTGTTGTGAACAAAGGATAATACTTATACAAAATGGATAATGGAGGAATTGAAACAAGTGTGCAAATACTGGTGAGGAATTTCGTTACATAACACTTTTAAAAAAAAATCATTGACCCTATCATAGATGATGCAACACAAATGGTCGTAGCTAGAAAATCCTTGATGAAGTACAAGTTAACGAGAGTTAAGGGGTTATTAGTCCCTGCCTAGGACAATACCGATCGATTAATCATTGAATTCCCATTAGTTTTTTCTTTGACTGAATTTTTTTCCCAGCTATGTAACTTTAAAAAATGATTTGTGTTTGTAATTTCATTCATTTCAATTTTAGTAAAGGTAAAACATCTCACCCATTATTGCAAACATCACGTGACCCAATGCAGCAAGATTGAAACAACACTTTTTTATCCAAAGTCTAGTTATTTTATACAAAATTCAGTTGTGGAAAACTTTTCTAATATCCAAATTTTCTGGTATCCAAAGTTTTCTGGTGCAATTTATTTTATATCCAAACAAGAACCTCAGAAAATTTTGTTACTTCCACATGGCTATCTGCATGCATGCAACATCTACAGGTGAGCAAGTCGGTTTCTTAACCATCCCATCTAGGGTTGGATCTTTATTTTGATTATCTCTTGGGTTCTATCATCCCACACAAAAAGCATAAGCTCAAACTTGCTCCAACAGGACACCTTCGACATCAAGAACTTCTATCTTGGGCTAAAGAAGATGCAACATTTTCATGGACCAGGCAATTTCTCTTCCCATGTCTTTCAGGTGAGCTTATCCAACCCTCATATAATTTTTGTATAGAAAAATAAGTAATTTCCACATGTATCTTAATTTATCTGAACTAATTTGAATCAAGACATATCTACAAAAACTTATTAATGCATCCTTGTATGTAGATAGTAGACCAGTAGCAGCAATAAACACGATGACTACAAAAAAACAACAGTAAGCATTTGAATTCTAGAAGAGGCAAGAACAAAGAAAAGGATCCTCATGTGCTACTAAAGACATCATGCACTATCTTTTCTTCACAAATTAAGTGCCATCATCCCTGTCAGCTATCTTGAATAGTTAGTTTCAAACCTCGGCCATCATCTTTATGATATAAGTCTGCCAATTCCTATGTTCTAAAGGTCTACCAAGCTATGTACTATCTTTGCTTCACAGCTTAAGTGCCACCATCCCTGCCGGCCATCTTGAATAGTTAGTTTCAAACAAATTCCACCAATTCCTATGTTCTAAAGGCGTACCAAGCTAAATGCAGAAATTGGGTAGTTGTTGCTTTCTTTATTGTTTTTTCATTCTATATCCACCATTTTCGCATGTGCAAAGAGAGCTTCTTAAGGAAGGTACACCCTCCCGGTCTCACTTCTTTACATAGTTCCTAGTTGTGATGATAACAAGCATCGTTGGAAAATTTTTCCTTTGAATTTTGTTGATTCTTGAGTTGTTTTTTCATCTATTTCCATTGCATAGTTATGGCCTTTGGTTCAGTTATAGCCTTTGTCTTTCTTCTTGTGATCAGGATTCCCTAACTTTTTTCTCCTACCCTTTGTTGTAGTTAGTAGTATGCAGGGTACTATAGTCCAACATCAGATTGGCCCTCTCCTACCCATATTATTTCCATAGTTTGTGATGGCATAGGTTTGGCTAATTTTCAAGTTTTTCAACACCCACTCTTCCATTTAAGGGTTGATTTCATTGTTCATTTTTTCCTTCAAATTGTCATGGTTATTTTGTTGTTTTCATATACTGGCACATTATAGTTCTCAACTCATCATTATATATTAAGTAATTATGGTTTCATTCCTACATGTATCCTTAGTTTTCAGTATTGGCACATTATAAAAATCCCCATCACAACATTTGGTTCCTCCTTTCATTACCCTTTGAATAGTTTCCAACCTTAATGTAGGTTGAAACATTTTTCCATGCCTTATTTTTGGCAAAACGTTGCATTGTCTTTGTTTTATTTTTTTGTGGTTCATCCACATTTCTTTGTTTTATTTTTTTGTAAATTTATAATAATCTTCATATTTGCTAACATCCAACATTGCTTGCTTAAGAATTTCTTCCACAAAATGGTGTCCTTAAGAAGGTATTCCAAAAAAATGTTTGCAATGCCACCTTTAGCACAAATATATAAACTTCCTTTATCTTATTTGGTCCTTAGCTATAGTAAAGGGTCAAATAAGCAGTTATGCTTGGGTCTAAATTTTACTACTTTTATGCCTACATCCACACCTATGTATGTACCTTCATTTTCTCCTAACTATAAAAATCAGGGGAATATGATTATTTTTTTGTTGTGATAAATTTTTCATGGTATCGTAATTCTCTAAGCACATATAGATCCAGGTTTTAGAGTTGTGGATTGAATCGAAGTATATTGTTTTAAATTGGAAATAAATGAATTCTCAGGTTTTCTTGTCATATTTTAAGCATACATTGGTTTTATTGTTCTGAGGTCTTGATTATATTGTTCTTATAACATTTAATAGCCTAGCGAAAAATAATTTTGGTGATCCTCCACTTAAGGGGTCATATTCTTCACGTCAAAATCCTGTTTCTGCACAAGCATAGAGCACTACAATGCATGTGCCTGCAGCACCCTCCTTTAGCACTAGAGAAAGTGGAGGATGTTGGGCCTTCAAAACTGTTATTTCTTTGAAAATTGATACTATAGAAAGTTTTGGTGAGTTGTTGATTCTCATCTTTAAATTTTCAGTCTTGTTATCTCTTGAGATTGATTGTCAATTGTGACATGCATTGTGATATTTGTTTTCCCTTTTGAAATGAAGCAACCCCTCCTGACATCCATGGCAAGATGAATTATATACTAAGTAGTTTTTTAACATAAAACTATGTGCACATTTGAAATTAGTTTAAAGAAACCTTAGTGTGCCTGATGAAATTGACTTAGACCCAATCATTGTAAGCTTTGTAAACTTTTATGTTGTTAATTTTTCAAAAACAAGGTGGCTGCAAAGATTTAGGGAAAAGTTCAAAAGTTAACATCGATTCTCATATACCAATTTTCATAAATCAATTGTTAGCATTTTATTTTCACTTGTCAACATTTTTTTCCTTTAATACTTCAAACCTAGCAGGGACTACCACTATCCTGTATTCAAGCTATTAACGTCCAAAATATTTGGCATCCAAATCTAGTGGGATTTCGAGAGGTTAAAGTCCATGAGAGATAAAACTAAGGGAGTTCCTGAAAATAATATTTTTTAAACAACACATCCGGTGATAACGATGGAGATGCATTCCAGGGGTCACTATCATTTTTCACAAACCACCATAGGGAATCCAGAAAGTGGTATCTCATTTCTCAAAACCACAATTCGTTTATGTTCTACCTGTGATGAACACTCATACCAAGTACAATTTTCAATGACCATCGAGGTCTACAGAATGTCTAGCTCATCTCCACATAGCATATAACAATAATTTGGGTCCCACGTGTTCTGAGTGTTCCCAACATGATATATATATATATATATATATAACGACATTGTAAGGCCCAAAATACAATGTAATGAAAAGTGGGTGGAGTTTAACTTTGATAAAAAGGTGAAAATTAAATCTTTTATGTTTATAATATTTAATTAATCTACAAACCCTAGGTTACTAACATTTTCCATGGAGGACAATATTCTTCCGATAGATTGCTAGCAGCCAGCCTTCCCCGTGAAACCCTTGTTGTTACCTTAGTGGTGGAGAATGTGGTGATTTGGGTTGGCTACACTTGGTGGGCTACATGGGGACAAACGCGAAAGGATTTTGCAGGCCAAGAGTGGTTAGAAGGTGGGTGGGACACCACATGGCACTCGACAGTGATGTCTGACTCAGTTTTTGTTTCGCCCTGGGAGGATCAAACGTGGTTTGGACCATTTTACCAAAGTTTTTCTATTTCAAGCGATGGGATTTCTTTTCAATGGAGGGTCTGTGAGTTTCCTTCAGGTCATGCTTCTTTTCTCTATGGTTATGATGATTCATTGTAGACTATTTATGCGAGTGTGCCTTCACATGATCGGGCTACTCACCTTTTTACTCTTTCTTCCCATTTCTCTCAGTTTCCTACAGGTAAGTAACACTTCTCTGCTCGCTATTTTTTTGCAACTAACTGTCGATATCTAGAACTTGTTAGTTTCCTCGGACGAAGTTAAGGATACTCTGTAGTTTTTTTCTTCAGGTTTGTCTGTAGACTTCTGTTATGGTGGGTTTTTCTTACCAGCAGGGTATTTTTTTTGGGATGGGGTTTGAACACCTCGTGTTGTGTTTTTACCCGCTAGGTTTGGGGTTCGAACCGGTGGATGTCACTAGCTTGTGTTTTTTTCCTTTGTTTACCTTTGGGCTTTGTGGGTTTTCCTTGTTGGTCCTCTTTTATCGGTTGCATGCGTAGTGATAGGGAATTTTTTGATGTGGAACCCATGGCGGAAGACATTCTGTCTGTCTGGGGTATGGAACCCACCAAGAAAACTTTAGCAAGAGTTTATCTTCCGGCATGGTCTCATTCAAACAAGGGGGTTTTGGATAATCTTAGGTGGAACCTGGTGGATGGTCTGGCTTCTCTAGAGGGTGATATTAAACAAACCCTTATTCCTAGGGTTTTTATTAGTCCTCTGGCAGTTTCTCCCCGGTCACCAAAGGGTTGGTTATCGACCATTGTGGTCTAGTCTCCCCATTCGGTGAAGTTAAAAATAACTGGTCTCCCTGCCCTCTGTTCAAATATGGAGGCTTGGAGGTTGATTTTTTGGGTGTGGGGGGAGAATAATTTGCGAGGTTAGGTCAAACTCTGGAGGTCGGGGTCCGGCTATTCCTAGAGATAAAAGGTGGTACCTCTTCCTGGCAGGAGCATACTGTCCCTTATATTCACACAGTTGGGAATTACATGGCTCCTGTGGGGGGCCTTACTGTAAATGAACTTGCAGGTTTGATTGATCTAGATTGGGGTACAAAGGATTTCCTTGGAAATAGCATAGTTAGTGGTTTTAGCGGGGGATTCCCTATCCAGTCGGAGATGGGTTTTGTTCGAGAAGGGATCAACGTGGATTTAAATTTTCAGGGTTAGTGGTCAGATGGTTTTGGGGGGTAGACAGGGGGATTTTTGGCTCCGTTACTACAACCGGAAGGGGAGATCCCCTCACATGGGGGAAATAAGATTTTGTCGAGAGGTTTGTTGAGTCCCGAATTTGCATCTTTTCCATACACTTTTCCATACCGTTTTCACTCACCTAAACCTCCCAAATTGTCAATATCATGTGCAAAAGGGTATCTAACATGGTTTTTAATTATATTTTTGTGTTTTCTATTTGATCTAGATTTTGTTCATTCAACTGCGGAATCTTGCCACTTTCCGCAGCTGCTGCAACTTTCCGCAGCTATTTTGTGAAACTCTATGCTACAGGTGTCTACAAGGGAAACGAGCCACATGGGCAGGTCAGGAATGACATGGACATGGTTCGTGTCCTATTGGTTCAAGCAAACTCGTCCAAAGAAGCCGCGGTCAAAGGCGTCCACATGGAAGTCAACTATGGAGTTTCATGTCGGCCGGACTCTGTTTCGTGGCACATAAACATCCATACGGCCGTTTCTAAGCTTGCAGAGGTTAAATCGACATCTGTGCAGAGCTCTGGAGTCGAATTCAAGCATCCACCTTCCGTAGATCCACTTTCCAACACGGCCATACTCCTATATCCGTGGACAGAGTGGTCTACGTGCTCTCTGTCATCATGAATTTTAGGAAACAGTTACAGTTTGCTGTTATATATAGAGCGTTTGCATACGCACATAAAGTTAGTTGATAGTTGATGTTCGTGAATGTACTCTGTTATCTGTTAGTTTGCTTTGTAGTGATTACGCTGCCCTTGAGTCGTAACACTACCATTCTGTAATGAACTACTTTTTAATATGAGAAGACTCTGTTTTTCAACTTAATTCGTGTTTGAAGCTCGTTACCAAGGCTGTGTAGAGGGCCCCTGCTCAGCTAAGGTTTTGTGTATTAGTGTATATTTCTCATTTCATTTCTTTAAAAGTCATTGTATTATAATCCATCCATATGTTCATACTTTGCAGTTGTTTCATTTCTGTTTATACATTTCCATAATTTCCATTTCATTTCTGTCTTTCATGTTTTATGATTGTTAATCAATGATCAGTTTTCTTGATTGCAGGTTTTAGATAGACAGCCCGGGCATTTTCATAGCATTTTGACTAATGACATGAAACTAACATTGTTCTGCTGCTAGTTTGCTTTTCATAGCTTTTGTTTAACTTCAGTCTTTCTTTGTACATTTCAGTTTTGCTTATCTGATTCAGTAGTTAAATTTAGATATATTAAGCTGCTCATAGCGTCTTCAGTTGCCTCCGAAAGCCACAGCTGGACTGATGGTGAGGGACTGCATTATGAAATGTGTAGTTTAGTATTAGTTTCTTTCCTGCAAATTTAGATATATTAAGCTGCTCATAGCATCTTCAGTTGCCTCCGAAAGCCACAGCTGGACTGATGGTGAGGGACTGCATTATGAAATGTGTAGTTTAGTATTAGTTTCTTTTCTGCAAATTTAGATATATTAAATCATGTATGACATCTTCGGTTGCCTCCGAAAGCCACAGCTGGACTGATGGTGAGGGATTGAATCATGAGTGTATGGTTTAGTATTAGTTTACTTTCTGCAAATTAAATATCAGTTACACAAGTTGTTTATGATTACTTCCGAAAATCATAGCTGGTCTAATGATGAAGGGTCAGAAAATGAATTGATGTAATCTGATTTAGATTTATTTTGTTGCAATTTTTAATTTCCTTAAGCATAGTTTCTTTTGTGTTTAGTTGGCAGCAAGAATAGTTTGGTTTTCATGTTCACTAGTTTACTGTTTTGATTCATTAGATTAGCAGCACCTTTTCATTTCAGCAGTACACTTTTACTTTCTTTCAAGTCTTGTCATTGTAATTTTCAATTTGCTTTTTAAAAGTTTCAAGTTGGTAAATCATTATAGGGGATATCACTTCCTTGAACAAATATAACCAAACTTGTTTTCATTTTAGAATTTCCATTTCACCTTAGAAAAACCAAAAACGACAAAAAGTTAAGAAATAGGTTATCTTGCACATATAGTGCGCCGCACGTCATCAGCTTACGATTCCCGGATTGAAAAATTAAATGCAGCAATTTAGGACACACTAAATTGACCAAACATTTTGGCGCCGTTGCCGGGGAAGTGTAACTAGGTAGCCAATTTCTTAAAAATAAAAAAAAACATAAAATCATAAAAGAAGGGAAAACTTGATAACTTCTTGAAGTATGCTCTCCTCTTGCACCTAGTGTGATCTGGAGGATCAGAAAAGAGAGTTATTGGTTTATTAATTTCTTAAGTATGCTCTCTTCTTGCACCTAGTGTGATCTGGAAGATCAGAAAGAGAATTATTAGCCCAATTTTTTAAAAAATAAAAAAATGACATGCATAGAGCAAGAGATTCTAGGGGAAGGTTTATAGCTAAAGCCAAGATTTTGATTTTCATAACTCCATCTTATTCAAGGCATAGACCAGATTCACCACCATCTACCCCTAGCCTTAAGATTTTTGGAAGTCAAGGAGCAGCTGAATTAGAGGATTCTCCTATATCACCTACTAAAACCCACTTAGAAAACAAAGAGACTTTCTCTCATCCTTCCTTGGTAGAAGAACTAGAGGACTATAAGGACTCTAAAGAAACTATCATGGCAGAGGAAGTAATAAATAGAGGTGGAGGTAGAAGAGGAGAAGATAATGGAGATAACAATGGTGAAGGAAATGATGGTAGAAATAGGGACAATTTGCTTGGATTCCCTATAGTTGATGAGGAAACTCATGCAACAATGAAAAATATCTCACCATCTGTTCTCCCTAACTTTTATGGATTGCGAAGTGAAGATCTTGAAACATTTCTTTTTGAGTTTGAAGTAGTGTGCCGAACTTATGACTATATGGAAGATTCTCAAAAACTCAAACTGTTTCCTTCAACATTGAGGGGATCTGCTTTGAAATGGTTCATGGGATTAGCCACTCAATCTATCAGGACTTGGAATGATATGAAACAAACATTTTTGGATAGATACTTGGACTATTGTATGCCCACGAATCACAAGGATGAGGTATTCAAAATGATGCAAAAAGAAGATGAAAATTTGGAAGACTTAATTGAAAGATTTCAATACAACTTGAAAAGAGCAAAAATGAGCAACTTAGATAATGAAACCTTGAAAGCCCTCCTATTAAAAGCCATTAGAGATGAATGGATAGACATTTTAAACATGATGGGAAAAGGAGACATTTCTCAACTTCCATTTCATGATATAACAGAACTATGTATCCATCTCTCAAGGGGAAAATCTAAAACTGGAAAAGGGCCTAGGGATTCTTCTCTTATTAGGGCTAACAAATCTGCAACTGGATCGGTAAGTAGGGCAGAGATTGGTAATATGCTTGATGAGTTCAAAACTGATATCTTGGGGAGCCTTAGTGAACAACTAGACACCCTTAAAATCCAAAACAAGCAGAAAGCAGAAACAGATGCTTTAGCCATCTTTTGTCCGAAATGTAGGAAGAAACATGCTTTAAGGGAATGTCCCTTGGATGCAAAAGTTGTAGAAACATGTATGATTTGCTCAGAAAATCATGAGATCAAGAATTGTCCCTCAATTCCTGGACTCAAAGCTGTTTTTCAAGAAGATCCAAATTCAGTAGAATCTCTTTGTTTTGTCGCAAGGAGACCTTGGCAGGGACAACAATCTCAAGGGTTTAATAACCCTATGAATCTTCAAACCCCACCAAATTGGAATCCTTGGCAACAACCTTGACCCCAACATCAGAATTCATATCAGCCATGGGTACAAGGGATGCAAAATCCTTATGGGAGATTTGCTCAATTTTATCAATATCCTCCATCTTTTCAAAATCAACAAGCTCCACAATTTCCAAGCCCAAATCCACAACTTTCATTGCCATTTCTACAACAACAATCTTCTCAACAAAATACAAATCCTCAACTCATGCTCCCATACCAACAGAAGACAAATCAACTTCCAGCTTAGCCATTACCAAATCCTAACAATAAGTTCAATCCTCAAACTACTTATGTGGTAGAAGGACAACAATTTCCTACCTATATGATTGTTCCTCTCAACGATGTACAACTCAGATCTAGTAGAGTCTTAGAAAAACCTTCTATAGATATTCAAGAGCAAGATACCTCTGAGGAGGACTCTCTTCAAGTCAATAAGGGTTCTGAGGAAGAATCTCTTCAAAATTCAAAAATTCAAAAAGAAAAAGAAAAGCTAACATCCACAACTCCTATAGTTGAGCAACCTGTATCTTCATCTACACCTCCTTTTCAGGAAAGACTACAAATTGATAAGGGGGTGGAAAAACAAATCTTGTTGCCTAACTATGACTTTCTAGATGAATTGAAGAATGTTTGTATCAAGATTCCATTGCTACAAACCATTCGAGAAATTCCTATTCTAGCAAAAACCATAAAGGAGTTGAGTTTCAAAAGACCAGGAAGGAAGCTAAAGGACACAAGAAGAATCCACCTGGTAGGAAAGATTGCAAACATTATGATGGGAAAAATTACCATGCAGAAGTATGTAGATCCAGGAAGTCCGATTGTCAAGACACATATAAATGGGATAGAAATTCCAAACACATTGATTGACTTAGGGGCTGCTATCAACATTATGAGTAGACAGACTATGGAACAGTTAAAACTTCCTAACCTTCTTTTTACACCTACTTTATTGCAACTTGCAGATCGATCGGTTATTAAACCGGATGGTGTATTAGAAGATATTTCAGTCTCCTTAGATTCTTGGGAATATCCAGTAGACTTTATGATTTTGACTCCCAAAAGTAATCTAGGAGGACATCCAATTATCTTAGGAAGACCTTGGCTGGCCACAGTTGATGCTTTTATTAGTTGTAGATCTGGAGACATGTACATTTCTAATGGTAATTCGACAAAGAAATTCAATTTGTATCCTCCCGCAAGAGCAATTACAGAAATAGGAGACAATGAATGGGTCGATGATGAGAACACTATACAACCTGTCTTTACCATTTCTGAAATTGGTGAGGATAGTCAAATTCTGAACACATTAGAAAATTTTGAGATAACTTCAGAATATGACCCCACACAATTTCAGTTGGAATCTGACATAGAATATTTATCATCAAGACAAATGTCTCTTTACTCTATGGAAGAGTTTGGTAATTCTGCTATTGAGATTTTTCCAAAAAAGACATTGAATATCAACAAACATTTGGAGAAGTCACAACAAGAAGAACTAACCAGAATCTTGCAAAAACATTCTACTGCATTTGCATGGGAGTATACTGACATGAAGGGTATTGATCCTAAGACTTGCATCCATCATATCTATATTGAGGAAAGCAGTAGACCAATCAGACAACCTCAAAGAAGGATGAATCCAAATCTTAGGGAGATAGTGAAAGAAGAGCTCCAAAAACTACTCAATGTAAACTTCATTTATCCAATTTCAGATAGCCGATGGTTTTCTCCTTTGGTTATAGTACCTAAAAAGAATGGTAAATGGAGGGTATGCATTGATTACAGGGAATTGAACAAAGCAACTTTGAAGGATCACTTTCCTTTGCCTTTTATCGATCAGGTATTAGACACATTAGCAGGTAAAAAGTACTTTTCATTTTTGGATGGTTTAGTGGCTATAATCAAATTCAGGTAGCACCTGAAGATCAAGATAAGACCACATTTACTTGTCCATGGGGAACTTTTGCCTACCGAGTACTTCCTTTTGGGTTATGTAATGCACCTGCAACATTCCAAAGAGCGGTACTAGGAATTTTTTCTGATCTAATCCATGATTGTGTAGAGGTTTATATGGATGATTTTACAGTTTATGGTAATTCATTTGAAGAGGCATTAGAAAATTTGGAAAAAGTTCTTATAAGATGTAAAGAAACAAACCTTTCATTAAGCCATGAAAAATGATTTATGATGTTTACTGAAGGGATTGTTTTAGGACATCATATTTCGGGAGATGGGATTAAGGTTGATAGATCGAAAGTTGAAGTCATCTCCAAGTTACCTATTCCAAATTGTCAAAGAGATGTTAGAAGTTTTGTAGGATTTACTGGTTATTATAGAAGATTTATAGAAAACTTCACTAAAATAGCATCTCCACTCTTCAAGTTGCTTACAAAAGACTGTGAATTTAAATGGGATCCTGATTGTCAATCAGCTTTTGAAACTTTGAAAACAAGAATATCTGAAGCGCCTATCTTGAGAGGACCAAATTGGAAACTTCCTTTCCATATTTCTACAGATGCTTCAGATACAGCTCTTGGAGCTGTGTTGGGTCAAAAAGATTTAATTCCTTATGCCATTTATTACACCAGTAAAAATTTGACTCCCACAGAGTTGAATTATACTGTGACTGAAAAAGAGTTCTTAGCTGTTGTTCATGCAATTAATAAGTTTAGACATTACATAACAGGCTATGAAACTTTTATTCATACTGACCATTCTGCAATTATATATTTAATGAACAAACATGTTACTAATGGCAGAGTGACAAGATGGCTTTTACTTTTGCAAGAATTCAATATTACTGTGTTGGATAGACCAGGAAAACAGAATACAGTAGCTAATTTCTTGTCTAGGATTCAGAATACTAAAGAAGATTCTCCTGTAGAAGATAAATTTCCTGATGAATACTTGTTTGCAGTAACTATTAAGACCCCTTGGTATGCAGATATTGCTAACTATTTGGTTACCGGGAAACTACCTTCACATTTATTTCCAAGAGAAAAACGAAAGATTATTCAGGAGAGTTCAAAATATTCATGGATTTCTAACGAATTGTTTAAAACAGGGCCAGATCTTGTGATCAGAAGATGTGTCGGGGAAGATGAAATGCCTGATATTCTTAAGGCATGTCATGATGAACCATGCGGCGGACACTTTGCGGACAAAAGGACGGCCTATAAAATCCTTTCCTTAGGATATTATTGGCCTTCTCTCTTCAAAGATGCAAAACAATATGTCAAAAGGTGTGATAGCTGCCAAAGAGTAGGGAAACCTACCCTTTCAAATGAAATGCCACTGCAAACACGGGTACTCATTGAACCCTTTGAAAAATGGGCTTTAGATTTCATTGGACCGATTAATCCACCATCGAAGCAAAAGAAGTATATATTGGTTTGCACTGATTATGTTACTAAATGGGTAGAAGCTAAACCATTAGTATCTGCTACTGAAAATTCAGTTGTTCATTTTCTTTATTAGGATATTTTTACTCGCTTTGGTGTTCCAAGAGAAATTGTAACAGATCAGGGGAGCCAATTCACATCAAATTTGGTGGAGAAGTTGATGGAAGAATACAAAATCAAGCACAAAAAATCTACTCCTTACCATCCACAAGCAAATGGTCGAGTGGAGTCCACAAACAAATTTCTTGAAAGTATCATCACCAAAACTGTTCATCTACATAGAAGAGATTGGGCAGAAAGGCTTCCAGAAGCCTTGTGGGCCTACAGAACTACATGGAGGAATACAACAGGACATTCTCCCTATGAACTTGTTTATGGGAAAAAAGTCTTGCTCCCCATTGAGTTCCAAATCAAGACCTTCAAGATAGCAGTTCAGTTGGGGATGGACTTATCAGAAGCCCAAAAGCATAGAATGGAGCAGTTAAATGAGCTAGATGAGATCAGACAAGAAGCAATTCTAAGAACTGATCTAGTTCAATATCAAAGAACTAAATGGCATGACAAATATATCAAAGAGAAGAAGTTTCAAGAAGGAGATTGGGCATTGTTATTTGATTCCAAGTTTAAAGATTTTCAAGGGAAATTTGAGACTCATTGGCTTGGGCCATATGAGATTGACAAGATCTTTAGCAATGGAGCTGTAAGAATCAAGACCATTGATGAGTTTCAAACTCCTCTTATTGTGAATGGCCATAGATTGAAAGTTTATCATAAGCCACTCTCTAAAGAGGATTTTGTCAAGATGTTTCAAGAAAGTTCTGCAATCAGGCTGGTACAGAAGAATTTTTCTTCTCCACCAGCCTAGCTTTTGTTTTTCAAGTTAAAAAAATAAAAATAAAAAAAATGGTATAAGCCTGAAAAACAATCATTGATTGGCAGTCTTATGCAGAAAATATAGGGTGAAAATCAGGGGAACCTGACACTCTATATTTTCCAAAAAAAAATCTGTCTTTCATTTCATTTCATTTCACCACCCACTCCATTTCATTCCACTTCATTCCATTTCATTTCATTTCATTTCACTTCATTCCACTTCATTTCATCCATTCCATCAATAAAAATCTTTTTCATGACCATTTCTATCTGGTCATTTGTCATTTGTTCATTTCCATCCATCAAAGTAATAGCTGTGTCAGTTTCCGCAGCTGACATCTGTTTCCGCAGCTGACTCCAGTTTCCGCAGCCAGAAGCAGATTCCGCAGCTACTACTCTGCTTTCAAAGAGAATGTACAGTTAGTTGTTATTTCCATAATTATGAAATAAAATGCAGGGGAAAGGATCAATGGAACATTCAAGACACCAATGGAGATCAATCAGTTGAAGACCAAGGGCAAAAGCAAGGATTCCAAAGGTATGAATAAAGTTTATTTCAAATAGTATTGAAAAAACACATTTTTATATAATTTTAAACCATGAGCTCTACCCATTACGCGCAATAATTATATTGACAGTTCCGTAATTTGTCACGATCTCCATGTTATCCTCTTGCATTTATTCATAAATGGTTTCATCATTGAAATTCCGATTCTCACTCATGTTCCAATATCCCACCGGAGATAATGAGACGTATTTGAGTTGACAAAGGACTCTTACAAGCCGCATAACTTCATAACCGTTTATTGAAACGTGTTTATATTTATTACACAGCCACCAAAATTCAAAACGCGGCCGAATGTATTATACTTTGTTAACCTCTTTGTCGTGTCTCTGTCGTGTTTACAAAACCCCACTCTACTCATTCTCACTCCCTGTTTCACTCCATTTCGTTCTTTTTGCTCATTCTCACTCACGTATATCTACCCACAGTCTTACTCAATTCCGTTTATGGTGCTCATTTCCATTCTATGATACATTCCCACAGTCATTGTGCTCGATCCTGTGTATTCAGTCGTTCCATTTCCACTTAAACCCTCACAGAGGCAAATTAGTGAAGCACAGAAAAGTGAAATGGGTAAGTTGCTAAGGGCATAACCGGAAGGACCAAAGTTTATAGAGGGATATCCGCAAGCAAAAGAGATATTGAAGAAAGCTAAATGGCTGCGTTTTATTCAGAAATTCAGAGGTTACCACAAAGAAGTTACGAAAGCGTTTGCAAGGTCATTTGATGGCTCGGAAGCAGAAGTTGGAGACCTCAAGTTTTCGGTTAATGAAGCATCAATAGAAACAGCCACAGAACTTCTTCAGGAGGGAGAACGTTGGTTCAAAAATAAAAGCATCAGTGATGAGGCATGGAGAACAATTCTACGAAATCAAGGTATGGATATCACTGTTTTTAAAAGAGGAATCCCTGTGCATGCAATAAAAGAAGAATGGGCCAATTTACTACTAATTGTTCAGAAATTTATTACATGTGAAGGCCGTTTTGGGTCTATGTACATGTACCATACCAGGCTATTGATGAATTTTCTTGAAAACCAAACTCTCAATCTCCCTTATTTTCTATTCAATAGCTTAAAGAAAATGGCTGTGACTGTTCAAAAACACTTGGGAGATGTAGAGCCTCATCTTTATCACCACGGCCTTATAAAAATTCTAATTGAAAAGGAGCTAAAGGAAAGAAAAGATACATGGGAACAATTCCTAGTTAGAAACTTCTTTGAAGAACCTCAGGAAATTCCTGAAGGTAGTTCAATTAGAAGGAGTAGAAGAAAAAGAATGAATGTTGAAACCCAAATTACTCATACTCGGGAAATTCCCGCAGCTAGCACAGCAAGAAGAAGTAGAAGGAAAAGAACAATAGATGAAATCCAAAATACTTCTACTACTACTATGAAAAAAACTGATAGGGAAGAGAGATTGGTAAAAAGGAAGAAGAAGGAAATCAAAGCTAAGAAGCCAATAATACCAAAAGGGAAAGAAACCATTGAGGCTGTACATAAAACTCCTTCTTCTGAAGAAGAAGATCATCAAATACTATCTGAAAGATTAGTTTATCTTCAAAAACAGTCATCTATATCCAAGAAGGCAGAGAAAGGAAAACAGGAACAAAAGGACAGTGTACCACAGCATGCGAGGAGAAGCAGCAAGCTTAAAGGGAAATTGAGAAAAACACAAATTAAGGGTCCTCATTTCATTGATTTGGGTGAGGAGACATCTGAACAGTCCCCAACTGACCATAGTCCATCTCAGTCAGTTAGTGAACCTGATTCCTTTCATTCCCAATCAGACAATGAGCATACTCCATCTTATTCTCGGCAAAATATTGATGTAAGCCCTCCTCGGCCAGATTTTGAACATAATTCTCCCTTACAGCATTTTGGGGACAGCCCAATGAAAATGACACCTGAAATAGACCCCAAGCAGCAGGAGGTATATGACTATATAGAATCCTTGGAAAAGGCAGCCACAGGTCCAAGTACCTCTTCCATTCAGCCTCATACATTGCAGGATGATTTAGTTCAGTCATTAAAACAGGAAATTTTTGAGCTGGAGCTTTTAAATCGGCACATCAAAAATGAAAATGAAACACTGAAAGAACAAGGAAAACTGGACAATATCATCCATGATAATACTATGTTACATTTGGGAATTTGGCAAAATAAGAATAAGAAATTAAAAAGGAAATGCCAAAAATTGAGCAGAGGACTTGTGAATATCAAATTTAGGTGCTCAATGAAGAAACCCAGAATGATGGTAGTACCAAAGAAGAAGAGAAGAGGGTTGGATGTGCTGGCTGAAGTATCAAGGCACATGAACTGAACAAAGAGTATCAAAATTTTGGTTGCATGAGGACATGCAACACCTTCACAGTGGGGGTATGTTGAGTCCCAAATTTGCATCTTTTCCATACACTTTTTCATACCTTTTTCACTCACCTAAACCTCCCAAATTGTCAATATCATGTGCAAAAGAGCATCTAACATGGTTTTTAATTATATTTTTGTGTTTGCTATTTGGTCTAGATTTTGTTCATTCAGCTGCGGAATCTTGCCACTTTCCGCAGCTGCTGCAACTTTCCGCAGCTATTTTGTGAAACTCTATGCTACAGGTGTCTACAAGGGAAACGAGCCACATGGGCAGGTTAGGAATGACGTGGACATGGTTCGTGTCCTATTGGTTCAAGCAAACTCGTCCAAAGAAGCCGCGGTCAAAGGCGTCCACATGGAAGTCAACCATGGAGTTTCATGTCGGCCGGACTCTGTTTCGTGGCATATAAAGATCCATACGGCCGTTTCTAAGCCTGCAGAGGTTAAATCGACATCTGTGCAGAGCTCTGGAGTCAAATTCAAGCATCCACCTTCCGTAGATTCACTTTCCAACACGGCCATACTCCTATATCCGTGGACGTAGTGGTCTACATGCTCTCTGCCATCATGAACTTTAGGAGACAGTTACAGTTTATTGTTATATATAGAGCGTTTGCATACGCACATAAAGTTAGTTGATAGTTGATGTTCGTGAATGTACTCTGTTATCTGTTAGTCTTCTTTGTAGTGATTACGCTGCCCTTGAGCCGTAACACTACCATTCTGTAATGAACTACTTTTTAATATGAGAAGACTCTGTTTTTCAACTTAATTCGTGTTTGAGGATCGTTACCAAGGCTGTGTAGAGGGCCCCTGCTCAGCTAAGGTTTTGGGTATTAGTGTATATTTCTCATTTCATTTCTTTAAAAGTCATTGTATTATAATCCATCCATATGTTCATACTTTGCAGTTGTTTCATTTCTGTTTATACAATTCCATAATTTCCATTTCATTTCTGTCTTTCATGTTTTATGATTGTTAATCACTGATCAGTTTTCTTGATTGCAGGTTTTAGATAGACAGCCCGGGCATTTTTATAGCATTTTGACTAATGACATGAAACTAACATTGTTCTGCTGCTAGTTTGCTTTTCATAGTTTTTTTTGTTTAACTTCAGTCTTGCTTTGTACATTTCAATTTTGCTTATCTGATTCAGTAGTTAAATTTAGATATATTAAGCTGCTCATAGCATCTTCAGTTGCCTCCGAAAGCCACAGCTGGACTGATGGTGAGGGACTGCATTATGAAATGTGTAGTTTAGTATTAGTTTCTTTTCTGCAAATTTAGATATATTAAAACATGCAGCATCTTGATTGCTTACTCCAAGCCATAATTTGGAGTGATGGTGGTGCATTATGAAATGTGTAGTTTAGTATTAGTTTCTTTTCTGCAAATTTAGATATATTAAATCATGTATGACATCTTCAGTTGCCTCCGAAAGCCACAGCTGGACTGATGGCGAGGGATTGAATCATGAGTGTATGGTTTAGTATTAGTTCACTTTCTGCAAATTAAATATCAGTTACACAAGTTGTTTATGATTACTTCCGAAAATCATAGCTGGTCTAATGATGAAGGGTCAGAAAATGAATTGATGTAATCTGATTTAGATTTATTTTGTTGCAATTTTGAATTTCCTTAAGCATAGTTTCTTTTTGTGTTTAGTTGGTAGCAAGAATAGTTTGGTTTTCATGTTCACTAGTTTACTGTTTTGATTCATTAGATTAGCAGCATCTTTTTATTTCAGCAGTACACTTTTACTTTCTTTCAAGTCTTGTCATTGTAATTTTCAAATTTCTTTTTAAAATTTCAAGTTGGTAAATCATTATAGGGGATATCACTTCCTCGAACAAATATAACCAAACTTGTTTTCATTTTAGAATTTCCATTTCACCTTAGAAAGACCAAAAACGACAAAAGTTAAGAAATAGGTTATCTTGCACATATAGTGCGCCGCACTTCATCAGCTTACGATTCCCGGATTGACAAATTAAATGCAGCAATTTAGGACACACTAAATTGACCAAACAAGGTTCAAAATAGAAGGAGGCTTCAGGGGTATGCACAAAATCTTCTAAATTCTTAGTAAAACCAAGGGACGGTATGGGGTAAAGAGGAAAAAAGGAAAGGTAATAAAGGAAAGTCGAGAGTGCCCAAAACTAGTTTTTAGTGTTGATTTACACTTCGATCATCTAATCGAAGAATATTAGTTGATCTTGATTGGCAGAGCTAGAGGAAAATTCTTCCCAGATGAATATATAACAGAATGGATAAACTGTATTTGGGTGGAGGCCCAGACAGAGAAGTCGAGGTGATAACTTTATCTAAAGGTTGGTTTATGGTGAGATTCAAGAATGCAGCGACTCTTGAATGGGTTTTTTCAAGGCAATGGGGCTTTGGTATCGCTCCCATCCTCTTTAAGATATGGACACCTCTTTTCGATGCTAAAAGAGAATGGGTGGATGAAATCTTGGTATGGGTTTGTGTTACGAAACCAGCTCCAAAAATAGAAGAAAAGAGAGATCAACGCCATAGAAACTAGCCACTTCGAGGGAGAAACCTCTAATACATTACATAAATGAACAATTCTTGGATGATACAAATGAACAAAACCTTCTTCTATATATAGGAGTCCATGGGGTCACAATATAATCCTAGCCGACCTAACAATAATAATGTAACGACACAATAATAACAATATTGGGGTTACAAGGGTACAACAATAATAATAAGGGGGTTACACTAACAATAATAAGGGGTTATACTAGTAATATAGGCACCTAAAATGCCCCTCTCCTTCAAAAAAGTGTTGTCCTCAATGCTTGAGTAGATCTAGATGCTTCTGTATAAAATTCTCATCCTCCAATGTAGAATCTTTAGTGGGTAAGTTCTTCAATTTGATGAGATACTTTGAAATTGATCGATTTCGTAGTTTTTGAGTTCTTATTTTCGTGACTGATTCAAGTTCCAATATGATTTTTCCTTCCTCACCAAGTTCTCACAATATTGTTTGAATTGGAAGTTTTTCCCCTATAACTTTCTTTAAGCATGAAACATGGAAAATTGGATGCACTCGCGAAGAAGCAGGAAGCTCCAATTTGTATGCCATAATACCAATGTTTTACAACACCTTGTAAGGACCATATTACTTTGGCAATAATTTATTATCCTTCTTAGTTTTCTTGAGGGAAATTTTTTTGTATGGTTTTAGTCGTAAAAATACCCAATCTCCTACATCAAAACTTCTCTTGTTGTGATGTTCATATGCCGGTTGTTTCATTCGATTTTGTGCCAAATATAAGTTATCCTTTAAGAGTTGGAGAAATTCTTGTTGATGGTCGATGTGATCTTCCACTTCTTGAACCTTATAATTTTCTCTTAAATAATATATGATGGACAGTGGATGATATCCATAAAGTGCCATAAATGGGGTCATTTTTGCTGCAGTATGGAAGGAAGTGTTATACCACCATTCAACGAGAGGTAACCACTTGACCCATTGTGTTTGCTTATCAGATACAAAACAATGAAGATATCCTTCCAAAAATTTATTCACTATCTCATTTTGATCATCGGATTGAGGATGATAAGATGAGCTATGAGCTAGTTGAGTACTCGAACAAGAAAATAATTCCATCCAAAAATTTCCAGTAAAAATGGGATCTTTGTCACTTACAATAATCTTTGGGTTTCCATGTAGCTTTTGAATTGTTTCCAAAAATGTAGTAGCAACTGTACTTTCTTTAAATGGATGAGATAATGGACAAAAGTGTGCATACTTGGTAAGTCTATCAACTGGCACCATGATGAAACTCTTTCCTTCGGACTTAGGTAAACTTGTGATAAAATCCATTGAAATCTCCTCCCAATGTTCACTTGGAATGGATAAACGTCGTAGAATACTCGGGGTCTTGATTGTCTCAAATTTATTTTGTTGGAAAACCAAAGATTTTTCCACCAAATTTTGAATATCAGATTTAAATCCATCCCAAAAAAAATCTTTCTTCAACATGTGGTAAGTTTTTGTTGGGAAAAATACTGAGAGGGGGGGGGGGGGGCAGTATTTACTGCATATTCAAACTTTTTACTTTTTCATTCCTTTAAAAACCCATACACTACTTTGCTCAAGCCAACTAGCATATACACGCGGATATCCTTCATAAAACTCGCGTATACACAGAAATCTAATTATGCCATTAGTTCTTCACTTATATCATTCCATCATTCATTCATTAGATGTTCTATAAACAGAATAAACCATCACACATGAACACCAGGATTTTTAGGTGGAAACCCAAGTCGGGAGAAAACCACCGCTGCAGTTGCTCAGCCTTCAATATTTTATTATAGAGAAAACATCTTACAACATATGTGTCGGCGCAGACCTTGACCAAGACGTTGTGCACCCACTCGCGTCGTTACTGGCCTCTCCCCGGAAGGGAGCTCCAACCCCCCGACTCGTTTACCGCTGGGCCTCTCTCCCGGAAGGGAGCTACGACCCCCGCTTCTTATTTACTTCACCTGGAAGGGAGCTACAACCCCCTGACTGAAGGCTACAACCCTCAGCACCACCATGGACCACGTTTCATCAATTTTCACACTGGATCCAAAGCTTCCTTTAGGACACAACTTGCAGGCCACGTTTCATCATATTTTCAGACTGGACCCACTCCATACTTTTAAGCTCAAACATACATCACCAACGTATACTTGTCCATCTTCGTATATAACCTGCAGATAAATCAGCTTACTGCAAGTAACGTATCGACAATTTACCACAGACTTCAGCAAACCCTAGTTTGCATACGCGTTTTCCATTCTCTGATGTCGTGTATATACGCGCTTCCGTTCACATAAACCAGCGTATACTTCTGTACATATTACAGATACAATTTCATTGTGCATACGCGCTTTCTCTTCAGCGAAGCCACGTATATACGCGCTTCCTATGCGGCGAACTAGCGTATGGTTCTTCAGACATTTAGGTCATGGCAATTCTTCAGAACAGATACATCACACAGATTTAACCCATTTACTTCAGACAGATGTTCGCCTCATCTCAGATCTAAGCCTTCCATAAACAGATCTAGCAAATACAAATACATTCCAGATCTAGATTCCCTTCTTCATCATTTCTTTATTGGGGCATCATAGATTCAGATCTATCATCAAACCTTTACCCTTTCCATACAGATATACTTCACAGAGAAGTATTTATTCAAGCTCAGACATCATGCTCCCAAACTCATCATTTGCACAATGAATTTCTTCTCCTTATATAGGTTTACCCTTTTTCAATACCATGAGCCAAAACCACATTACTTCCGATGGTATTCCTGGACGGGGTCATTTAGGTGAATCATTACCCAATACAATGGGTCAATACCATTGTGGCTACCCCTGGTTTTGCACTTTTTGAGCGCTTTTTGCCCATACGCGACTTGGCACGTTGTTTCCCGCATGCATACACGACTTCTCCTAGACATATCCGCGTATGCCTTGAGACATACTCTTTTCACCATAGATTTAGCACATGCTAAATTCCTTTCTTCATTGCCTTCTGTACTCACTGTAGATACATCAGATTTAGTTCATCAAGACATATTCTATTAAGCACAACTTCATCAAGTAAGTTGCCATCATCTTCATCAAGTGGGTTTCCATTCGAGGACAACACTCAGCATCATATTGCTAACAAACATCATTTCATATTAGATTTACATCATTTACCAAGTCCATCAGGTCAAGAATAAAGTCATCAGATGGATTGCCATCAAGGACAACACATGCCAACAATCTCATGTCTTCATCTTCATTAAGTGGGTTGCCATCAGGGACAACACTCTTCATCATATTGCCAACAATCTCCCCCTTTGGACTTGATGGCAACCACAATGGTGTTTGGTTACCACAACAGATAGGTACATTAAGAATACAAGGACACCATGTCACATTCCCCATTTTTGACACCATTCTTTCTCTTCATTCAAACACCATGTCACTCTCCCCCTTTGACATCAAGGGCAAAGGGTGGATCAAAACCAACATACTCTCCCCCTTTTCTCCACATGTGGAAGAAGCGTTTTGTAGATCTGATATATACTGAAGTGACCAAGCTCCCCCTGAGTTCATGCTGAATCTTCAAACATATTTTTCAATGAAGTACATGACTCTATGAAATTCCTATCACCAATGACTCATACTTACATGAAAGATCCATCCAAGTGGATTTACATATGAGACTCAACTACCCAATCAAGTGGATTTACAAATTTATCAAGTCCTTACATGACTGAATATTACAAATTTACATCATGGATCTCTACATGACCTTTTCATCCAACTACAAATATAACTTTAAGACCAACACCAGAAAGTCCTCAAGAAAGAGAACATATTTCAGAACCATCATAATGCCAACAATGCATTATACTTAGCAAAGCTAATGCTCCCCCTGAATCTGTGCATCCAAGCAACCTTTCCATATGACTAAGGCTCCCCCTTAGTTTGTGCATCCTGAACACTTTTACCAACAAATCATCAAGGCATATTTATCAAAACATTAGAAATAGAATTATGAGAACTAGAACACCACCAGAGATACCAAACAGTATCAGAGATACCAAACAGCACTGCAGCTATGCTGAAGAGAGCTGACTCCAAACAGAAAATTGTCAGCAATCAGACATACGCGGTTTTCTGTGCATGAACTCGCGTATATACGCGACTGTGTTTCAGGAAACCCGCGTATCCAATACCATCTTCTATATTTTAACCAGATTTGATCCTCTTGTGAGAAAAAGACAGTGTTCAGCTTCTTTCTGGGATATTTGAATGCTTCCCTGGACTACAGATAGATAGAATAGTGTAGTTGTGTCTTCAAGCGTCATCCAACGGTTGTAGCATAAGCACATTAGTAACCAAGCCTTCAGATTCTTTGCAGCATCAATACAATCTTTCCAAAGGAGATTATCATACCAGAACAACATCTTCAAATATGTGTCAAGCAATCATCCATGTGGTCCAATATCATCAAGATCTTCAATATTTAACATGAAGTAACATATGTAGGCAAAAGATCTCAACCATAGTAACAAACTCTGCATGATCTATTCTTATCTCTGAATCATAAGACTTCCAATTCATCCAAGTGTGAGCACAAAAGATACTTTACAGCAAAAAAGGCTCAAAATCTCATCATAATAAACCATGTACCAAGTCATCATCATTTAAGCATGATTATCACAATAACCAAGAATAAGCAGTCATATTGCCAACAATGAAATCATTAGTATTCAACCTGCTGCTCCCCCTAAACCAGTGCTCTTCCTTAACTTGTGCAACCTAAATCCGTTCATCAACAAGTCATCAGCAACAATCTCTGCATGAACTGCCCTTATCTCCGAATTATAAGACTTTCATCTCAGCAACGAATACTCTTCATCAAAAAGAAAACAGGACTCATTCATAATCTTCAACATAAGACATCAAGTATCATATTAGAACTGAGAAATTAAGCTAATACAGAGTCAATAATACAGTTATTAACAATCAGACTGATGCTCCCCCTGAACCTCTGCTCCAGATCTTCAGCTATCATATAAATTCTCTTATCATCAGTGCATACGCGATTGTGTCTGCTGGAACTCGCATGTATACGTGACTTTTGTTAATAGAACCCGCGTATGGAAAGTGAAGCATAGAAATTTTTCATACTCCTTTATCTTCCCCTGAACTTGTACTTCCTGTACCTGTCTTCTTCATATCAGATGCTCTGTCAGAAATACATATAACCAGAATAATCAAATCAACCATGAGAGACATCATACATTGCTCCCCCCGTGACGATACATTACTAAATCTCATAATGTATCCCACATCATTCCTGCAGTCAATCAGAGAAGTAAGCTTCAGAAGTGGATGACTGCAGTAGGGTCAATATTCCCTACGTTTCTGATCGGTCCTCCATCTTTTTCCAGATTTGTTTGATCTTTCTATTTGTGTGCTGGAAGTTATCCAATTTCTCATATCTGTTCAACCTGCATTCCTTTTCTACATGTCCATACTTGTTACAAGAATAACATCTCATATGTCTAGAAAAATAAGCATAAGAATCATAATGAGTATTTCTAATCTTCCTCCTTTTACAATCAGCTGCTTTATGTCCATACTTGTTACATGAAAAACAATATCCCTTGAAGCTACTAGAGTACCTTTCTGAGTAGAATCTGTTTGTTTGTGGCTGAATTGTTCTACTTCTGCAATTTGCTGCAACATGCCCATAATTATGACATTTAAAACATTCAACGTTCTTGAATGAATTCCTTTGAGAATTCATGATTGTTGGTTGATATTTTGTCTCTTTCAACACTTCAGGTTTTGCATTGACATCCTCTGAATTTTTAGCACTTCCTTGTGAGCTAGATTCTCCTTTAACAGTTTCATGGAAACCAAGACCAAGTTTGATAGCAGGAGACCTTTGATTACTCAGAATTTTGTCCAAAATATTAGTACTATCTTGAAACCTCAAAAGTTTAACCTTTTCTTCTAATTTACCTTTGAGAATGTTTACCTCAACCTCCAAGGCTTGACATTGCTTTGTCATGCTTTCTTCTTTCCTTCCTCCATCTTCTACTTGATCCTTCAGATTTAGAATCTCTTCTTTCAACCAATTTTCGTTTTCTTCACATGTTTGTTGCAGCTCTTCATTCTTCTTATTTTATTTTTCCAGATCTTCTTTGAGAGAGATGATTTCTGCTTCAAGTCTTGTCATTCGATTGGATGCATAAGCATGGAACCTTTGGTACTTGTCTATCTGTCCATTCAGTATTTCTATTTTTTCTTTCATTTGAGAGATCAATTCTTTGTAGATAGAGTCTTTCTCTTTGAGTGATCTTTGTTGATCTTCAACTTTGATCTTGATAGCTTCCTCTAGACCCAAAGCATTACTTTCACTATCTTCACTATTGCATACACCGGAAAGTGAATCACAAGAATAATACTCAATACCTGTTTCATTTTCTCCATTTTCTGCTATACATGTTTTATGAGACATCTCCTTGCTTTGAGTAGCCTTCTTCTTTTGCTTCTTTCCCATTGCGACGGATCTCCTTCAAGTGATCAAGCTTCTGTAGAAGGACCTCCTCTGATACCAATTGTTGGGAAAAATACTGAGAGGGGGGGGGTGAATCAAGATTTAGTTCATATTCAAAATTTTTACTTTTTCATGCTCTAAAACCCATACGCTACTTTGCTGAAGCCAACTAGCGTATACACGCAGATATCCTTCATGAAACTCGCGTATACCCAAAGATCTAATTATGCCATTAGTTCTTCACTTACATAATTCCATCATTAATTTATTAGATGTTCTATAAACAGTAAACATGTGCAGTAAGAATAGAATAAACTATCACACAAAGCATCACACATGAACACCAGGATTTTTAGGTGGAAACCCAAGTCGGGAGAAAACCACCGCTGCAGTTGCTCAGCCTTCAAAATTTTATTATAGAGAAAACATCTACAAACATATGTGCCGGTAGCCTCCTACTAGCACGTTGTGCCCCCACCTACGCTCTGCTTACTCAACATCTCCACAAGGGAGCTCCAACTTCGACAAATTACTGGCCTCTCCTGGAGGGGAGCTCCAACCCCCTGACTCGTTTACCAGCCTCTCCTGGAAGGGAGCTACGACCCCCTGATCTCGTTTACCAGCCTCTCCTGGAAGGGAGCTACAACCCCCTGACTGAAGGCTACAACCCTCAGCACCTATATGGACCACGTTTCATCAATTTTCACACTGGATCCAAAGCATCCTTTAGGACACCACTTGCAGGCCACGTTTCATCATATTTTCAGACTGGACCCACTCCATAGTTTTAAGCTCAAACATACATCACCAACAGATACTTGTCAATTCAGATAACCCAGACAGATAACAGTTACATTGCAGAACAGATCAGACAATTCTTACCACAGACTTCAGCAAACCCTAGTTTGCATACGCGCTTTCCTTTCTCTGATGTCGCGTATATACGCGCTTCCGTTCACATAAACTAGCGTATACTTCTGTACATATTACAGATCTAATTTCATTGCACATACGCGCTTCCTATGCGGCGAACTAGCGTATGGTTCTTCAGACATTTAGGTCATGGCAATTCTTTAGAACAGATACATCACATAGATTTAACCCATTTACTTCAGACAGATGTTCGCCTCATCTCAGATCTAAGCCTTCCATAAACATATCTAGCAAATACAAATACATTCCAGATCTAGATTCCCTTCTTCATCATTTCTTTATTGGGGCATCATAGATTCAAATCTATCATCAAACCTTTACCCTTTCCATACAGATATACTTCACAGAGAAGTATTTATTCAAGCTCAGACATCATGCTCCCACACTCATCATTTGCACAATGAATTTCTTCTCCTTATATAGGTTTACCCTTTTTCAATACCATGAGCCAAAACCACATTACTTCCGATGGTATTCCTGGAAGGGGTCATTTAGATGAATCATTACCCAATACAATGGGTCAATACCATGGTGGTTACCCCTGGTTTTGCACTTTTTGAGCGCTTTTTTCCCATACGCGACTTGGCACGTTGTTTCCCGCGTGCATACGCGACTTCTCCTAAACATATCCGTGTATGCCTTGAGACATACTCTTTTCACCATAGATTTAGCACATGCTGAATTCCTTTCTTCATTGCCTTCTGTACTCACTGTAGATACATCAGATTTAGTTCATCAAGACATATTCTATTAAGCACAACTTCATCAAGTAAGTTGCCATCATCTTCATCAAGTGGGTTGCCATTCGAGGACAACACTCAGCATCATATTACTAACAAACATCATTTCATATTAGATTTACATCATTTACCAAGTCCATCAGGTCAAGAATAACTTCATCAGGTGGATTGCCATCAAGGACAACACATGCCAACAATCTCATGTCTTCATCTTCATTAAGTGGGTTGCCATCAAGGACAACACTCTTCATCATATTGCCAACAGTTTTTAAAAATCCTGGTTGTCCTCCTAAAGGAGAAGTGTGCAATTCCAAAATAATCTTTTGTTTTAGTTGGGAATTATTGCAAATATATAAGCCATCTTTGTACCATAAGGAATCATTTTTACAACTAAATGTATTAAATGTACTAGGATATTTCTGCAACTTTTCAATGAGTGTCCACACTTCTTCGTCCTTCTTCCCTTCATCCCTTGCTTCGGTTATCCAATCTGGTTGGATAATAGAAAAGGTGCAAAGTAATGCTTCCACCTCTTCATCCTTTCTTGAGAGTGCATCTGCAACAACATTTAGCTTCTATTTTTTGTAGATGATTTCAAAATCATAACCCAACTTCTTTGTGACCCATTTTTTCTTCTCTTCTGAAGATAGTGTTTTTTCCAAAAAGTGTTTAAGACTATCATGATTAGTTTTTACCTTGAAGTGTCTTCCCATTAGGTAAGGTCACCATTTCTCTAGTGCATGTAGTATTGCTAACATTTCCTTCTCATAAATAGCTTTCTGTAAATACTTTCCTTTGATTGGACAACTTTCAAAAGCAATGGGTCTTCCTTCCCGCATTAAAAGGACACCAATTCCATTTCCTGAGGCATCACATTCCATAATAAGGGTTTTCGTGAAGTCAGGCGTAGCTAGGACTAGTGTTAGGCACATTGCGTCTTTAAGATGTTCAAAGGCCTCAGGTTCTTCAGGCATCCATGAAAATGCATCTTTCTTCAATAATGTTTTTTAGAGGTGCTGGTATTCTCCCATAACTCTTAAAAAACTTGCGATAATACCCTATTAACCCCAGAAATCCTCGCAGCTGCTTTATGGTTGTGGGGAATTTCCATTCCTTAATGGATTTAATTTTTTTAGGGTCTACCTTAACACCCTCACGAGATACAATATGACCCAAATATTCCACCTCATGTACTCCAAAGAAACATTTGGATTTTTTTTCATATAATTTTTTCTCCTCCAATAGTTTGAGCACCCTATGAACATGTTGAACATGATCCTTCCAAGACCTACTGTAGATTATTATGTCATAAAAAATACTAGCACAAATTTTCTAAGGAAGGGTGTGAAAATGGTATTCATCAACCCTTCAAATGTAGAAGCTGCATTGGTAAGGCCAAAAGGCATGACCGAAAATTTATAATGACCCTCATGAGTTTGAAATGTTGTTTTCGTAATAGCTTTAGACTTCATTCTAATTTGATGATATCCTGAATGAAGATCAAACTTGGTAAAATAAATTACTCCATGTAATTCATCCAATAATTCATCAATCACATGAATGGAAAATTTATCTTTAATAGTGAGCTTATTGAGCTCCCTATAATCCAGACACATGCACCATGATCCATCCTTCTTGTGAAAAAATACTACTAGAGTAGAGAAACAACTTTGACTAAGTTGAGTTATACTAGCCTCTAACATTTCTTCAATCATACGTTCAATTTCCTTCTTTTGGAGATAAGGATATATGTAAGGCCTGATGTTTGGAGGGACACTTCCTGGAATCAAATGAATAGCATGATCATGATCACGAATAGGTGGGAGTCCTTTGGGAGTTTCAAACACCTTGGAATCACGAATAGGTGGGAGTCCTTTGGGAGTTTCAAACACCTTGGAATCATGAATAGGTGGGAGTCCTTTGGGAGTTTCAAACACCTTGGAATGATTATCCAAGACTTTTTGGAGATCTGGAGAAATAATTGATTTTGATGTTGGAACGTCTAGCGAGCATAATTGTGCAATTACACCTCGTTGCTCTTTATTCAAAATATTTTTCATGAAATTAGAGCTTATTATCTTTTCTAGATTCCCTTCTATACCTCTTAATTCGACTTCCTTTCATTCCGAAAAAATTTCAATAAAATTTCTTGAAAATTAAAAGTTATTGTCCCCAAAGCCTTGTAACCATTGTACTCATAGTACAACATTAGCACCTCCCATTGGAATAGAAATAATTGGACTATTCAATACATATATCCCCATTTAGCTTGATATTATGGCATTTTCCAAAGCAATTTATAGTTCCTCCATTTGAAACCATCACTTGACATTCTGGTGCTGGGTATAGGAAACAATTCAATTCCTTGGCTACTTTACAATGAATAAAATTATGGGTACTACCCGAATCAATCAACACTATTACATTTTTCTTCTTGATATGTCCTTTTATCTTGAGAGTTTGAGGAGTTGTAATTCCTGCCAATGCATTACATGATATGGTCAGACTCATTTCTTCTTCTTCTAGGGTTGGTTCTTGGTGTGTATCCTCTTCTTTTGAAGCTTCTTGTTTATTTTCTTCCTCCTCTTCACAATCTATGTAAAATAATTTCTTCTCAGCACACTTATGAAATTTAATGTATTTTCTATCACAACTATAGCAAAGCCAATTTTCTCTTTTTTATTTCAATTTATGTGGTGTCAACCTAGGTTGTGGAAGTATAGGAGTAAGAACACTTCCTGTTACACTAAAAATTGTCATATTGACATTTTGTTGTCCGTACAAGCTCATTATCACTCATACATTTCTCCCTTACAAGTATAAACACATCAGTTCCTAATATCAAGCCTTGAAATTAAGAGAAAATCTCATAAAAGTCCTTAAAACACTTGTACCGCACTTTCTGTTAGATTTACCTACGGTACCGCACCTTTTGTAAAGGAAAACTGTGGTACGTACTGCACTTTTTCTTCATTAAAAGTGCGGAGCCCTGTAAAAGGTAAAAAAGGAGCAAGTAAAATATAGAAGCTTAGTTTGAGTCATTTTTGGAAGCTTCTAGAAACATTCCTGCAGTGGAAAGTCCACACTTTTCAGGTTCATGCATTCCATCCATTAAGGAGCTAACCCCTTGATGTAAGGAGATAATCCCTTTTAAGGAGGATTTTATCCCTTCTTGTTTGGAGCTGTAACATTCTCTCTTTCACTATAAAAAGAGGCATAGGGCAACCTCAAAGGGTTACAATTGATGAGTTGAATTTTTGGTATTATTGGAGGTGAAGTGTTGTTGAAACTTAGACCCTTTTAGATGAGATTTTATGTGGGAAGGATTACATACATGTATGTATCTCGGTTGGAAGAGTGTAAGGCTTGTCAGAGTAAAGGAAACACCTGTTCTAGACCACAGGAAGGCCTGTATGACATCAAGGCAGACACGGTTGTAAGGCTCTTCTTATTTAAGTTAATACAAATAAGTCTATTTTTCTCAATAAGGTGTCAATTGATTGGTTTATTTTATGGATTCCTTGATCACCATAATAGATATGATTTATGAATATATGCTATGCAGGTGCTATTTGATGTTTTCTTGTTTGTGATTGTAGATCTTCGAAGGGAACTCTTTTGGGTGACTGAAGGACTACTAATACAAACAAGCGTTGGATCAAAGGTAGGATCGTTAAGCCTTTATATCATTTAATTATGAATCGCAATATATCTAGAGAAAGATAGACTTAATTGTCCATTTGTTGCTAGATGTCCATAGGACACTTGGGAGGTTTGTCTTATCCACAAGAATGACTTATCCATCCAACAAATTGGTGCCTCCACTGAAGAATGATTGGATTTTTTTTTTCCTTTTGTTTTGACTTGAGAAAATGATTTTTCTGGTTCTTGATTGATGTATACTAGTTTGGGTGGCTTAGTTTAATTTTTCTGTACTTTGAAAATTTTTGAAAACTTAAAATTTCCTTTTCAGGCTTAGTTTAGATTTATTTTAGGATTCTTAGCATCTACCCAGATCTATATTTTTCTTTCAAAAAGCCTTGATTATGAGTTTCTTTTAGCAAATTTTTCATCTCATCAATCTCCATTAAGTTAATTGGGTGTTTTGAGCCTCTTTTTTGAGAAATTCTTAATTTGATTTCCTTTGGTCATTACTTGGAGGTTTGTCTTAGTCTTTTCATAATTTTGCATCTTTTTTCTTTTGCTTTTGCAAAAAAATTTCCCCCTCATTCTCCGGGGGGGGGGCTAAATTGTGTATAAGTGTTAATCGCCTTTGAGTGTTTTTATTTTTTGATCTTTGGAAATCTCACCCAATTTCCTTTACTTAAACTTTATTGGTTCTTATATTACATTGGAATCATCTTGTGTTTGAGAATTCTCTTGCATAGATCACATTTACATAATTAGAAGTCTCATTTTCAGAATATGAATGAAAAATTTGCATAGATTACATTTGCATACTTTTCAAGTGAATTGTGCATATATTACAACTGCATAGTTTACATTCTGAAAAATCAATCGTAGATTTAGATTATTTTATTTAATTTGAATTTATATGTTTTTATGCTTGTTTTAAAAACACAAAAATAAAAAAATATGGAATTGATTAGCATTAGTTTTTCTTGATGAAATTAGTGTGTTAGAGAATTTGTTATATTTTCTCTTGTTGATCAATTTTTTGCATTGTTGGAAGTGAATGGAAGCTCTCTCCCTAATTTAATTAGGATTCATTGAATTGAAAAGATTACATTACCATATTTTATTGCATTCAGTTTTGGGTTAGATCATAACACCATTGGTTTCATATTCATTTACCCTTTTAGTTATAACAACCCAAATAACACAACGTTTAATTAAAATTCATCTAGAAATTTTTACAATTTTAGGGCTCTTTCCACCAACATAGCTCAGGCTAGTATCTTGGAATAGGTTTTAGTTAACTCTCTAAGACAATAAAACAAACAAGTAGTCGATCTTGCAGTAGGGAAATTCCAATAGTCACATGTATGCTCTGGGAAGCTCCTCTTAAAGGAGTCAAGAACGAGATCATATCCGAACTAGTGAGGTAATCAATCCTTCCTCATTGGGAATGATAGAAGATATACACGTATTAACAACGGTAAACCTTGGATAGACCATTGTCGAGGAGCCTGGGGTCACTTGTCGGTAAACCTTGGATATGTCAAGGAGCCTTCAAGGGGATTGAGCTTTGTTACTCTACCCTTGCATGTGTGTCGGATCGTAGAGTGTTCTCCTAGGTATATTTGTTTCTTTTGGTAACCATAGTGGCCATAAAATTTAGGATTCTTTCGCAAGGTGACGGTGAAGGGAAGATCCCACTGTACCTGGATTAGACATCAGCTAGACTCACTTGGACTCTTCGGAGGGTTCTCTTCACTCGATATGGCGTAGTGGAGAAACTTGCACCGGTTTGTTTCATTAAGTAGGTTGTCGAGGTAACTATTCCAACTGCCATTTCTGCATTAAAATTCTACAATGTTGGATTTCATCACCAACTAGTGTTTTGGGTGCGAGAATCTACTATTTGTGTGTGGTTTGACTCCTAGATTTGATATCATGTGTTCATTTGTTTGTTTTTACTTTTAGAGACCATAGGTGTGATTTGTGAATTTTAATTGTTAGGTGTGAATTGTGAATTGTTAATTTTAGTTTTAAAATTGTTAATAAAATTCACTGAAGTTGAATATAATGGCAACTGTTCCGGAATTTACCAACCAAGGAATCCCTCTTAATGAGAATCCTAGTACTTTTCCTTGCTTTAGAAATGTTGGTCCTCCTTATATGGCTACATTGTCATTACCTGGATTTACAATAGGTTTACCGATATGGTTATTTTCAACTTCATTGGCCCCGAATACTCCAATTGTTCCACCTCAACCGAATGCTTCACCTCAACAGAGTTCACCATATCAACATCACCAACCTTATGTTGACCCTTTACCTTCGTCGCCCAATATTTCTTCCTCCCTTTCTTCCTCTTCACTTGGTAAAAGCCTTAATGCTAGTAACTAGGTGGCTAATAAGAAGAAGAAAGGGAAGAATAAGAAGAAGCAAGATAAGAAAGAAGTCAACAAACCAACCATGGCTGTAAATGTTAGTAATGTTGAAGAAACCTCCAACATGCATTGTAAACCCAAATTTCCCTGTAAGCTTTCTAAGGGTGACCACTTCCTTATCAATTGTCCTGGTATTCCAAAAGTGTTGGAAGTATGGTCAGAAAAATCTCATCATCTTTCCATTTCTCCATCAACTAGTGATACTCAGGTTCCTGGGAAAAAGGGTAAATTTAGGTTTCCTTGTAGGTTATGCAAAGGGAGTCATCAAACTCACATTTTCCCTAACATGGATGACGCCCCAAAATTGTTGGAAAACCTTACTGTTCCACAGTAAGAATTTACAACTGGTTACCACAAAATTTCTCCCAACCTACCGTCAACTGACGGAGGGATTGATCTAATTTCAAGTACAGTCGATCCCACTCTTCCATTGAATAGTGAAACTCATATCACTCAGGTTGATGATCCATTAGTTGATCAAGTGGTCTATTCGATTTCACATTTGGTCGATCCCACTCTCCTTGCAGAGAGTGAACTTCCTACCACTTCGGTTCTTCTTGTTACATCAGATTCTTCTATGCCAGGGGGAATTTCACCTATTTCTACATAACCCCCTCCAAGTACCGAGGTCTTTTCCTTTGATTGGAATAGACTGACAGAACCTTGTCTTCCTTCCTCCATCCCTTTCCAAATAATTGTGCGAGCTTATCGTAAGAATGTATTCCACACACATGTAGATTAAGGTGCTTCTGTTAGTATTTTATCCTCAACTGCCAGGAAAGCTTTGGGTTCCCCTTAGCTTGTGCCTGTTACACAGAATCTGAAAGCTTTTAACAGAACCATTAGTGAACCTTTAGGGATCCTTCCTAAGTTTTCTATTACTTTGGAAGGTAAAACTATCTATATTGATCTTATGATAGTTCGAGGCCCCTTGGATTTCAATTTACTCCTTGGGCGAGACTATGTGTATGCAATGAAAGTTGCCATATTGACACTCTTTCACGTGATGTATTTCCCTCACAATGGAAACATTGTGACTGTTGACCAACTTTCATTCCCTAGTCTTGATTTGACTACCAATAATCCAACACCCCTAAATGTTCCTTATACTAAATTGGTATCTACCCTGCCACAGATTAATTATGTGGCAACTGGTCCCATGTTTTCAGTTACTGATGCAAGTGAGCCTCTCACTATTTGCTCGTCTTCCTTTGACTTAGATCCACTAATTGACACGGAAAACTTTATGGGATTATTTGAATGTGATGTTTTTATCCCTTTTGAGTCCCTTAACATGTGTTCCCTCCAGAGAATTGTTCTTCCATCTGATGAAGACCTTTTGGAAGCCATGATCGAGGTGCGTCCCTTGACATGTGTTTTTTCCATTTGGAATCCATGATCAAGTCACTGTGAGGATAGTTCCTTTTCCTGTGCCAACCTCGTTAAAAAATTAAACAGGTTCCTAGAGGAGAGTTCATTTTACTTTTTCAAACTCATTAAAAAATGAATCAGCAAGTCATGAGGATAATTCCTTTTCTTGTGTCAACCTCGTTAAAAAATGAAACAAGTATATAGAGGAGAGTTCCTTTTACTGCGTCAACCTTGTTAAAAAATGAATCAGTGAGTCACGAGGATAGTTCTTTTCCTGTGTCAACCTCATAAAAAAATGAATCAGTAGGTAGATTGTAGAGAGTAGATTGATAGATTAGAAATAAGTAGTTTCTGAGGATGGTTCTTGTTACAGAGTCAACCTCGTAAAAAAAATGAATCAGGTATGAGGAAAGTTCCTTTTACTGTGTCAACCTTCTTAAAAATGAATCAGTGGATCAAGAGGAAAGTTCCTTTTACTATGTCAACCTCGTTAAGAAATGAATCAATGGGCCATGAGGACAGTTCTTTTCCTGTGTCAACCTCATTAAAAAATGAATCAGTAGGTTATATAGGTAGATTGTAAAGAGTAGTTGAGGACAATTCTTTTACTGTGTCAACCTTGTTAAAAAATGAAACATGTAGGTGAGGATAGTTCCTGTGATTATGTCAACCTCGTTAAAAAATGAAATGCATTGTCATGAGCATAGTTCTTTTCCTATGTAAAGCTCGTTAAAAAATGAAACAAATCCTCCCCTAATTGAGTCGAGTCTTTGACCAGATCTTGTAAATGTTAAGTCGTATATTTAGGTTAGTTATTTCAGTTTTTGCATAATTTTCTTACATTTTTAGGTCGGTTCTTTCATATGATCTCGTAAATGAACCTTCATTCCATCCAACTAGCAATTACCAGTAGTCTATTTAGTTGACTGAAATGAAGCTAGGGGGGCATGTGCTCTAGCAGTTACACTTGGGGGGCATTAAAAATTTATCTCAAGCATGATTTGTCCTTTGTTTCAAGCTTGTGTAAAAATGAAACAAACCAATATCAAGTACAATTTTCTCTGTTTCAAGCTTGTGTAAAAAGGAAATCACTCTCAAGCACAAGTTTTTCCATTTCAAGCTTGTGTAAAAATGAAACCACTCTCAAGCACAATTTTCTCTATTTCAATCTTTTGTAAAAATGAAACCTATCTTGAGTCCATTTCAGTTATTATTTTCAAGACTCATTAAACTCATGAAAATCATGAGATTATTTTTCTATCTTTCATTCTCATAAAATACATGAAAATGTAGAGTTCTTTCCGTCTTTTCTTGCTCGTAAATTAAATTGAAAGTCCGCCATATGAGTAAATTTTTATCACTTTTTAGAACTCGTTAAAATTTACAGAAAAAGCAAAAATATTGAGTATGTTTTTATCACTTTTTTGAACTCTTGAAAATTACGAAAAAGTGAAACCTTGGAGTTATCTTTTAAGCCCTTTTCAGACTCTCTAAAAATGAAAAGATTGTCGAGTACCTGACTATTCGAACTCGTTAAAGGAAATGAACAGTCATCCCTTCAGTATAAGTTTACCCCTTTTCCAGACTGAAATGGACTATTTACAAAAAAGGTATACATTGACTAATCATGGTCAATAGAGTTCTCTCCCGCATTATTTTATCCTTTTTCGGGCCTGAGAGACTAAAATTACAAAAAGTACACCCATGGAGTTTTCTAAGTTTTTTCTTCTGACTCCTTAAAAGTGAAAAACACCAAGTTTATCCTATACTGGACTCATTAAAATTTAACAGTAAAGAACCTATCAATTTCAAATAGGAATGGACCACTCCTTCTTAGGGTTTGATTTTAAACTAAGTGGGACTCATCCGAAGGATGAGCTTATAAAAAAAAAAAATTATCCTCCTCAAGCTTGTAAAAAATAAAGAGGTACTTGCCAGAAATGGTGGGGGAAAAGAGAGAAAATAGATTCATTTGTTACACTTTGATTTGTAGAAAGCATTATACCACTCTTGAACAGGACACTTTTTGTCACACTTCCATCTGGGTTGGGAAATCCTTTGCCTATTAGTTAATCAAACCATATTGAAAGTCTCCAGCCGGTTTCTTGGTATTAGCTTAGGGAAACTTTCACCAAACCATTTGCAGTGTCGTTATGTGTTCAAGAGGACAGTCAAACAAACCATTCATCTACAACAATTTTCTCCATTCACGTTGACCATCCTTGAGTTAGTCCTTGCACAAAATTTCTTCAAAACTTGATCTATGGTTTCATGTCGTAAGCTTGATTACGATGGATCACTTTCTATCGATGACAGCTCATCATCTACGAATTTGATCTAGAATCTATCAGTACCTTGTAGTCTGCATGCCTTAATGGCAGGTTTCTCGCCTTCGATGACAGGTTACATCATTGACCTTCGATCGAACAATTCCGTGAAATTTTCAACTTCAAATCACTTATTCACATTTCATGGATTGTATTGAGTACTTTGAGAGCAATTATCATTATTGGTGGTTTCTCTCACACTTGTTAATGGTTCACATCATTAACTGTTAATCAAGTGGATTCTACCATGTTTCACTTCAACACATTTAATCGCAAGGATAGAATCGTACTAGTTCGGGAAGCAGAAATCAAGACCCTGGATCTAGTTTCCACCATCCAGGCTGTGAGGAGTTTTATTATTCATTATGCAGTAGACTATTCATTAAAAATGGTTGCGTCCATTCTATGTCTACAATATTTATGTAATATTAAAATCATTTTTGTATCAGAATAAGTTTAGTTATTTTTTGATCTGAGTATGGGAATGCCTACCTCAGCGATGATATATGTACATATATACATTTTGCATTTAATGTTTTTACAGGTTCCGACTGGGGTGTCCACAGGCTGATCCTTGAAATGATAAAGTACTTCACTCTTCATACATTACAGACTCACTCTTCATCTATGACAGACTTCGCACTTTAGGGGGTAATATGTTACACTGAAAATTGTCATCTTAACGTTTTGTTGCCCGTATGAGCTCATTATCACTCATACATTTCTCCCTTACAAGTCTAAACACATCAGTTCTTAATATCAAGCCTTGAAAATAAGAGAAAAGCTCATAAAAGTCCTTAAAACACTTGTACCGCACTTTCTCTTAGCTTTACCTGTGGTACCTCACCTTTTGTAAAGGAAAACTGCGGTACATACCACACTTTTTCTTCACTAAAAGCGCAGAGCCCTGTAAAAGGTAAAAAAGGCACAAGTAAAATCTAGAAGCTCAGTTTGAGTCATTTTTGGAAGCTTCTAAAAACATTCTTGTGGTGGAAATTCTGCTCTTTTCAGGTTCATGCATCCCATCCATTAAGGAGCTAACCCCTTGATGTAAGGAGCTAATCCCTTTGAAGGAGGATTCTATCCCTTCTTGTTTGGAGTTGTAACCTCCTCTCTTTCACTATAAAAAGAGGCATAGGGTAGCCTCAAAGGGTTACAATTGATGAGTTGAATTTTTGGTATTATTGGAGGTGAAGTGCTGTTGAAACTTAGACCCTTTTAGATGAGATTTTATGTGGGAAGGATTACATACCTGTATGTATCTCGGTTGGAAGAGTGTAAGGCTTGTCAGAGTAAAGGAAACGCCCGTTCCAGACCCTAGGAAGGCCTGTATGACATCAAGGTCGACACAGTTGTAAGGCTCTTCTTATTTAAGTTAATACAAATAAGTCCGTTTTTCTCAATAAGCTATCAATTGATTGCTTTATTTTATGGATTCCTTGATCACCATAATAGATATGATTTATGAATATATGCTATGCAGGTGCTATTTGATGTTTTCTTGTTTGTGATTGTAGATCTTTGAAGGGAACTCTTTCGGGCGACTGAAGGACTACTATTACAAACAAGCGTTGGATCAAAGGTAGGATCGTTAAGCCTTTATAGCATTTAATTATGAATCACAATATATCTAGATAAAGATAGATTTAATTGTCTATTTGTTGCTATATGTCTACAGGACACTTGGGAGGTCTGTCTTATCTGCAAGAACGACTTATCCGTCCAACACTTCCATCCTTATATATGTGAGTGGTAGGCTCCTTGTCACCATAATTTTACATTCATTTTTTCTTGCCAACCTGAATGCCTTCTCCAATGAATCAAGTTTCGAAATGCGAACCTCATGTTGGATGTTATGCTTTAAAGTCCCTTTGAAGACATTAATCTTGTGTTATTTTGGAATATTAGTTACCCTTATATTCAATTTTTAGAAGTCCTCAATGTGCGCCACCACTAAACCCTTTTTTTTGATATTTATCAATTGGATAAAGAAGGTGTTTCTCTCTGTATCCTCATAATGCGCTATCATTTACTCTGAAGAAATTGACCAAGTGATGATTTTTTTATGGGATCAAAGCCATCGATACCATAAAATGTATTTTGTTCTAAATGTAAGGCTATAGTGCGTACCTTTTGTGTGTTTTGCACATTATTTCAAACTTCCACATATCCATCTTTGGAATATGGTCGTTCTTCCATCCAACATTAGAGTTTATGAAATCATGAATAACATTTATTTTTTTCTCATCATGATTTTCTTCTACTATCTTTTTGCCATTAGGAAAATTTTCTTGTATCAACTTTGTTAAACCTTCCATGTCCTCTTTTAGATCATTTTTCATGTTTTCCATGTTGTCCTTCATTTTTTCATCGATCTTAGCTTCCATCTCATCCATCATAGCTTCCATGCCAGCTTCTATGCCAACCATATTAACATCCATGGCTTCTCTTCAAACCATCCATCTTAGCTTCCATGCTTTTATTCAAAAATTTCATTTCATTTTTTGTTGATCTTTGCGAGAGAAAAAATTGTTGCACTTTCTCTTGTAATTTTGACATGTAATGTTGCAGTTCTTCATCTTCATGGGTCATATTAGATCCTTCTAGAGGATTAATTGGTGTTGAATTATTTTTAGGGGGAATTTTAGAATCTAATACTGATATCTATTCTACAATATGCCCTTGGACTCAATTCAAACTAATTTTACAAACAAGACTTATTCAATTAAAAAAAAATACACACCTTTTTCTTGCTTTTGAGGAGCTCGATATTTAAACTGAATTATCTCTATGATTTCAGATATTCAATATTTGAAATTTAGTCCCATAGTATCCCTCTAAATCTTCTTTCGAATGCCATAGATCTGACTTGATTTGGATTCTTCAAGAAAAAGTTATTCCCAATCTCCCACAATGACTTAATTATGGGCTGGTTCAATAGAGAAAACTTGTATGGCATGCCACAAGTCATTGTTTCCTCCTTCGACTATAAAACAGATACAAAGGAAAAAAAATTATATTTAGTTGTGACCACTTTTTATAGAATTCCAATCCGACACTCAGAGAGAGAGTTATGAATATTTTCCCACGGTCACCTATTTGAGATGAAATTCGGGAGCCTAACAAAACCCTAATATCCATAGATCATGTCTCTGAAAATATTGTGAACCAAGAACTGGAATTTTTCTAGGTATTTCCTCAGGATTCTAGCTTCATTCTGTAAAAATTTCAGCTTCTGAGCCATCGCAGAGAGTAATTTATAGCACAAATCCACAATGACTTGTTTTAGGTGAAATTCGGGAGCCTGAAAAAGCCCTAACTTCTACAAGTCGTATCTCCGAAAATATTTCGAACCTAGATTTGAAATTTTTACACGTCGTTCCTGGGGATTTCAGATTTTCTCTGTAAAAATGCTAGCTTTTGAACCTTCGTAGAAAAAAATTTATAGCAAAAATTCCACGATGACCTGTTTGGAGCAGCGAAACCCTAGAATCCAAATCTCTGATACCAAATGCTATGAAACCAACTCCAAAAATAGAAGAAAAGAGAGATCAACACCTTAGAAATCAGCCACTTCGAGGGGGAAACCTCCAATACATTACATAAATGAACAATTCTTGGATGATACAAATGACCAAAACCTTCTTCTATATATAGGAGCCCATGGGGTCACAATATAATCCTAGCCGACCTAACAATAATAATGTAAGGGCACAATAATAACAATATTGGGGTTACAGGGGTATAACAATAACAATAAGGGGGTTACATGAAAAACAATAAGGCAATATACTAGTAATATAGGGACCTAGAATTTCAACTTCCATCACTCGCCTCATACTTCTAGACAGTGAAGGTGTTTCAGGCCATCAGGGATAGTCTGGGGTATTTCCTAAAGGCGGACATGTCCTTCTTGGAGACCTGGTCCAGGACCATGACATGTATTCTTCTTAAGCTTGAACTAAGAGATGAACTAATCCCTCAGATAATTCTCAAGGCTGATGGACATGTTATCAAGTAGTTGATTGACTACGCACATCTACCGTTTAGATGTCACCGTTGCCACAAGTTAGGACATTTGGCACGAGACTACCCTTTGGGCTTCTCCAAGTGTAGGAAATATAAGAATGGGGACACTCATTACCCCTAGATCATATTTGAAGCCACTATAAATGAATAGGAGATGAATGTTAGGATGGACATGGCACATAGGTGGAACAACATACAACAGGAAGATGAGGCTCACAGGGAGGGTGGGATTATTTCTAAAGTGGTGGAAATGCAGGAATCGGTTTTGGTTCAACCTCAGGAGCAGAAAAAGATGGCTTTGGCTGATACAACATCAGATTTGGCGGGTACTGCCCCTTGACCCTCTTCTCCTGCATTAAAATTATTTTATCTTATTTTGACTGTATGAGTATGCCTAGTCCCTCCAAGCATGATTCATCTTTTTCCCTCTATGTTAGCAACATGTCTTTGGCCATGGACAACATAATCACCACTATCCCTAAGCTCTTTATTGACACTGTTCCTTACAACCTCCAACCCCATGACAAGAAAATTTTGGAGAAAGAAGTCCATGATGATTTAGGAGGCTTCCCTGTCATAGATAAAGTCAAATGTTTAAGAGGGAGGAAATTGGAAATATCCAAAGCCAAACTCAAGGCCATACTTGATATTGTGGATGGAAGAAAAATGTCCCTAAAATGGGCACTTAGAGCAGCAAGGTCCCAATCCTTGGATACTAAATTATTGTTTTATATTTCAACTATAGGGGTCCGGCTAGTGCACCCAAAAAACTAGCTTTTAAAAGTCTATGTTCCCAGTACAAACCTGATGTTTTATTTCTCCAAGAATCTCTGGGTTTGAGAGACCTCATATCCTCAATAGTGTCCTCTTTCCTTCTTGGGTGGAATTTTGTTACCTCGAATGTGAAGGGACATTTGGGAGGCCTCATTACAGTGCTTAGAATCATTTATGTAAAGTCACTTAATAGTTGGACCTCGGATCTGCTGATCGAGGTGTAGGTTTCATCTTTGCATCTCGCCTCCTGTCTCACACTTGTCAACATTTATGACCCCTGTGCTAATAGGATTGGCTCTTGGAACACTTTATTTAACAAATATTTCATGAATTTGCCTCATCTGATTGTCGGGGGGGATCTGAATTTCTCTTTGGGGCGATCATAGGCTTGGCAGATCCCTTGGCCAAGTTTTTCCTCAGGAAAATACGGGATGGCAAGTTGTTCGACTCAAATCTAACCAAAAATTCTCCAACATGGAGGAAAAATAGGGTGCAAGAGGCCAGGATTGATAAAATATTGGATCAGTTCCGACTTAGTGATTATTTCACTACTAGGGCTGGAAATTTTCATCAGTGGATCGGCACAAGTGGTGAATCAAATCATTCCCTGATCATCCTTGCGCTAAAAGGGTCGTCTAAAAATTGGCATCCCCTTTCAAATTGAATTCAGTTTGGCTAAAGGAGGGGGATTTTCAAAAGTTGGTGATTGATACTTGGAAACCGGTGTCTGATCGAGATGGCTCATATGCACAGGCCCTTGTTAAAAATTTAACAAACATTACAAAATCTACCATTTCGAGGGCAAAAGAAAAGGATAAAAAGGATTCGAAAGATCTCCAAGATATCTCTAAGGCCCTTGAGAATATGTATGGTGATGTAGACATAGGCTTTGCAGATGAATCTTCTTGGGACAAATTAAGAGAGTTGGAAAATAGGAAAAGGGTATTGTTAAAGGATAAGGAGGCTATCTAGAGATTGAAGATTTGTTCCATATGGTTACAATAGAGCGATGAAAATACAAGAAAAAATCACAACTATGCAAAGGGCAGGAATAATTCAAACACGATATGGGAACTTGACTCCCCGGAGGGTGACAAGGCTAAATTGTTTGAAGATATCTCCCTTTTAGGGAATAATTATTTCAAGAATATCTATAATAATCAAGGGGGGGTCAAGATAGGGGAAATCATGCAGGTGGCACAAATTTTCCCTATATATGCGGACGAGGAGGAAAATGATTTTATTTTGGCTCCGGTGGAGAAGAATGATGTGGAGCATATCATCGGATCCATGAAAAAAGCTAAAAGCCCTGGTCCAGATGGTTGGAAGATTGAATTTTTTCAGCATTTTTTTGATCTGATGGTGGAAACTATCACAAATATGGTGGAAGAATCAAGGTCCAGTGGCTTTACCCATGATGCGCTAAAATCAATGTTCCTAGCACTCATCCCTAAAAAGGACTCTCCTTCCTCTTTTAATTATTTCAAGCCTATTTCTCTATGTAATTGTATAATTAAAGTTATTGTGAAAACTATGGCTAACAAGATAAAGCCAATTTTATCTAAATCTATCTGTCAAGAACAATTTTGTTTCCTGAATGGAAGAAATATTCATGAAGCTATTGGTGTGGCACAAGAAACTCTTCATAGTGTAAAACTCTCAAGGAAAAAATGTATGATTTTTAAGATTGATCTCTTGAAAGCCTATGATAGGATAAACTAGTGGTATCTTAGGCTCCTACTTACTCATATGGGTTTCCACATTGATCTCATCAACTGGATTACGGTCTATATCAAAAATGTGTCCTTTTCCGTGCTTATTAATGGGGCAGCATCACCCTTTTTTTCTCAAAAAACCTGGCTTAAGACAAGGATGACCTCTCCCCCCCACCCCCTACGTTTTATTCTGGAAGTTTAAGGCCTTAGTTAATTGATAAACTAGGCTAAGAGGGATGGGGATTTTTGGGTGGTTGAGGTGGCTACAAATCTGTCTATAACACACCTCCTTTTTGTTGATGACATTCTTATTTTTTGCAACGGGAATAGGAAGGAGATCCAAAGTTTGAAGCACTCACTAGACCTCTTTATGAAAGCCACTGGTATGAATATAAATTTCCAAAAGCCCACCCTCACTCATCAGGACATTCAAGAGTCTGATCTGGCCTCGAAGCTAAGTATCCTTCCATTTATCCAGTCCCCATTTGGTTCAAGTATTAAATATCTAGGGTTATCCCTTAAACTCAACTCCTACTAGAAGTAGGATTGGTGGTGGTTAGTCTCAAAAATTGAAAATAGAATAAACATTTGGAGCCACAAGTGGCTCTCCAGAGCGGGGAGGTTGTTTATTATAAAATCAATGCTCATGGCTATTCTGGTGTATTGGATTTCTCTTGCCTGGGTTCCTATTGCCATCGTCAATAAAATCAAAAGTATATGCAGTAATTTTCTCTGGTCTGGAAAAGACTACGATATGAAAATCCCCTAGGAGGTCTAGGATAATATTGATAAGTCCAAAGAGTGGGGGGGATGGGTTATAAAAAACCTCTGTCTTTTTTCAACTTCCTTGGCAGCAAAATTAGGATGGAGACTACTCACTGCTTCAAATATCTGGACCTCTATGGTGAAAAGGAAATATATTGATCCCATCCTGATTGGATTCGGTTACCAGAGAAATTTTTATACATAGCTTCCTCTATTTGGAAGGCCACCCTTTCGGATCTTGGCTTAGTGGAGAAAGGTTTGGCTTGGAAAATCAGAAATAGGGAGAGATGTCGTATTGGTTTGGACCCATCAGTAGGATGTAATAACATATTCTCTCTATCTGAGGGCATTCGAGAGGCCATCAATACCCATGGTATAAAAAAATTTAACCAGATCAGTGACCCGGAAAATACTATGATGTGGACTCAACCTTGGAGGGATGCAGATGTGTTACGTATCGAGGACCACTGGAAACAGCAGTGGCAGGACTACATCTCTGAGTTGGAGATTTCAGGTGCCCATATCAAAGATTCAGATGACTCCCTCTACTTTATTCTCTCAAAATCCAGCCACTATTCTCCTAAGTTTGGCTATGCTCACTTACATGAACAAGGTCCAATGGAGTGGTGGTATAAGACCCTTTGGAAATTGGGTGGCCAGGAAAAATCAAATCTTTTCTTCTGGTGTGTTCTCGGAAAAAAGGTTCCTACCTGGGATATCCTTCAAAAGTGGTATCTAAATGGACCAGGCAGGTGTGCACTGTGAAAGAAGGACTTAGAAACCATAGATCACTTGTTCCTTACATGACCTTTGCAAGAAATGTTTGGAAAAATACCAAATCACAATGAAATTCTACTAATTATTGGAGAGGGAATACATGTGGGGAAGCTTGGAACAGTTGGTGGGAAGATTGCACTGACCCATCTCATAGGAAAATTCCACTGATTTTTTCCTGGGGTATCTGGATCGCCAGAAACAAATGTATTTTTCAATAAATTTCTCCTATAAAGGAAATTGTTTCAGATGAGTGTGCAACCATATTTTCTACCCTTCCTCCTGTGAGCTCACAAATCACATAGCGATAGGGACTTTGATAGGGTAGTGGCCCTAAGCACATGTGGAGCCAAGATGATCATTCACAAAAATCATCCTATCACCCTTTCCACAATGGTTGGGCTTGGGGATGGTTCAAATAATTTCGTTGAGCTTCAAATGCTAAAAATCCTCCTATTCTGGCTTCTTTATTTGGGCATTGAGTTGATTCAAATCTTTGAGGATTCAATGAATGTTATAAACTAGTTTAAAAACACACAAAGATGTCTGAAATTTTTATTTCTTCCTATTATTGAATAAATATAGGCTCTTAAAAATCATTTCAATTTGATTTCTTAACGCCATATCTACAAGGAGCGGAACCGCGAGGCTGACCTTATGTCTAAAATCAGTCTAAAATTTGCTATGGGTTCATGAACCATAGAGGAAAAAGAAGGTCTGGTTGTTCAAGTGTCAAACACTGGACCTTACTGATCATAATATCCTACTACTATGTTTTTATTTTCTCCAGCTAGGCCATATTTCGTGGAGGTTTTTGTACATATATCTACATAAAAATATTATTATTGGACTACAAATATGTATTTATATATGATTTTCCTTTATTTTTATGATACTGCTACTTTTTTTATAGACATATATTTGGGGTTTTTTTCTCTTAGGAGAGGCCTCTCTGAATCCTTTTGATGGGTGTTTCGCATTTTTGAGGCCCTAAAGGATGCATCGTTATGATGGTTATTTATGGTTTTGCTATTTTCTTGGGATTCCATGTGGACGTCCCATTTTTACGGGAACCTCTTATGCAGTTGTAGGACTTTGTACTGTGCTTCTCTACTGTTTTCAGTTGGAGGGGTTACTTATGGCTACAACCCTTTACTAGGGTGATGTTTTCATATGGAATGCGATGGCATTTTCTATGTATATTTTTGTAACATTGTTTTTAAAAAGATTGATTTTTTTTTAGGAAAACAAATATTTAATTAACCATAATTTTATTGTAAATATTTTTGAAAGAAAATTTTATAACTGTCACGAAGTCAATTTTTATAATTGACAGAAATCAACATTTTGAAAGGGTCCAGGTGGGCCTCCATTTTCCAGCTGACGCCACATGACTCCGACCCCAGTACTGAAAGGATTAGTTGTAAATGCCATCAATTACAAAGAACAATGTGATTCCATCCTTAGGAATGTTTCATAATTTTTTTCCTTTTTATGTTTTTCAATTCGTTTATGTTTCTCTTATTCTAGTCAAGTGTATGTAGTAGCAGGATGTTTAAATTCAATATTGTGAATTTATCTTGAAATTGTAACTAGGTTTTAATTTAAAGCCTTTAATTTGAGTTCTACTTCCATAAATTGACCGACAACTTCTTTTTGTTTTTACTATTCATTCTACTTAATTAAAACACAAATTATTTATTTCTTGAGCTATAAAGTTATTGTCTAGTCAATTTAGCGTCCTAAATTGCTAACATAAATTATCGACCAGGGCTAGTAAAATGATGAAGTGTGACGCACTATATGTGCCTAATAAACCTACTTCTTACTTCGTTGTTTTGATGTTTTATTTTTGTTTTGGGGGTTTTATGTTTCAATTCTTAGTGTTCTAATCTGAACTAGAAAGATGAGATTAAGTCTAATTAAAAGGAAGGAAAAGGAAATGTTGTCAAATGAATTAAAGAAGAGTTTTATTTGCAAGTTATGTTCCTAACTAAGAAATGATGAAAACAGAGAGTCCTAATCCATGGATATTATAGCTTCTAAATGAACATTCATGAAATTAAAGTAACTCAAAACACTACAACTTAATCTAATTCATTTAGTTAGAGATTTTTTGGAAGAGCTTGTGAAAAAGATTAATTTTAATGCAATGAGGATCTCCTAAAACATAAAAGGAAATGCTGAAACAAATAGTAACTTAAAACATTATATTGAAATCTCATTCATTTGATAGAAGTTTATTGGAAGAGCTTGAGAAAAACATTACTATAATGTAGTAAGGAACTCTTATGAAATGTTGAAACAACTTATAACATTACAACTAAACCTCATTCATGAGTTAGAGGTTTATTGGAAGAGCTTGTGAAAGAGATTAATCATAATGTGATAAGGATCTTCAATGAATAAAAGAAATCAATAACTCACAATACTACAACTTAGTCCTATTCGTGAATTAGAGGTTTATTGGAAAAGCTTTTGAAAGAGACTAACTACAGTATAATGAAGAATCTGATATGAAATTGTGTGAACAAAATATTTCTTATACAAAGATTGACAGTAGGGGCTTTTATTGGTTATTTCACCTTTACTAGAAAGGATGAAATCAGAAGCTTCTGGCCCTCTTACTGAATCTGCCTAAGGAAATATAATGTAAACACTAAATAGATCTGACAAATGAGGATCTTCTTTTTAACTAAATAACAGAAAATGAAATGCTAATAACTCAAAATATCATAATTGAATCCCATTCATTTAATAGAGATGTATTGGAAGAGCTTGAGAAAGAGACTAACTGCAATATCATGAGGATCCTTTATCTAAGAAAATGACATGAAAAATAATGCTAAAAGCTATGATTTCAGAAATCAATATAAGTAAGGAAATATGACAAAACAGAATTTAAAACAACTTATCTAGAAAACATGTAAAACCTCCTTGAATAACAGGGGCCCTCTGCTACCAATTTGGTGTAATCCTTAACTCCTTGAAGACGTGATCAAAACAACATCAAAGAACTGAACTTATTTATTTAAAAACTCACAAATCTACATCCCATTCCATCTTAAGCTTTGTTACAAAATACTCTATATTCCTTTCTCTCCTTTTCCTATTTTTTCACTACTCATGATAGGAGAAAGCTTCTCCTATTTATACAAAATATGAGAAGTTATCTCATTAATGGGAGTCCATGAATCTCTCCCTCCATCTCTAGAGTTACAATCAAAATAGGAAATGATAAGACACATGTCTTCTTAGAGTTTCAATACAATTAGGAGATGTGACACATATCCTAATGATCCCATGATTCTTTCCACTCAAATTTGAATTTGGCCTTAGAGTGCCACATAAGGGTCTTCTAGAAGTCTCCTTTTGACCTACACATGTCAACAATCTCAACCCACTTGTTAAGTATAAGAATATGTACATTATTTTCTAATTTTTAACCAAAAATTCACTAAAAAAGACTAAGAATTAATCAAGTTTGGAAAAACATAAATGTGGTCCAATGATAATGAAAGTGGGATGAATGTAGTGACATAGTAGTGAAATGGAGGTGATATAATGGAAATAGTGAAAGTGTAATCGAAATGAATGACATTTTCAAGACCCAACATACCCCACAACTGAAGTTATTGCATGTCCTCATGCAATATATATTACATTAACTCTTTTGATCTTTAAGCTTTGGCTTAACTTTGGATGATATCATCTGATAACTTCATATTTCTGCAAAGTGTTTTACTTGAATTGCAACATGGTTGGTTCTTGTGTTACAACCAATTTTTTTTAATTTTAATTTTTGTTTTTGTTGCATTCTATTTTGATCTTTTAACTTTGCATAATGATATTTTGATTATTTTTGCAAAGTATATCTTTAGTGGATTACATGATGGTTGGTTCTTGTGTGACAACCATGATTTTGTTTGTATCCAATTTATCCTTTAAGCACTTTTTTTGAAAAGCCATTGTATGCTCATAATAACAATGTAATAGTTAATATATGTTGGAAGTATGTGGGCTTCTGAGTATGATATGGACATGGTAAGATATGAAGATGAATGTATTCCCCTCCCAACTGATGGTATTGACAATTTTATGAAATGATGAAGAGAAATGTTTTTCCAACAATTATCATTCTAGCTTTTTATGGAATTCTATGGTCAAAAGTTATAAAATGATGTACCTTAACTTACCCTTTGGAATGGATGAGTTGTATGTGTGGTGGCTGCAAAATTCTGATCATATTCTTCTTCAATTGGCTGAACAAGAGGAGTCATGGATAAAGAGATAAGATGACTTTTTATTGCTCCTACTAAAACTTGCTGAATCTGCTCCAAAATGCTGAAAATAATAGTCTTCATGTCTTCAAAACTCATTGGCACAATTCCTACTATGTGAAAATATGTTCTGATGTTGAACATAGTAGGAAATTGTTGACTTAGTGGCCATTAATGGATGCCACTAGTCAACACGAGAACTCTCACCATTGATGAAAATGAGAGTCAAGATGCCCAAACACATCTTGCTAGGTACGAATGATTTTGCCGATGTCGAGTCACCTAGAAGATCTGACGAACAAGGGACATTAATGTATTCCCATTGTTTGTCAGCATAAGAACTTTCCATTAAGGCATGCAAGCCTCAAGGTGTTTTTACAAAGAACTTAGACTCAAAGGACTATGGACTCAATAATTTGCATTGAAGCAGGGCTTATTTGCAGAATGAAAATGACAAGAAATGGAAGATGAAAATGGAAGATGGCAATGGAGAGTAGAAATGACAATGGGAAATAAGCATGTGAATGAGCCTCTTGCTTTTATTTTTGGGTTATGAATGGACAAAAAGAAATGGAAAATATGAAGTGAAATGAGGTGAATGGTTTATTATGAGGTATGGATGTGATGTAGACAATAGTATCTGAAAATTTTTCAAGTGTTTGGATCTGATTTTACATCAGCATATCTCCTCTTTGTTGCTGATCATCCTCTTATGAAATAAATTGGTCTCTTAGAGAGACAACATTCTCTTGTAGTTATTTGTCCTTCCTCCTGGAACCTGCAAAAAAAACTAATACTTATTCTGCAATGGAATGTAAGATTATCAAAGGAGAGAGGTGATCAATCTCTCTAGTTATGATATTTACACACAAAACTAAGAATTTGTATTAATGAAACATTTTCTCAAAGGAAAAATCAAAAGAATTTATACCTGTTTTGGAATTAGTGCCTCAAGTTGAACGTTGCTTCTTTTCAGCAATTTATTTCATTATTTACCGTTTCAAACTCTAATGATGGATTTCTTACTGTGTAGATCTTGTTGAGACCTTTCCAATGATACTTGAATCATCAAAATCTGATTTTGTATGAGAAAGTTAGGCTGATTTGAACATTGAGGTTTTTCAGCTGCGGAATGTCGACGGTTTCTGTAGCTAAAAATATTGAATAAAAAGTTATCCATTCATCTTTCATCATCAGTCCAAAATTAATCAATACTTTCAGAAAAGTGAGCAAATAACTTATTCATTTCATTGATTCAAAATTATTATTATTAGTATTATTATTATTTTTCAAAGAACTGAACTTCAATTCCGTGTAATTCCCTGCCCAATTACTGCTACGTCCCACATGGCGTTCAGATATGGTGCTGATACAGTGGGCGGGTTCAGTAAAAAAACACTTTCAGTGCTGCAAGACATAATGTGATAATGAGTAATCCTCTGCAGCTTGCCATGGATACATTCGCAAGAAAAAGGGACATTCAGGGATGAAGGGATTCTCAGAACTTTGGAAACATGGAGACCCTAGCAAGCACGACACTCCTCTCTGATAGTTCCAGGAAACCAATGTAATTAGTGGCAATTTTGGGTTTAACTCACACAAAATATACATGAACAGAATGTTAGTGAGTTTTCGAATGGCCTCTGCATCGAATGCCAAGAAGCTCCATGCCACGTCGATTGGTTGGTTTCGTATCCAGTTAAGATTGTTGTTAACAGGTGTTATGTCTATTAGCAAAGAGCCATATCTAATTAGAATTGTTGTTAACAGGAGTTACGTCTATCAGTAAAGAGCCGTATCCAATTAGAACTGCTGTTAATAGGTGTTACGTCTATCAGCAAAGAGCCGTATCCAATTAGAATTGCTATTAATCGGGAAGTGGCAGAGCAGGTGTTAGACGGGTGGCAAAAGGCGGGAGATGTATATTTAATTATCAATATGCCATTGATTTCAAATCGGAAGCAGCTAAATTTAATCAACTTTCAGTTCATTAATTGAAATTCCATTTTTTTCACGCGACATGCAAAAATGAGCTTCAAATAATCGAGAAATTCTCCCAGACCGCCACGAATTTCTTAAAATTATTTATGGGTTATCTAATTGACCCTATTAGAAAAAAAACCCATGTTTTATTTTTTCCAAATTCACCTCCATTTGGTCAAATCGTGCTTTCAAAGTTTGACATTTTTCTTTGTTTTGTGTTTTCCTAGATTGCTACATTTGGCTGTGAAATTGATTTTGAATTTTTTTTAGATGTGATCACAGCACAGACAGATGTAACCATTCTTCAACATATTCTTTGATTTATTCAGCAAAAATATGCCTCCTTGCTCTTCCTTCAGTGCAACCTAAAGACCTGCCATCAGCGTACAGTTCCCTGCGACATTTAGAGCTTGAATTAGACAACGATAGATTGCAAAGACGTCTCACAAATTCTATCATCTTCGCATCTTCGTTATTATTTCCTAAACAACTTTGTTTGCCCTTATTTAAATATCCCATGTTCTCTAGAATTTAAACTTCGCCATTTGCAATTTGGAATTTGGTTGCTGGCGAGATCTCTTCAACATATGAAGGTTGTGGCTGCCAGCACTCTGTCTTGATTTCAAGGTCATGGATTTTGTTTGGGATCAGATCTTGCGATTAGACTATGTAAGCTTCCAATGCATATTCCACCATCGTTATGATATAAACTCACTTCTAAATGCATTTTTTTTTTATGATTTTGCAGATTTGTTTCAGGCCAAATCTTGAACAGGAATGCAGATTTTCTACTGAGGCCATATTGAAAGCTAGGATTGAAGATAGCCATAGATTGTTTTTCTTTTTCATTTTTTTTCTGAAATTGTAATTTTTTATAAGAAGGATTAATGATTTTCAATTTCAGGCAGCAAAGACTTCAAGAAAAACATGCTAAAAACATGATTTGACTAAGGTTTTAAACTGATTTTTTATCAGTCTGGGTTGGGTGACTAGGATAGGATCCATGTCGGGACAATTCTGGAGATGCCCATGTGGTCAGTTTCTTCATTGGATGCCTGTAACCTACTAAAACTTGAAATCAGCTGCGGAATTCACAATTAGCTGTGAAATCAGGCCACATTCCACAGCTAGGTTGCAAAATCTTATTAAAATAGGATACAGTGTTTTTAGGACTACTACAGACCATAACCAGTCAATCTTAGACAGCTAAACCTATCAAAGCAGTTGGGTTTCATATTTTATTTTTTTTTAATTATTATATTTTTTTTTATTGAATCAATTGAAATGATGAAGCTTATTTTGTCTCTTTTCTTTTTTTCTTTTTTTCTTTTTTTTTACGTAACAATTCTTTTTCTGATCCTCCAAATCACACAAAGTGCAGGAGGAGAGCATACTCAAGAATTATTAATTTTTTTTTTACATAATAATCCTTTTTCTGATCCTCCAGATCACACAAAGTGCAGGAGGAGAGCATACTCAAGAATTATTATTATTATTTTTTTTAGATGTAAGAAATAAGGTCTCCTAATTACACTTCCCCGGCAACGGCGCCAAAATGTCTAGTCAATTTAGCATCCTAAATTGCTAACATAGATTATCGACCAGGGCTAGTAAACTGATGAAGTGTGACGCACTATATGTGCCTAAGAAACCTACTTCTTACTTCGTTGTTTTGATGTTTTATTGTTTTTTTTGGGGTTTTATGTTTCGATTCTTAGTGTTCTACTCTGAACTAGAAAGATGAGATTAAGTCTAATTAAAAGGAAGGAAAAGGAAATGTTGTCAAATAAATTAAAGCAAAGTTTTATTTGCAAGTTCTGTTCCTAACTAAGAAATGATGAAAACAGAGAGTCTTAATCCATGGATATTACAGCTTCTAAATGAACATTCATGAAATGAAAAGTAACTCAAAACACTACAACTTAATCTGATTCATTTAGTTAGAGATTTGTTGGAAGAGCTTGTGAAAAAGATCAATTTTAATGCAATGAGGATCTCCTAAAACATAAAAGGAAATGCTGAAACAAACATTAACTTAAACATTATAGTGAAATCTCATTCATTTGATAGAATTTTACTGGAAGAGCTTGAGAAAAACATTACTATAATGTAGTAAGGATCTCCTATGAAATGCTGAAACAACTTATAACATTACAACTAAATCTCATTCATGAGTTAGAGGTTTATTGGAAGAGCTTGTGAAAGAGATTAATCATAATGTGATAAAAATCTTCAATGAAGCAAAACAATCAATAACTCACAATACTACAACTTAGTCCTATTCGTGAATTAGAGGTTTATTGGAAAATCTTTTGAAAGAGACTAACTACAGTATAATGAGGAATATGATCTGAAATTGTGTGAACAAAATATTTCTTATACAGAGATTGACAATAGGGGCTTTTACTGGTTATTTCACCTTTACTAGAAAGGATGAAACTAGAAGCTTTTGGCCCTCTTACTGACTCTGCCTAAAGAAATATAATGTAAACACTAAATAGATTTGACAAATGAGGATCTTCTTTTTAATTAAATAACAGAAAATGAAATGCTAATAACTCAAAATATCACAATTGAATCCCATTCATTTAATAGAGATGTATTGCAAGAGCTTGAGAAAGAGACTAACTGCAATATCATGAGGATCCTTTATCTAAGAAAATGACATGAAAAATAATGCTAAAAGCTACGATTTCAGAAAGAAATCTAAGTAAGGAAATATGACAAAACAGAATTGAAAAAAACTTATCTAGAAAACATGTAAAACCTCCTTGAATAGCAGGGGCCCTCTGCTACCAATTTGGTGTAATCCTTAACTCCTTGAAGACGTGATAAAAAAAACATCAAAGAACTGAACTTATTTATTGAAAAACTCACAAATCTACATCCCATTCCATCTTAAGCTTTGTTACAAAATACTCTCCATTCCTTCCTCTCATTTTCCTATTTTTTCACTACTCATGATAGGAGAAATATTCTCCTATTTATACAAAATATGAGAAGTTATCTCATTAATGGGAGTCCATGAATCTCTCCCTCCATCTCTAGAGTTACAATCAAAATAGGAAATGATAAGACACATGTCTTCTTAGAGTTTCAAAACAATTAGGAGATGTGACACATATCCTAATGATCCCATGATTGTTTCCACTCAAATTCGAATTTGGCCTTAGAGTGCCACATAAGGGTCTTCTAGAAGTCTCCTTTTGACCTACACATGTCAACAATATCAACCCACTTGTTAGGTATAAGCATATGCACATTATTTTCTAATTTTTAACCACAAATTCACTAAAAAAGGCTAAGAATTAATCAAGTTTGGAAGAACATAAATGTGGTCCAATGATAATGAAACTGGGATGAATGTAGTGACATAGTAGTGAAATGGAGGTGAAATGGAGGTGATATAATGGAAATAGTGAAAGTGTAATGGAAATGAATGACATTTTCAAGACCCAACAGTTATGTCCCTCTTCATCATTCTTACAACCTGCTTTATAACTCAAGACTCTACAATCTTCATTGGTGCATGGCCATACTAGACCATTCATTACAACTTCTCATGTTCTATCTCTCCTGAAAATTATTTTTAAATGCTTTTATCAATCTTGTATATATCTTATGTATTGGTTCCTTTGCAGTTAAAAACTATCTCTAGTGTGACAACATAAGCTATGCCAACTAATGTTTACTTTATTCTTTACCAGTTGAACTCTTGGTGACTATTTTCTTCAAATATTGTTGAATTGATGTGATGCAAACTCATTTCTACTATAACAATTCCACTGCACGCTTAGCCACATTGTCACTACTAGCCACCAACTTTGGGTAAGGTGGCCCCAAACATTGTGTTCCTTCTAGTATAATGCAATAAATCCTTTAGCGTTAAATATTTTTAGAAATAAAACTAAATAAGTAACTCCTAAACTTAACTATTGCTAATCTAATTTTCCTAGAATTCAATGTCAATCCACCTTATTTATATATAACTTGTAGACTTCTCTTGTTATATCATCTATATAGAGTGCACAAGAGCTTGACTATCTCTATAAAATTTTAGCCTGCTCCCATTAACAAACCCTTCATGTTGTGTGCCATCGAAGTTCCTAAATTGTACTAAACCTGCATCAGTCATATGTTAGATGACATATGGTCCTACCTAGTGCATTTGGAATTTACCTTGGCGCCTCAGATATTTACTATCATATAATAATACTAAATCTCCCACTTGGAATGCATTTTTCTTAATCATCTAGTCTATCCATGCTTTTTCTCGAGCCCTCTATACCTCCTCGTGAAAGTTGGCTAGCACCATATCCTCTTCTATTTGTAACAAGTCTTGTATCCTTTGTTCCATCACATTAGATTCTATCATCTATGTTACTAGCATGATGCATATACTAGATATCAAAAATTACATTGGCATGGAAAACTCCATCCCGTATACCAATCAGAAAGGTGTCGGCCTAGTCATATTTTTGCATGTAGTTCTATAAGCCCACAAGACCACAATGATCCTTAGATCCCAATTATCGTGATGCATGTAACATGCCTTGGTAAGTGCAATCTCCAAAATATTATAAAACATCTCCATTTTTCCATTAGTTTGGGGGTTGTATGGAATATGTTTTTGATGATAAATCTCAAATTCCTCCATCAGCGCTGTAATCGTCTTGTTCAAGAAACATGTCCCTTTATCACTCATCAATATCCTTATACATATGAACCTGATCACCATGTTTTAGAATAAGAGCCACACATATTTTTTCATGCTGCAATCCCTAGCTAGAAAAACTTGAATGGATATGGTTAGATAATTCATGGCAGTAACGATGTATTATGGACTAGTCCTTCTCATTGGTCATCCAATCGATCTAGTAAAGTCCATGGTCCACTTATCAAATGACTTTAATGTGAGTGGAGGATTTAGGGAAATTTTGTTTTGTTTAGACAACCTACCCACTCTTTGACACATGTTACAAGTCCATAAAAAATTGTTAGCATCAACATGAATTGTGGGCCACCAAAATCTAACACGTAGAATATTTTGCAGTGAAATTTTTCATACATAGTGTCCTCCTACGATTCCTACATGTGCTTCTACTATTAAAATTGGTAGCTAGCTATCCATAACACATTTCCATATAATTTCATCTCCCCCCTAACTTGTATAACACTCTGGTAATGAATTGGTAATCAACTACTTTAACCACTAATTATTTCTTTTGCGCAACTATATAGTATTTTAGTACCTTTCGAGTACTAAAAAACTGCATAATTTTTGTGAAGTAGTTTTCCATCATAGTTACTACAAACATATGCATGCCTAATAGGTTATCCTCCAAATTCTGCACCTCTTCTCCTAAAGTAATATGCGATAGGTGATCATGTCCACTGTTTAGTTTTCCTCGTTTAACCTTTACCTGAAAATCACATTCCTAAAAATATAGTAGCCACCTATAGATTCTCTCCCCCAAAACATGATTTTTGATTAGGTACTTTTTGTAGCCGCTATAACACCCTCCAAAAATTTCACCCTATAAAATTTTTTGAGCACCCAAGCATCGAAAAGAAAATTCAAAACCTTAAGTTCAAGTCTTTTCAAAAGCCTTAAGTCGCTAAGTCACCAAATAGGTCATTGTATCTAATTAGCAACCTAGTGACATTGCGACCTATCAAGTCGCGAAGTCGCTAAGTCACGTATCGCACTCAAATTTAAAAAACTATGACCAAGTGACCCTGCAACCTCGCGACCCCTAGGTCGCAAGGTCGCAGGGTCGTGAGGTCGCACATATCATCAACGTAGACTAATTGCGACCCAATGACCTCATTTACTACCCGCATGCGTGACCCATTTATAAATACAAAGGTCGATTAAGTCGCATTTCACTCACACAAAGAAGAGAAAAAATGCTTCTGACAGGCCAATTGGAGTCTGATTTTCTTGGGTAAGTTGCCTAAACCTCTTCATGTTTCTATTTTTTCTATCTGTTGTCCCTTTCCCCTTATCTTAGCCCTTTTTAAGCCACTAGCTATCCTCCATTCAGATCCTTTTTGAACCTACATTCTTCTCTAAACCTCCAAACCCTGGCATTCCCATGCAAACTTTTAGATGAAGCCAACCAGCCTCCCCTGTGTCAATATCTTCCTCTAATGACCCCTTAATCTTCAATTTATGGTTTTTCCTCACTGTCTCCCTTTATTGATTTAAGTTAAAATCAAGCAAAAGACCACGTCGTTGTCAAAATAGTTTTCCCAGCCTTAGCGTGACCCCCGACCCCGTGATCGTGTGACCCAGCAACCTCGACCCCTGGTTGCTAAGTCGCTAAGTAGTTAAGTTGCATATCGCTCAAAACTGAAATTTTGCGACCTTGTGACTCAGTGACCCAACGACCCAGTCGCAAGTCGCTAAGTCACGGGGTCGCATCTTCATGCATTTTTATACTAGTGCGACTCAACGACCCCGTGACCTAGTCGCAAGTCACCAGGTCACAGGTTTGCCTTCCTGTGAATTTTTAAGCCATCGCGACCCAGCGACCCAGGTAATGGGTCGCTAAGTCACAGATTCACCCCTTCCCTAACCTTAGTTGGGCAGAGTTAAAAATAGTATTAAGCATTCATTAATATGGCACCTGTCTTATCCTAGGACTGTTTTATGAACATTCCAAGGAACCTTGAAGCAAAGCTAGACTGCGTCTCTGTCTCTTCAACCTCAAGTAACATGGGGCCTTCGATGGTTCGCAAGAAAAAAAAGAGCCCAGAGATAGAAATCACAGAAAGTGAAGTACCTATGTCTCCTCCCCCTATCTATGGGGACAACGCATGAATATTCAGTAGAGGAGAAAGCATGAGTTGGTATCAAGTATACCAAGAGTTCGAAAAACCCGAGTTTCCAAAGGACCTCCCAGACTGGCAAGTATATTTGAAAGTTAAGAGGTCGAAGCTTTACTACACAGGGGCCCACCCATCCATATTCCCATGCACTGATATTATTTAATGGATCACACAAAATATTGACCCCAGGATGTGGGTGATTCAGGATCACAAGGGAAAGCTTTTGCAAATTTAAAAGGCCAAGATGTAGAGTACTATTACGCACTTCTAGAGTGAGAATATACATTCACAGAGGAATGGGCCACCACCCATGCGGCTCCCATAGCAGACACCCTGAGAGGATGGTGGGAAAAATCGGAGAAGTTCAAAGTCAAGAAGGACTAGGAATATCAAGTAGTAGGCCTCAAGAAGGTCTATGAGCTCGTAGCAGCTATGCTTTGTAGATTGTATGTCTATCGCGATGCCACCACTTTCAGTGGTTCTTGGGTATCCCTTATGTACTTTATTACCATACATGGACCTTGTTTTAATTGGGCTGGCTTACTAATAACAGCCCTCAAAAAAAACATATATGCAACACTAGCACCTGAGGAGGGATACTCATCCAAACTTTACATGGCCTCCTATCTATTGGATGCAGTTTGTGCCAGGTGTCACTTTGAGGGATTGGCTCACAGCTGGGATCAGGAGTGTGCACAACCAATTCAAAAGGAGTTGCAGGTATTCTGGGACTCCAAATATAAGTAGGATATAGAGATAATTACACACAGTTTCATCCCTGCACTCTATGGGAAATTGTTCGATCAGGACACCCCATGCATGTCTTAGCGAGCCATGGAAACGATAGTTAAGGTAGCACATTGGTTTCCATTTTTAGAGGGAACCTTCATCCAAGTCTTCAGTTCATTCAAGGCTCCCCATGCTTTGCCCCGATTTGTCACTGAGAGGATGCTACTTCAGGGAGTATGTTATCAAATGACTTCTGGCTTCTTGAAGGTCCTTACTAAAGGTAAGAAGAAGCCATGGACCACACTACCACTCACTATTGGTGCTTATACAGTCAAGGATTTCAGATAAGTGGAGGTGGAAGCTGAGCAAATCAGAGGATTCTTCCTGGCGCCTTTGGATTACCGGACATACGATCTTGAGAGGATAGTCCCTGCCCATTGAAAACAGTCCAAGTTTAAATGGAGCTACCAACATAATGAATTGCCAACTAAATATGGGGTAAGAAACTGGTACAATAAGGAATGGGAACTCGGCCTGGAAGCATTTACCGATTCGAAGCACAAAGATGATCAAACTCTGGAAGAGAGAATCCACGAATTGGGAGGAGCCTCATCTTCCCAAGCTAAGAAGCCCCTAACTAACACAGGCCATAGATCTTCTGCCCAACATAAAGAAAAGGAAGAAAAATCTCAGTGAGAAGTTGAAAAGAAAGAAAAATATGATGAAGATAAATGTAAGAAACGCCCGAAGGTAGAGCAGAGAAAGAAACAAGCAGAGTATGCCCACAAAAGAAAAGAAGAGCAGGAGGCGAAAGCAGAAGCTGAGCAATAGCTCAAGAAAAAATTATATCATGTGGAGGCTAAATGCAATAGGAAGGAAGAAGAGGAAACAAAAGCAAAATCTGAGCACAGACAAAAGGAAGAATAGGATAAGGCAGAGGCGGAGCGGCTATTGAAATAAGAAGTAGAACAAAAGAGAAAAGAGGAAGAGGATCGAAGATCGAAAGACAATTCTTCCAAAGACACTGAGACACCTTCTCCAGTAACAGGGGTACAAACAAAGCTACCGCCCATCTAAGTACCTGCAATTAACACACATTTTTCACTCTCATAACCAAGTACCTCCGAAGGATAGGAGGAGGAGTTTTTCAATTTGACGAGACTCACTTATGACCAATTCACATTCAAAATCAGGAAGGAAAAGAGGAGATGCCTAACATGCAACCCTGTCACGCCTTTCATGGCCACGAAGGAAAAATATATAGTCCTAGACACTAGGACCAATCCAGTAATGATAGTATCAGCAGGCACTGCTTTTTGTGCAACCACAGAAGAAAATGGGAGTGGGATGAGTAGGGAAATCCTCTCCCTACAAAATAGATTACAAAACTCCGAACAAAGGGAAGCTAGGTCGGAGAAAGAAAATAAAGCACTAAGGGAAGAAATCCAACAGCTCCAAGATAAGAACACCCTTATTAACAAAGTACCACTCACTTTCTAAAGATATTTGGTGACACTGGAAGCTGCCATGAGGCAGTTATACGAGAAAATGTTCACCATAAAGAAAACAGTCGCACCTCTACTTAGAGCTCAATCGGAAACTAAGAAGAGGAACGAGAAACTGAAATAGGCCTCCATCACCTTGGATAGAATGATAGAATGGTCAAACAGATATTTGCAGGCTCCATAGAATTTTCCCAAGAAATATTGGATTCACACTCAAAATGACAAGGTCCAAATTATCATGAAGGTGCAATCCATGGACAAGTTATTCAAAGACCTAGAGAAGGTGATGACCGCTTATGAGCATTTGATCAGTGGCATTGACTCGATGGCTGAGCTCCACCATATTCCTTCTCTAGGTAAATTGGGCGAAGATAAGATGTGGGAACAGGTAAATCAGGAAATTTAGGAATTCTTGTAACCCATTAGACAAGCTATCGCTACAACTGATCTTCCAGCATCGCAGGAGAACTTGGTTAAGTTTTTCGTGATGCCAGTTTTGATTTACACAAAACTTGATTCCTTATCTAGCTAGGTCACAATTAAGATAGAAACTTTGATCATGAATGCCCTAGAATTCCTGCACAGGTTAAGGTAATATAGTCCTCTGATCTCCCTAGTTGCTGCGGATTATCGTGCATGGAAAAATTTCCTGAAAGAGCAACAAGTAGATGTTCCCGACCTCACAATCACACACACGCTCCCATGATCAGATCACAGGTCACATCTTACATGGTCAAGTCAGAGGTTGCATCTTCCACAGTCATTTCATAGGTCGCACTTTCCATTCAGGTCGCAAAGCATATCAACAGGCAGGAAAGCGAAGAGTCAAGGCACCCAAGGGTCACTTTTGTCTTATATATACTCCCTTCGGGGACTTGTAAAAGATATTTTTTTTTACTCCAAAGGAGAGAAGAGAGTTGTAAAGAATTGAACAACCCCTTATGAATGAATATAAGCATTTGTCTTAAATCTACTATTGGATCTAATGAGAATCAATGTGTCGACACTATGAGTATTTTTTCATAGATGTCTGATATCCTATGATTAATTGATATGCATTTTCTTATTATAATTTTTATGCATGTCAGCTCACTAAATGTGTTAATGGTGGTATGTTGTTTACCTAGGAGATTTTTGTAACTTCATTATTGACATCTATCTTATTCATGAAAATGCTCAATTATGCATAAGTTGTTCTTGCCAGGAAGAACTATTTCTTCTATGGTTCGAACAACTTTTACAAGCACAACCTTAATGATATGTTGCTAACAGCATCTCCTTCAGCTGCGTGTTTCCTTTTATATCTTGCTATTTGTAGTTTTTTTTCTCGTTGAAAATCATCGATATTTTGTCTTGTATCATCCGATAATTGTATGCCTATAACTCTGCAAGGCTCATTTGTGTCCAAGAGAAGAAGTATTCAGTGGTAGCCAGACCCACACCCCAGACGGGATCCCTATCACAAAAGGTTCAGAGTCTAATCGGGACTTTTTACCAGGGAGATCCCCTAATTTTGTCCAAAAAAATTTCCCCATCAATAGATTTGGCGCTAGAAGGGGGATCTGATGGTAGCCTCCCAGCACACAAGTAACATCCCGTTACAAACTCCCCAAGGGGAGACCATACATGACAATACCGGCCCTCCCCCTTTGGAGAACTCCCTGGAGGAGGAACCCCCTTTCTATGAGGTTACTTTAGCTTAGCTAGAGGCCCTGTGCCCTATCACCCGTGAACTTGTCAGGGTCTTACAGCGAGCCTCGGTCACTAGTTCCTTGGAAAATCCTAGAATTCCTGCAGCTAATCATACATGCCAAGGAACCCTTTTCAACTCCCTTCCTTGGCTTGTGGGTCTCCTGATCGAAGATTATGTAGACGCAATTAAGCAATATTCTGAAGGCCCCCCAGATAGCCCTAGGTAGGGGATAGGAGATGGCCTCGAAATCACTAAACCTCAACCCAACACTGGCCCCAAACCCAACCATACATTGCATGATAACATGCAAGCTAATGATCCACACGGGGAAGGAACTGGGAGAGGCCGAGGTAACAGAGGCAGGGGAGGCTGAGGCCAGGGGTGAGGCCAAAACACTGACCCCCCCCCCCCCCCACCAAAACCAGAACAGGTTTTCTTTTCTTTACGACTGGAGAAACATCAGAAATACAGGAAATCGTGGAGAAAACAAAGACATGCAGTCCCGCCATGAGGGCGAGGCCTCTGGGTCTGACATGGGTAGCGAATCTGAAAGTGAGAGGGTACATGTATACATACCATGCCACTAGCGGCTAGACATGTACAACCTTTAGCTTGGATTGCTCAATCCCCTTTAGGTATCCAAGGTCCCCTCCATGACATGCCCCGACACCCTCAAAAACATATCCCTAAGTTCGACCCCGAGAAAGGTACTTTGGTCAAAGACCACATCAACAACTTCTACCTATCCTTACAGATGATGAGAGTTCAGTATGACGACATGGAATGCTTCCTTTTTCCTCATACTCTAGAGAATAAGGCTGCAACATGGTATCAGTCACTCCCTGTTGCTTCTATCCCTTCATGGGAACACTTCTGTCGTACCTTCCTACAAAAATTCTCTAAAGATAAAACCCCCTCGATGCTCTTCATAGAGCTCAGCATGCTGAAATATCAGAAGAAGGAGAAGGTCAAGGATTTCAATCAACGTTTTGCCACTATATTGAACAAGTTCCCTCCAAACATGGCCTTATATGATTCCATTACCATTGAATACTACACCAAAGCCCTCCCACGAGATATTGTTGTGTTTGTGAAACGCGAGGCCAAAGCTACTTTGGTAGCCAATTACACTACCACCCTTCCTATTGAAAAAGACATGCTATCCATAGGGGCCATTGAACACGAAGGTTGGGATGATAAAAAAAAACCATGAAGAGAACTCGATCCTCCAGCCATAAAATTGGAGACAAAGATAAGGAGCCCTTTGATTTCGAAAGTATTACAAAATCCCTTAAGTTGCTGACCAACGAGGTCTCTAACTTAAAAAAAAAAACAATGATTCTGACTCAGCCGCTAAAATGTAGAAACCTTTCTTTAGGAAAACAAATCTATTGTGAATCAGCCCCTGTCCAGCTCAAGTGCTAGCCTCAATGTTGAAGAAATTGACAAGGATAAATTTTGTTCTTTCCATCAAGCCTCTCACTCAGAGAAGACCTGCCCCATGTGGATTAATAGCATGATCGCAGTGGTAAACCAACTTCTAGAAGATCAAACCCTCGGGGATATGGAGGAAGAGGTTGTTTCAGACAACGAAGAAATCCCCCCCCCCCCTAGATGAGGATATGGGCTCCGCTATCCTCACTTTCGAGGTCATCCATGGAGAGTCTTCCCTTCCCACTTCTGGGATAAACCTTGCTGACGAACCTAAATCTAAACCCCCTCGAAACTATGGCTTTAGGAGCAAAGGCTCGGTGCCTGAGCAATCTTTTGAAGAGAAAAGAAAAGCCTTCTTAAGGAAGATCCTACCCCCGAACGCAGAAAACCAAGACAAAACTCCTGAAAAATTTAGTCCAACTACTCCCTGAGAAGGCCCCAAGGCTAAAGCTTCATTAGTTTCCCCTAATAACACCACCGATCCCACCTCAACCATAGATTCTGGGTATAACATTATCGAGGATATGAAGAATACAATGGCCAATATCTCTCTCTAGGAGCTCACTCTCATTGCTAACCAACGAGATCTCATTCTTAAAACATTTTCCAATCTATTGGTGACCAAACTCGTAAGCATCACGTCTGCCCAAACTGCTGCTAGTCCCCAATCCATCCTAAATGCCATGAATGCCAACTCTAAGGGAACCACACCACCTTTCGTCCTCTCCTTTGAGATCTTTAACTTCAATGTCCACAACTGCCTCGTCTATTCTGGTGCATCCACGAATTTTATGCCCTTATCTATGTGGAAGAATTTAAACATCCACCCTAAGAAAACTAATGCCATAATCATCTAGCTCTAGAGATCTCAAGTCCCCGCAGTGGGCGAACTAAAAAATGTCATTATCTGCTTATCCTCCAACTCCCGAGTGCATCAATGCATCAACATAGTAATCGTGGATATCCCTGAGGTCTATGGAATTATGTTGAGTAGAGATTGGTCCAATAACCTCCAGGGGTACTTTTCCACTGATTTCTCCCACCTTTGGCTCCCGTACAAAGGTAGAAATAACCAAATATGGATCGAGAGTGAACCATACATGAAACATACTATGACCGACCTGGATGCAACTAATGAACCAGTCAGTTTCGTGCAAGAAGAGATCGGTATGTGTTTCTTAGAGTCCATCTTTGGTTTTTATTAGACTCGCCAATCCCCGATCACCCAAGACGTTTAGTCTGAGCTGTTTTTGGTTGCTGAAAACTCCTCCCCATCCAAAAAAGATTCATTAGAAACTAATTCCCCTAGCACATCCTCAACAGGCTTAGATAGCCTTGTCTAACCAGAAGATGAAACATGGACCTTATACTATGATGGGTCCAAAACCCAAGACAGGGTTGGCGCAGGCTACATATTACTAGACCCTTAGAAGAACAAGTTTCTAATTTCCTGCCAGTTAGAGTTCCAGTACACCAATAATATAGCCGAGTATGAGGCACTGTTACTAGGACTCCAAAAGGCCATAGATCTAAAAGTCCGATGTTTGAAGGTAATTGGCAATTCCGAGATTATCACTCGTATGGTACGCAACACCATCCATTGCTTGTCTCCCCATATGAAAGGTTACCATCAAGAGGTATGGCATTTAATTTCATCTTTTGATGCTTTTGGTATTAAATATGTAGTTAGAATGCATAATTCAGTAGTCGATACACTTGCCAACACTGTCGCTAGGTTCACCCCACTTAGAGATGGATTTTCTATTGAAGTTATATACAAGCCATCCATACTAGAAAATGTTACTAATTTAGGCATTTTCAATGATGACCAACAGGTACTGGATTTCATGCTCAATACATATATATTCAAAGACATAGTTATGGAAGAAGAGGATCATGATTGAGCTTTGTAGGAGGAACTAAGAAATCAGAAAGAAAATCCCATACCCAAAGGGGTCGTACCACTCGAAAAGTTGTTCAAATTATAGAACCGTTTTCGAGGGCCCCCAAATATGAAGGTGCAAAGTTCCACGTTAGCACATCGAAAAATTAACCTCGGGACAGACAAGGATCCCAAGCTTGTAAATTTAGTTAATGAGTACACCCCTCAGGAGAAACAAGCATTCACCGGATTATTTGAGAAATAACGATATGTGTTTGCCTGGACATATGACGACCTTTGGACTTATGATACCAGGATCATCCAACATGTCATACGCATTAAGGAAGGAGTGAAGCCGTTCCAACAAAAACTGAGAAAAGTACACCCAGCTCTAGAACTGATGATCCAAAAGGAACTAAAGAAGCTCTTGGATGCGCTGATAATTTTCAAAGTTAGGCATTCGACCTGGGTGTCCAAGTTAGTCCCTATTCGCAAGAAATCTGGCGAAATCCGTTTGTGCGTAGACTTTAGGAATTTGAACAGAGCCTCCAACAAATACAACCATCTGATCCCTCCTATGGGGAAAATCCTTCAGCTGTATCAGGGTCATAAATTTTCTCTCTATTGGATGGGTTTTCAGGGTATAATCAAGTACTAGTGGCTAAGCCTGATCGGCTCAAAACCACATTCAGAACTAAACGGGGAACATTTTCTTTGAGATGCATGCCCTTTGGGCTGATCAATGTCGGTGCCACCTTCCAAAGAGATAGGGACATCGCCTTTAGAGGAATTATTGGGAAAATCATGGTAGTATACCTTGACGATGTCGCCATGTTTTCAAAGCAAAGATCTGACCACATACACCACCTCAAGCAAATTTTTGAAAGGTGTCCAAAATACGGGATCTCACTGAACCCAAAAAAAAGTGTGTTTATCGTCACCAAAGGAAACTTGTTGGGACACATAATAACTCGAGATGGCATAGTGGTGGATCCAGAACATGAGAAATTCATCGCTCAAATACCTACCCTAAGTGGTAGGAAAGCTATGCAGTCCTTCCTTGGAAAAATCAAATTCGTCTGAAAATTTATATCAGATTTCACTCAGATCTTGAAACCATTATAGGGCATGATTAAGAAAAGCGCTAACTTTAAATGAAATCCTGTCAAGAAAGAAACGTTCAACAACATCAAATGAGCCATTGCGAAAGCACCCGCTCTTTACAGTCCGGATTTCAACAAAAGATTTATCTTGTACACCTTCTCCTCAGATTCATCTTTGGTCGCCTTCCTCACTCAGAAAGATGACAGCCACGATGAGCGGCCTATATCATTTATGAGCACTGGATTACAAGGTGCTGAGCTGAACTATCCAGATATTGACAAACAAGCTTATTTGGTATACAAGGTAGTTAAACATTTCAGGCCATACATTTTGAAGAATCATGTCACAGTCTTTGTGCCTCACCCAGTTGTTCACTCACAATTCGTACAACAGGAGCTGAGTGAGAGACGAGGAAACTGGATGACATGCCTTCAAGAATATGACCTGGAATTCAAGCCAGCACACACTGTAAAAGGCCAAGGATTGTGTCGTAGAGCCGCAGAGGCAATAGACTCACGGGGCAACGAGGAAGAAAATTGGGAACACGAGATCGATATGTATCAAACTGATAGCACAACCCCACAGGATACATCCTCTTGGTACGTAGATCTCCTACAATATCTACAACATGGCACCATGGGCCCCGCTTTAACTACCAATCAGAAGTGTGCATTGAGACTGAAAGCCGTATCCTACCAGTTAGTGTAGGGTAAGTTGTTTCGCAAACATCACAGTGGTGTCTTGCTACGTTGTTTGGAATGGGATGAGGCACAAAAAGTATTGGCAGAACTTCACGATGGCCCCACAGGGGGGCACTATGCATGAGACACCACTGCTCACAAGATCATGCGTGCCGGTTTCTATTGGCTTACTTTGTTTAAATATGAACACGCATATGTCCGAAAATTCTAGCAGTGCCAAAATTTTGCAAATAGAGATATACGACCTTTGGCCCCGTTACAGTCTATCGCAGTGGAAGAATCGTTTCAACAATGGGGGCTAGACGTGATTGGGGAAATCCTGCCACACTCTTCCAAGAAACATAGGTACATCCTCGCTGCCATACACTACTTCACAAGGTGGGTTGAAGTGGTACCGTTACATCAAGTCAATGATCAAGAGGTAATAGCCTTCATCACCCAATGCATTATGATCAGGTTTGGCATTCCAACCTCCCTTGTTTTTGATATTGCAACATATTTCTCATCGTTGAAACTATATGATTTTTCTCTAGAAAATGGTATCATACTTAAACAGTATGCCAACTATTACTCTCAAAGAAATAGGTCAGATGATTCAACCAACAAGAACCTAATTTGCATCATCAAAAAGATTCTATTGTCCCAACAATGAAATTTGCATAGGGCACTCCACAATGCCCTCTGGGTAGTTCGAGTCACACCCAAACCTTCCTGAGGCACCTCCCCATTTTTCCTCGTATATGGAAAATAATCTATCCTTCCTCCCAACTTGTCTCTCCCGGCCTTCCGATTATCTTAGGAGACTCATGGCACTCCTTGCCCTGCTTTACAAGCCCGAATAGACACACTGTTGAAACTTTAGGAGGAAAGGTAAAAAACTTGGGAAACATTCGGCATCCACCAAGGACAGATAAAAATGATGGTTTGATAAGAAGTCAGTCGGGAACATGGTTTTCGAAGTAGGTGACCTTGTCCTCAAATGGGATAAATCTCATGAAGATAAAGGGAAACACTCCAAGTTCCAGGCATTATGGATAGGCCCTTTCCAGATTAGAGAGAAGGTCGGTCCCCACACTTACAAGTTACAAACTCTTGAAGGGAGGATTGAGGTCCTCACTATGAATGGACACAACCATAAGCACTATTTCACCTGACAGCCCCTAGGGGCCATTTCTACACCCTGTACCATAGTTTGTCTTGTTTTTTGTCATTCTTTACCTTTCTTGTTTTCAATAAATCGCTTGTTCCACACTACCTCCCATTAACCATTTCCTTCCTTTGGCATCCAAATTTTTGAAAGAGGATATAGAAGCTACCCAAGTGGCATACTGACTCAGGATCTATGCTGGTGTCTTATCTCCTCCCAGAGTGTAAAAAAGGCAAGCATACCTGCGATGGGCACTCAATGGCGAGAAAATGACTAAGGCCTTCAGACTAAGACGCGACACCTCACCCAGTATGTTGCGCCAAGGGACTATTGTGCAAAAGGAAATGTTCGGTTAAATCGGTTACTAGATGGAAAATGGAGGAGTCAGCCTCCGGTGACAAACGAAAATCCAGGAAAACCCCAAGTCCTCATATAGACCAAGAGCAACCTTTCTTGCAAGTAAAATAAGTCGGTATCCCTCATCCACCCAGGAAATAATTTCCAAATAAAATAAGTGCCCTGAGCACATTTTAATAAGTGCATCAAGCAGATGAATAAATGGTAAAGGACTGAGAAAGGCTTCCTATGCAGAGAGGTGATACGACGACTCCGTCGGGGTATTGACTAGGCTTGCTGGCAGTGGAGAAACGCTTGTTATTCCTAGGCAGTGACTCCACCGGGACCGTCTGGTTTGTTGGAAGCGAAGAAACACAATGAGGACCAAATAAACTATACTAGATCCGAAAATCCCTGAGGTTACTCTGAACTTTTCCATCCGGTCTCCAAGAATGAAAACACGGTAAACCAACACCTAGGGGCAGGTTGATAGGGAGAGCAAGTGCGCAAGGCTCGAAGATGGAAGAAGTGGGACCCACTGGGTGAAAGGAACAATTTTCTATGCCCTCCCGCCCCCCTCAAGTTGAAATACCAGCAAAGATTCTGGGCCCTGCCAGTGAATCACCATTTGTTGTAGTCGCTACAACACCCTCCAAAAATTTCACCCTCTAAAATTTTTTGAGCCCCCTAGCATCAAAAATCAAATTCAAAACCTTAAGTTCAAGTATTTTCAAAAGACTTAAGTCGTTAAGTCACCAAATAGGTCATTCTCTCCAATTAGCGACCTAGCGACCTTGCGACCTATTAGGTCGCCAAGTCGCTAAGTCACGTATCGCACTCAAATTGAAACAACTGCAACCTAGTGACCCTGCGACCCTGCGGCCCCCAGATCGCAAGGTCGTAAGGTAGCAAGGTCACACATATCATCAACGTAGACTAATTGTGACCTAGAAACCTCATTTATTGCCCGCACGCATGACCCCTTTAAAAATAAAAAGGTCGCATAGGTCACATTTCACTCACGTGATGGAGAGAAAAAATGCTTCTAACAGGCCAACTGCAATGCGGTTTTCTCAGGTAAGTTGCCTAATCCTCCTGATTTTTTTGTTTTTTCTATTTGTTTCCCCTTTCCCCTTATCTTAGCCCTTTTTAAGCCACCAGCTATCCTCCATTCAGATCCTCTTTGAACCTGCATTCTTCTCTAAACCTCCAAACCCTACCATTCTCATGCAAACTTGTAGATGAAGCCAACTAGCCTCCCATGTGTCATTCTCTTCCTCTAATGACCCCTTCATCTTCAATTTATGGTTTTTCCTCACTGTCTCCCTTTATATATTTAAGTTAAAATTAAGCAAAAGACCGCATCACCATTGAAATTGTCTGCCCAGCCCTAACGTGACCTCCGACCCCGCGACCTTGTGACCCCCGTGAACCAGCGACCTCATTCCCTCATTGCTAAGTCACGTATCGCTCAAAACTAAAATTTTGCGACCTTGCAACTCAGCGACTCGGCGACCCGGTCGCAAGTCACTAAGTTGCAAGGTCGCATCTTCATGCATTTTTAGACTAGTGCGACTGAGCAACCCGATGACCCGGTCGCAAGTCGCTAAGTCACAAGGTCGCATCTTCATGAATTTTTAGACCAGTGCGACTCAGCGACCCCGCGACCTAGTCACAAGTTTCCAGGTCACAGGGTCGCTTTCCTTTGAATTTTTACGCCATCACGACCCAGAAACCCAGTAAATGGGTCGTTAAGTCGTAGATTCACCCCTTCCTTGACCTTAGTCGGGCAGAGTTAAAAACAGTATTAATCATTCATTAATATGGCAGCTGTCTTATCCTGGGACTGTTTTATGAGCATGCCAGGGAACCTTGAAGCAGACCTAGAGTGCGTCTTCGTCTCTTCAACCTCAAGTGACATGGGGCCTCTGGCAGTTCGCAGGAAAAACAAGAGCCCAGAGATAGAGATCAAAGAAAGTGAAATACCTATGTCTCCTCCCCTATCTATGGGGACACCACATGTATATTGAGCATAGGAGAAATCATCAGTTGGTATCAATTATACCAAGAGTTCGCACAACTCGACTTTCCAGAGGACCTCCCAGACCAGAAATTATATGTGCAAGTTAAGAGGTCAAAGCTTCACTATGCAGGGGCTCACCGATCCATATTCCCATGCGCCGAGATTATTGAATGGATCATACAAAATATTTACCCCAGGATGTGGGTGATTCAGGATCACGAGGGCAAGGCACACACACGAATTAAAGCTGGGAGCCTGCATATCTGCAACGCACTATAGAAGTGGGGAAACAACAGACTTTCACAAAGGAATGGGCCACCAACCATGCGGTTCCCATAGTAGACACCTTGAGAGGATGGTGGGAAGAACCAGAGAAGTTCAAAGTCAAGAATGACCAGGAATATCAAGTAGTAGGCCTGAGGAAGGTCTATAAGCTCGTAGGAGCTATGCTTTGTAGAATGTATAGCCATCCTGATGCCACCACTTTCAGCGGTTCTTAGGTATCCATGATAAACTTTATTACCATACATGGCACCCGTTTCAATTGGGTCGGCTTACTGATAGCAGCCCTCAAAACAAACATATATGCAGCACTAACACACGAGGACGGATACTTGTCCAAATTTTACATGGCCTCCTATCTATTGAATGCAGTTTGTGCCAGGTGTCACTTTTAAGGATGCGCTCACAATTGGGATCAGGAGTGCTCATGTCCAATTCACAAGGAGTTGTAGGTATTTTGGGACTCCAAATATAAGCAGGATATAGAGCCAATCGCACACAGTTTCATCCCTGCACTCTACGGGAAATCATTCAGTTATGATACCCCATGCATGTCTCAGTGAGCCATGGAAATGATAGTCAAGGTATCACATTGGTTTCCATTTGCAGAAGGCACCTTCATCCGAGTCTTCGGTTCATTCAAGACTCCCCATGCTCTGCCCCGATTCGTCACTAACAGGATACTACTTCAGGAAGTATGTTATCAGATGACTTCCGGCTTCTCGAAGGTCCTTACTAAAGGTAAGAAGAAGCCATGGCCCACACTACCGCTCACTATTGGTGCTTATACATTCAAGGATTTCAAATAAGTGGAGGCGGAAGACGAGAAAATCAGAGGATTCTTCCTGGCGTCTTTGGATTACTGGACATATGATCCTGAGAGGATAGTCCTTGCCCATTGCAAATGGGCCAAGTTTAAATGGAGCTACCAACATACTGAATGCCCAGCTGAAGATGGGGTAAGAAAATGGTACAATATGGATAGGGAACTCACCTCAGAAGCATTGACTAATCGGGAGGACCAAGATGATCAAACTCTGGAAGAGAGAATCAATGAATTGGGAGGAGCCTCATCTTCCCAAGCCAAGAAGCCCTGAACTAACACAGGCCATAGCTCTTCCACCCAATAGAAAGAAAAGGAAGAAAAATCTCAGCGAGAAGCTGAAAAGAAAGAAAAATAGGATGAAGATAAACATAAGAAACACCTGAAGGCAGAGTACAGAAAGAAACAAGCTAAGGATGCCTGCAAAAGAAAGGAAGAGCAGGAGGTGAAAGAAGAAGCTGAGCGGCAGCGCAAGAAAGAATTAGATCAGGTGGAGGCTGAACAAAAAAAGAAGGAAGATGAGAAAACAAAAGCAGAAGCTGAGCATAGACAAAAGGAATAATAGGATAAGACAGAGGCGGAGCGGTTATTAAAATAAGAAGCAAAACAAAAGAGAAAAGAGGAAGAGGATCAAAGATCGAAAGACAATTCTTCCAAAGACACCGAGACACCTCCTCCAGTAACATGGGTACAGACAGAGCTGCTGCCCATCAAAGTACCTACAATCGAAACACATTTTTCACTCTCAAAACCAGGTACCTCTAAAGGATAGGAGGAGGAAGTGTTCAATCTGACAAGACTCACTTATGACCAATTCACATTCAAAATCAGGCAGGAAAAGAGGAGATGCCTAGCACGGAACCCTGTCGCGCCATTCATGGCCACGAAGAAAAAGGATATAGTCCTAGACACTAGGACCAATTCAGTAATGAAAGCATCAGTAGGCACTACTTTCACCACATCCATAGAGGAAAACATGAGCCAGATGAGTAGGGAAATCGTCTCCTTACAAAATAGATTACAAGACTTCGAACAAAGGGAAGCTAGGTCGGAGCAAGAAAAGAAAGCACTAAGGGAAGAAATCCAACAGCTCCAAGATAAGAACACCCTTATTAAAGAAGTACTACTCACTTTCCAAAGAGATTTGGTGACACTGGAAGCCACCATGAGGCAGGTATGCAAGGAAATGTTCACCATAAAGCAAACAATCACACCTCAACTTAGAGCTCAAGCGGATACTAAGAAGAGGAACAAGAAAATGAAAGAGGCCTCCACCACCTTGTATTGAATGATAGAATGTACAAACAAGAATCCGCAGGCTCCAGAAAATTTTCCCAAGAAATATTGGATTCACACTTAGAATGACAAGGTCCAAATTCGCACGAAGGTGCAATCCAAGGAGAAGTTATTCAAAGACCTACAGAAGGTGATGACCACCTATGAGAATTTGATCATCGGCATTGACTTGATGGATAAGCTACACCATATTCCTTCTCTAGGTACATTGGGTGAATATAAGACATGGGAACAGGTAAATCAGGAAATTCAAGCATTCCTACAACCTATTAGACAAGCTGTCGCTACACCTGATCTTCCGGCATTGCAGGAGAACTTGGTTAAGTTTATTGTGACGCCAGTTTGGATTTACACCAAACTGGATTCCTTATCCAACCAGGTCACAATAAAGAGAGAAAATTTGATCCTCAATGCCCTATAATTCCTGCACATGTTAAGGAAAGATATTTCTTTGATCTACCCAGTTCCCGCGGATTATCGTGCATGGAAAAATTTCCTGAAAGCGCAACAAGTAGATGTTCCCAACCTCACAATCACACACACACTCCCATGATTAGATCACAGGTCGCATCTTACATGGTTAGGTCACAGGTCTCATCTTCCATAGTCATGTCACAGGTCGTACCTTCCATTCAGGTCGCAAAGCATACGAACAGGTAGGAAGGCAAAGAGTCAAGGCATCCAAGGGTCAATTTTGTCTTATAGATACTCCCTTCGGGGACTTGTAAAAGGGTTTTATTTTTGGACTCCAATGGAGAGAAGAGGTTTGTAAAGCATTGAAAATCCCCTTATGAATGAATACAAGCCTTTGTCTTAAATCTAATATTGGATCTGATGAGAAACAATGTGTCGACACTATGAGTATTTTTTCGTATATGTCTGATATCTTATGATTAATTGATCTGCGTTTTCTGCTTATAATTTTTATGCATGTCAGCTCACTAAATTTTTTAATGATGGTATATTTTTTACCTAGGAGATGTTTTAACTTCATTATTGACATCTATCTTATTAACGAAAACGCTCAAGTACGCATAAGTTGTTCTTGCCAGGCAGAACTGTTTCTTCTATGGTTCGAACAAATTTTACAAACAGGACCTTAATGATATGTTGGTAACAGCATCTCCTTCAGCTGTGTGTTTCATTTTGTATCTTGCTATTTTTAGTGTTTATGATCATTGACAATCATCGATATTCTGTCTTATATCATTCGATAACTATATGCCTATAACTCTTCACGGTTCATTTGTGTCCAAGATAAGGAGTGTTGCACTGAAAATTGTCACCTTGAAATTTCGTTGTCTGTATGAGCTCATTATCACTCATACTTTCTTCCTTTGCAAGTCTAAAAACATCAGTTCCTCATGTCAAGCCTTAAAAATAAGATAAAAGCTCTCAAAAGTCTTTAAAACTCTGGTATCGCACTTTCTCTTTGTCTTACCTGCAGTCCAGCACCTAATGGTCATGTCTCCTGCATACCTGATAGCACTCTCTCTGTGTTAAGGGTGCGGACCCCTGTAAAATATTAACAGGGTGCAAGTAAACTCTGAAAAGCTCGCTTTCATTCATTTCTAGAAGCTTCTGAAAGGAATCTTGCAGTGGCAAGTCCGCTCTTTTTAGGTTCATGTATCCCATGCCTTGAGGAGCTAACCCCTTGATGTGAGGAGCTTATCTCTTTGAAGGAGGATTCTATCCCTTCATAGGTGGAACTGTAACCTCCTCTTTTGCACTATAAAAAGAGGCATAGTGCAGCCTCAAAGGGTTACAACTAAACAATTGATGAATGGAAGCTTTACTATTATTTGAGGTAAAGTGTTGTTGGAACTTAGACTCCTTTAGCTGAGATTTTATGAGGAAATATTACATACCTGTATGTATCTTAGTTGGAAGAGTGCAAGGCTTGTCGGAGTAAAGGAAATTCCTACTTCAGACTCCAGGAAGACCTGTTCAACATCAAGGCTGCAAAGCTTGTAAGGTTCTTCTACTATTTCAAAGTTAAAACAAATAAGTTTGTTTTTCGCAATAAGATGTCAATTGATTGTTTATTTTATGGATTCCTTGATCACCATAATAGATATGATTTATGAATATATGCTATGCAGGTTCTATTTGATGTTTTTTTGTTTGTGATTGTAGATCTTCGAAGATAACTCTTTCGGGCGACTGAAGGACGACTACTACAAACAAGTGTTGGATCAAGGTAGGATCGTAACACCTTTGTAGCATTTACTTATAAATCATGATATATATAGAGAAATATAGATTTAGTTGTCTGTTTGTTGCTAGACTATCTTCTGATACTAGGGAGATCAATCTTGTCTGCAAGATCGATTTATCTGGCCAACAAGGAGTATTCAGTGGTAGCTGGATCCACACCCCAGACAAGATCCCTATCAAAAATGGTTCAGAGTCTAATCGAGACCTTTTACTGGGGAGATCCCCTACTGTTGGCCAGAAAATTTTTCCCGGCAACAGTACTTTAGAGTATAATGACCAGTATACACCTTGAACATTTTTCCCAATAGATAGTTTCTAAACTTATGTAGGGAATACAATATTTTCAACCCTTATCTCTGAGTAATGGTATAGTTCTACTTTGCATTTGAATATTTTTTACAGGAAAAGGTGATAGGGTTATCAATCTCTCATTCCTTGAGTGTTATATGTTGGGAAAAATACTCACAGGAGGGGTAGTGAATCAATATTTTAAAAATCCCTTGAATTTTTCAATTTATTATTCATATTTATGTATGCTACTTTAATGCAGTAAACCAATGTATATACGCGACTGTGATGAAGACAAGTGGCGTATATCTAGTTAACTATCTTTTCATTTAACTCGTCATATGTTTAAATTGAACTTGTGCATCAATACTTCATTCATCATTAATTAAACTACAACGATGATCAATAAGAACAAAATAAACCATCACATCAACACACATGAACACCAATATTTTTAGGTGGAAACCTAATGTGGGAGAAAACCACCACTGTTTTCGTCTCTGTCCTCATATTTTATTATAAATAAAAATTATTACAATATTTTCTTGATGCAAACTCATACCAGTATGCAAGAAACCACCTGGAGAAGGCTACAACCTTCTCTCGTTCTCCAGAACCTAGTAGAAGGGACCTCTTACCCCCGATATTGTTTACCAGCATCCACTGGAAGGGAGCTCCTACCCCTGATTAGATTTACTAGCTACTACTAGAAGGAATATTTGAATCCCTTTCTAAAGTCTCCAACCCTTAACACCTTCGTGGAGCACATTTAATAATATTTCATATTATAACCACCTGACTTAAATCATGAAACCTATCAATGAATTTTCATCATATTTTTTGACAAGATCCACTACCATCATTTAAGCCTAATATCATATAACAAAACTGAAACCAATCACTTTATAGAATCACTTAATCATTGAACCAACTGAATCACCAAATAAATCATTGAACTAACTTATTGTCAAACAACCATACCAAGTTGTATCACTATATACCCTTTCATGAAAATATCAGACCACATCAAAAAACCTAGATCATATTACTGCAAACATTGAAAAATTATATGTCAGAATGTATAGACTACTGTTCACAACTATACCTGTGTATGTATGTGCTTCCCCTTAAGAATACTTGCACACAGATCTCAAAATACTAAACCCTAAATCTGAATCATTGCACTACTAAAAAAATCACTGAAACACATTCTAAACCCACCATATATCTCTGAACCACATATAGATCTTCACATAACAAAATCATTAATATTCCAAATTTCATTCCACAATCATTTCAACCCAAACAGTACCATCAAAAACATATTATTATCGATAGAAAACAAAAAATATACCAAAACAAATCAACCATTATCATCAGCTCATACTGCAAAACCCCTATAAGGTGTACACAAACCTTATAAAGTGCTTCCACGTATGTATGAACCTTTTATATTCGATATCCTTGTATATATTTGTGCATATTGCAAAATATAGACACGACTAATCAGAAGAAAACCCATGTATGTATGCAATATTTCTAAATCCAGCCTACGTATAGATCTGCAATCACTGAGTCATACCTTCACTACACAACACAACTTCCGCCAAACCCAAATATCAACATACACTACAACAGAAACACATCATAACATCATCGTCAAAGATCTATAAAACCATAAACATATTATTCAATATGTATTCATTCCAAATCTGTTAGACCTTATCCATCTCCATTATTGTGGTGCACACTTATTTCACATCAAAATATTCATCAACAACCCATTACTTACACCCTAAACACTTTCATCTCCATCCACTTATATAGCTAAGGCCTTAGCCAATACCTTGGGTCAAACCCTTATTAATTCCAATGGTATTATTCGATAGGATAAACTATACATTGACGTTATCATTACTATGGGACAATACCATGGTAAATTCCCCTGGTAGTTAGAATACCATGCTGTGGAAAATGTACGTGACTTTTCTTCACCATACCCACATATGTACGTGGCCTTTGTTGATAGAGCCTGCACATACTTACTCAAGCTTTACCTTCATCGTTCTGGTATCTTTGAACTGATATTTATTTGTCTAATCTCTTTGTCACATATGTACTGGCCTATATACTCATATTGCTACCATCATGTAGACATCTTTATCAAATATGTTTCCATCAAGGAAAACACATACTCAACCTGCTACAAGTAGGTTGCAATCAAGGACAACCCATTGATCATAATGCCACCAATCTTCCCCTTTGTACTTGATGGAAACCATTGTGGTAGTGTTTTTGTCACACTAGTGTACCAAAAGAGACCTCTTTAGTAGTAGGTTGTTTCCAAAAAATATCATAAAGAATATTATGGTATTTTTAATGGACATACTGAAAACAAAGTAAATAAAAATTCATAATGGAAGTAATTCATACAATAACATAATATAAAAAAGAAACACAAAATACAATAAACTCAAATGGAGAAAAGAAACCAATGCAATAATGGAGAAAAATCCCTTTATCTGTTGTTGGTAGTAAGAAGAATACAATGCTAACACACTTTCAGTTAGTCCTTTGAGCTACGGAGCTAAAATACTCTCATCAAGGTGATCCATTTCCTTGGTTTCCTTGCAATATTATCCTCCCTCTCTCAAAAGGAATGTGATAACTCTCCAATGGTGGAGTTCTCTTCTTCACTATTTTGTTGGATGGCCAACATACTAGTGCCTTCAATCCTCTTGCTTGAACAATTGAAAGTTAGCATTGATATGGTAGTAATTTGGCAAGCATAACCATGTCTCATAGTTCTCTCTTCCCATGGATAGTTTATATAGAAATTTTTTAACTCCTCTTTCCTCTCTTTTCCCAAGAGTGATAGTCACTCAAGAGTAGGACAAGAGATCCTTTTAAGGGCTGCATATCTTTAGGGAGACCTCAAGTCAGTTGTCCTTGAATTTCATTGATAGAGAATTAATTTCCCCAAGTATGGGAAGTGTTCTCGGATAGTGACTTTTCACCATCCCCAATACCGCACAACTATTGAATGAATATGTGCATTGCATGCAAAACTGTGTTGTTGTTGGTGTGTTGTCCTCAAATTTCTCACCGAACATTAGGAAATTTTTAAATTTTTGTCCTTCATAATTTATTTATGATGGAAAATATTTATTTGTACTATTTCTTAGCATTTTCTAATGTTATTTTCTTGTACGATTCTCTGGTGTTAACAGTTTCCCCTTGATCTATGAGGTCTATGAGGAAACATATAGTCAAAATACATCATGTTTTATTTTACATGTAACCATTTTCAAAGAGAGATATATAGAGTAATTTGCTTTAGATATAAGTATGGGAACTGCTTGTCTGAAGTAAACAAGTAACCATGCTGTGTAGGAAACCTGTAAGTGATAAAATAAGAAACTTTTCTATGAGGTGTGCATGTCCCATGCTGATGATGACGACTAGTTAATATAATTTGATATGTATTGGTTCTTTCAAGTCATATTGTGGCACGTGATCTACTATTGGTTGATGATGACAACTGTTGACTCCCTCAAGGGTTTTTTTTCTTTGAACAAATAGTTTGAATGTGGCACCCTCATGCATTATCTAGGCATAACAATTTTGGATGAACTGCTAAATATATGCATGGGTATTTGAATTCTGGGAAGCTTCCCATGTATAATGATTTAAGAATTGCTGGAAGAGAATCTTACCAATAGATGGGTCTTTGACTAATTTTAATAGAGTGTAGCGGTTATGAAGTTCGATACCACCTTGACATGAAAATTGGTGTTGATGTAAAAGGTAAAGGGGACTGATGACGTCAATGGGTGATGTGAATTCCCATTGTGCCATCCGAGGATGTTTCTATAGTGGTGGGGACCCATCCAAGATACTACCTCCATCCTAGAAAATGTTTTTCGAATTCGACATGAAGGAAGCATCATCTGTCCAAAACAAGTTTTGATACTAGGGATCAGGGTTTTTGGGGAAGCAGGGCCTAATATGGAAAGTTAACAATAAATGGTAATGATAACTGGCTAAAACTGATGGTGATGATTAACTAGCCCAAGGTCGGAGTTGTTAATGCGAGTGGTGTAAATTACACCAATTTCTAATAAGACTATCCATGGGCTTGGTAGGATATCCAGTGTGCGTGCATGTTTGCAATGAGTGACATGATTGGGTGTCATAAATAATGCACAACTCCAACCAAGGGTGACTAGGGGCTGCTGCTAGGTATGAAACGTAAAAATATGGGTGGAAGTATTTCTCCTAAAAAAATTTGTGCAATTTCCAAAAGAATGTGAAAAGTGGCTTGGATGTACAAACATGAAGACAGGTACGTCATTAACATGTGTGATCCTACATGATGATGCAAGGAGGGTTTTTTTTTAGGGTAGGGGCCCCATTGGTTTGTATCAGTGTGGGGGTGATCAGGTAGATGAAATGACATAGATGGGTTATGCTTATGAGGGTGCGGTAGGCCAAATATGAAACACGATAATGTGTTTTTTGTTGATCTGTTGTAGGAAATGGTGGCCCAGTAATGGGGTTTTGATATGCGATGAGTAAAAGAGAATTATGTTTCTAATAAATGCATATAAATGAGATGTTTCTTGTGCTGGGGTTGGTGGCCATGGCTCCTAATAGTGCGTGATATTTTATGAATATGATGGATGCCATGGGAGGTAAGGCTATACCGACTTGCGAGAGTTCTTATCATGTGAAAGGTGAGGTGATGATAAACATGGTTGGGTGAATTAAGAATGTGGTTTATTTTTTGAGAAATCATTCTAGGATATGAGAATATTTGGAGGGAATCTTATCATGCTGGTAATGGGATGATACCTCATCTTGTACTTTTGCTACTTTTGAGCTTGGTTGAAAATACGGTGATTCAGATGCACCTGTAATATCTGTGGCCAATACCCCAAGTAAAAGTATATACTTTTATATAAATATTTTGAAATAGCATGAATTAAAACAAGCAATAGGGGGCATACCTGAGATGTAGTATGGAGGTGGGCAATGGTCCTGAAAATTATTTTTTCTGAAAATTGGAATGAGGAGATCGAGATTGAAGATGATGAGGTACTGATCATTGTGTCTTTCATGGTTTTATGATTGGATGCCCTCATCTCTAGTTATGGGCTCCCAAAAATGGTGAAAAATGGCCTAGGAGTGTTGGTAAAAAAAAAAAAATATGATTTTGTTTTTGATGACATAGAACCAGATGAGGTTGAAAAAGCACATATGGGGTGGGTCTACACCGTTGGTGGTACTAATATCATGATGGTAGATGAAATGGTCTCAATACCAATAAATTATGACTTAACAACATGAATCATGCTTCCTGCAGATGATGAGATAAATCATATATGATGTTGCATGTCGTCAGCATTAGGTGCCGAAAGGATTTACGCCATGACAGGTTTACATGGGGTGAGAGGGGGTTCATGTGACCGTTTTGGTGTACAAGGGGAAAATAAATCCTCCTTGATATGAAACTCGGATTGGATCCTAATATGTCGAAATTTTTGTAACATAGGTTATTCTTCTATACCATGAGAGTGGCTAGTGCAAATGTCTCACGTAATGTAGGTACTTACCGAGTAAATGGTATGTGAGCGAGTACTACTTACGACATAAGATGAGAAACTTTATCATGGTCATGAGATGGTGAATTTTTTCATCTTGGCCATCTCCAGGTCATATTTTTGGCATTATGTGGCTCCCTCGGGTGGTTTTGGTTTAGTGCTCCTCTGGCTGCTCTCAATCACAGAAGATATTGGCAATTCCTCGTATGATGGAATTGCGAGAAAATGTGATCAGAGAGATGTATATGATGTATGGGGGTAACTATGCAAATTATTTTGGTAAACCTAGCCAACTCCCAACGCTGGTTAAGCAGGTGGCAAGTTTTATCGCACAGGGCACATGGGAAGTGAGGTTTAGACCCTGCCCTATTGGGGATTTTGTTTACCTTCCCATATCTAGGTTGGTGATGGTGAAGTGAGGGAGCAAACATTATTGGTGTCTTCCTCTCTTCTGATATACATAAAATTGACCTAGATTCTTTAGTCCATTGAGTTGTGGTACTATCCACAGATTTGAAGTCCGAATTTGGTCAAAATTCTCAGCGATAAATTAAGGCATGAAATCTAAGATAGATCAGAAATGATGAATATGAGGAAAATGATGTACATGGTGGTTAATTCGACATATATGACATGTATTTCTTCTACTTCTAGATAAGCTTCTTTGGGAAACATGGGGGAATTGGGTACCAACGATTAAATTCCCTTAATTCGGGATACTGACTGATCAAATGATCAGGTTTGTTGTAGAATGCGTATACTGGGACATGAGGTGCAGCCTCTGTTTTCCTTCTTGGTGTCTGTGCAACTTGGTTGGTTGGATACGAGCATGATGATGGTTCTACTCGTATGTAATATGGTTTTGGATTCATCCTCCCCTATCTGGATGGATGGATCTTGGGAATTCGATTTTGCTATGGGTGTAACACATCCCTATATTGGGGGATTTTTGAGCGATTATTGGTATAATGGTTGCACGGCTCACATATGGCGCATGCATGGTTTTTGTGTGATTCCTTACCTTGGATATTTGTGAGCTTTTCCCGTTTGTTTGGAGTTGGGGTCATAGTCATTCTTTTGACATGCAGAAGATACTTTAACTCATATAACTCTGGGAACATGTTGGTAGGATGGCCAACTATGTTGCACATTTCACAAGGTGGAGGTGTCCTAGGTACTTTGGGAGTGTCCACCTTCTTCCCTTTTCTCTTTCCCCTCTAGGTAGCATCAGATGGTATAACTATGGGGATTTCTGGAGTTATGATGGCCTCCATAGAGGTGACACACATGATACTTGTAGAGGTAATTCCTGAGTTTCCTAACATGGATGGTGGGGCCAAATACTAGCCTGACATCGAAAGAGCCATGTTAGGTAATGTAAGGGTTTCCATGACCTGGTGCGATATATAACCAAGATAGGGATGCAATAATGGGGTTCTGGTGATGGAATATAGTAGAAATGATGAGTTGATGGTTACGATATTTATGGTATTAGTATATGGTTCCTAACTCGGTTCAGGGTTTCATGAACTCATCATTCATAAAGGAACTCTTGTAGGTGCTGAAGGTTCTCCTAATAACAGAAGAGGTCCTCACGGATAAGTTTTGAGGATAGTGGCTAGTTTGAGTTTACCAAGATAAAACTCTGTGTATGTGGTGACCACTTCTGTAGTCGAGTCTACCAATAGTATCATGCCATCGAGGGAGGTGATAGGTTTCTTCTCATAATACGTGAGTTGGTCAACAATAATTATTTTCTTTCCATGGGGAAACATCATTACTCTAAACATAGAGGATTCTATTGATTTCATTACATACATGTAACTCCTTCCAATAAGGATTTTATAGTCCAGTTGTGAATCTAAGACTTCAATTTAAATGAGCCTATTCTTGCTAGAGAGATTTATGGGTACATCTTGAGAAAAACCTAATTGGGTGGATGGGAACCCATCATATGATTTGAGCATGATATCGAATGGTTTCAGTTCCGATGATCCTAATTATTTCCAAACAATTTTTGACATGATACATGTGGATGCTCCTTCATCGACAATGCAACCATGGATGGTGATGTTATTGACTAAGATCGGGATTTGAAAAGCGACTATAGAAGGAATACAAGGGCTTTCCTTTTCTGATTTGAAGACCATTAAGCAGGAATCTCTAGGGTTGATTTCACCTAATGTGGAAAGTAAGGTTTTCCATTGGGCGGGGAAAGATTGCATGACTTCTAATGCAGACATAGCTTAGGGAGACTTAGCCAAGTCATCCACTATGTTGTAATTGTGAGTAGCCTTTGAATTATATCGTGCATGTCTCATGGGGCCTTTTACCATTTTTGGCATTGGCTCAATAGGTACCCTCAAAATGGATAATGGTGTTATGGGTGTGCTTGTGCTTGTGCATACTGGGTTGGTAACAGGGGGTGCTTCATAATTCATGTTTCACATTTGGAGGAATAAGTCTTCTCCTTTCATGAATATGTCATGATTGTTCTGAACATTCCCTCCAACATTTTTTCTTGGATTGTTGATGTTGCTGAGTATAAACTACTCCTTGGTGGAGGAAAAGCTCCTGCATAACTGTAGGTTATTATTTTTCCCCACTTGTCCCCTAATACCCTAAAGTCACTTTAACTCAGGGAGCTTAGGACAATTATGGGTGTAATGACCATACTACCCACATATGGCACAATAATGATTGGTCCTTATACTCATCTTCTTGTTTTTCCATTGAGAGTTTTTATGTGTCTCCTGGTTTTGATTTCGATTGGGGTCTTCCCCAGCATGTGATCATGAGGGGCATTGTTTATTGTTAAACCCCTGTCTAGGTATCCCTTTGGTTTTATTTTTGGTATTTTCCTAGCAAAATTTGAAGTATTATTATTATTCTCCTGGTCATATGAAGGTTTTTGTTGAGCTTGAGACGATTCAACTAAATTAACCCTTGCGTTGTTTTTCACTGGTGGTATATTTTTTGTTATGTGGCAAAAGGAGACTACTGGATTCTTTATCCCTAGTTGGCATACACATTTTGGGATGACTCTCTTATGTCAATTTTCTTAGGCGCGTAATTATTTCCCTGAGAGGTGGGTATGGTCCTCCTTGAGGGGGAGGATATTGGTTTTCCCTATTATTCATGTTTTGCAAAGGTGCAGGATGACTATGGTAGTATCCTAGTAGTGATAAATCCTGTGGGGTATTATACGTTTGATTATCAAATGAGTATGCAGAATATTAGTGACTGTTGTTAGGTTGAATTTGGGATAAGGATCCTATCATCTCATCAACGGTATTTGACATGCTTTGTACTTCTCTGTAAGTTTGTAGGAATTGGTCGTTTGTAGGGATATGATATATATATCTGGATTAGAAGTATATGACATCTAGCTGCTAGGATATTATGATGACTTCTTCCTCATTACGAGGGGATTGTGTTGCCACATATTTTGAAATTTTTTCTATGAGAGTTTTTAAAAACAATTCCAAGACAAATTTGTCATCGAGATTAGATTTTCACAAGCTACAACGTCTTCCCCATTCATGGATGTGTTTAGATATGTGAATGAAAGGTGTTTTGATAAAATGGGTGATTATTTCCATCCCCGAATCATAATGGATCGAGAGATTAAAAAGGTGAGGAATGTTGTTTCTAACTCGCTAAAGGTTCCATGTGACGCAGATGGTTGGTCAACATACCATTTTGCTACAAGCCATGTAAGGGTGCGTTGAAACAATCTTAGATTAATGGTATCATCTATGATACTATTTGACGAGCACCATAGGTGAAAATTCATGATATGTTTCCCTAGGTCTTCCACTTTCTTTCCTTCAAATTGTGGAATATTTGAAGGGAGCTTAGTGGGCATGGGTGGCCAATTAAGGTTACAGTTGTTAGGGTCATTTGTAAATTTCTTAGATATGGTATATTTAATGATGCTAAGAAAGGTAATTGTGGGTTGATTTCCATGGTTTTAACTGGTATGTGTACATGTATCCTCTACTGATATGCTTGAGGAACAGTACCTAGGTTACTGTTCTGAGGGGTGGTATGAGTGCGTCCCAAAGGGGTAGCGTTTGGTGGCCCTTGCGGGGTTACCACTGATTTGATGACCGCTGACCCTTGGGGGGTTTTGATCAAAGTTTCCTCGATAAAGGAATATCTTATAACGGTGGTGGCGTGACATCCTTTATGCCTAAATGGAAGGAAGCTTGACACTCCTCTCAAAAATGGGGGGAGTTTCAAGACACACCCTGATCGAGGGGGAGACGTTGGGTCCCTTATCGTGTCAATTTTATTTGTAACTTTATAGGGGAGAATATTTTTGTGAATGAAATATAATCACATACATAAATAAAAGCGGAAATAGAAAGGTATTTTTCCTTTAGTTTCAACTATGTGATCAATCAAGTAAGAAAAATGTTTATGTTTGTTTTCGTATGATAAAATCCTACGTATAATTGATCATCCTCACAACTCTCAAAATAACTGGGCCTTGCGGAGATATATTCTGGTGGGTACTTAGGCCAACATCCTGAAAGAAATGGAGATGCCTTCCAACAGCCAAGAATCTACCAAGGTAACAAAAATGAGGATCTAGTGATGCCCACACCGTCACCTATAAGGAAAGGATTCCCTAAATTTTGGCCATTAAAGTACCTTTGTCCCACGTGAGCATTCGAGTCTTTAGCTTCTTGGTAATCTGTTACCATTACTGAGCACTAGATGGGTCGGGTAGCCCCAAATAGTACCGTACACACTGGACCTAAGACAAACCCCCTCTGAGTTAGGTCTTTGTAATTCTCAGGAAATATTGTCCGTGGGCTGATAGAAGGATTTTAAGCTCCCTAAAAAATCAAATTCTATGTTTCAAAATGTAAAATGACCATGGCAGGTTAATGGATGCCCACCCCCAATGGTCCTAACTTGAACTATAACTTCTTTTGTGGCCCCTGTGGGCATAATTTAAGGGGTTCAAGTTATGATTTTTTTTTTAGAGTATTAATTTTATTTAGGTTGTGCAATTCTAAGAAAAAATAAGCTAAGAATAAAAGCCCCCAAAACTAGATGCCTTTTAATGCAAATATTACCGATTATTAGGTGTTTTATGTGAACAAGAAAAAGTGTGATACGATGTCGAATGTGATGATCCTTTAATATAGCCCTCTAATTACACTATGTGTTTTGATTATTCCTTGCAAAAATTGAAGTGATTTGTAGATAATGGGTCACTTACACTTCTCCTAATTATACTATGTAGAACTAAAGGGAGATAACAGTTCAAAATTATTTGAGAAAATGTTCATATGCAAGCCCGAGTTCACCAATAGGTGCAAGGAAAGTAGATATTACTTTCTTTCTTTACTAATACTTTGACCCTAGCCCCAAGTCTAATGCAAAAAATGGAAAAATGACTTATTTAGTAACAATATTTGTGGATAATGGGCCACTTACTCCTTTAGTAATTAAACTATGTGTTCTGCATAAACTTTAACAAAATAGTTTGAAAGAAATGTTTGGAATTTGGCCAGTTACTCTTCCCCCTAGTTAAGGTACATGTGTTTTTGCAAATGTAAAAGACAAATACAACATTAATTTCTCTACTAATTATGGATAGTACAGTAATTAGTCAACCTAAAAAGAAAGAAAAATGTAGTGCACTGGTGAAGGAAATTCATTATGGGTTGCTACTCAGCTGATTTTTTTTTTTTTTTTGGAATACCGCGCAAGCTATTTTAACATAAGAACGAAACCAAATTTGTTTGAGAGAATGGATCACAGTAGAGAAAATAAAAAAAATTAAGCTCTCCCTCTCAGAACAGGCACATAATTTCTTGAAAAAATCATAGAGAGGTCTTGAGTGCCCTGTAGCTAGTTATGCGGAGAGGAGGTCCTGGAAAAAAAACCTTTAAACCAAGAAAAAGAAACTAGTGGAGTCACCAATCCTATGGTAGTGTTTTGGTCACACTAGTGTAACAAAAGACACCTCTTTAGCAGTAGGTTGTTTCTTGAAAATATCACAGAGATTATTATGGTGCTGTTAATGGATAGACCTAAGGAAAAGTAAAGAGAAACTGTTAATGGAAGTAATGCATACAATAAGATAAGCTGGAAAAGAATCACACAAGACAATAAGCTCAAATGGAGAAAACAAACTATCGAGTCACAGAAAAAGTATGTTTTTACCCTTCTATTAGCTTGATAAATCGTTTACTTTTATGAATTTGTCTTCATTTTTGGAAAAAAAATGGAAGAAATGATTGTTAAAGTTGAGTAAAATCAATTATTAACAAATTGCATGATTTTAGCACAAAAAATAATTTTTTCTTGCCTTTATGTGTATAAAATCAGAATTGTATAATTTATGTTCAATCAATGAAACATCAATGCCAAAGAAAGAGAGGAGATCACTTCTTGATTGTGTGGGCTAGCGAAAGATATGGAGAATCGTGCTAATTTTATAATAGAAATCTGATTGTTAGTTGCAAAATCCTAAGGATCTCTAGATACTTAGGATTCACTTTCATCCGTTAGTTTTTCTATTAGGTTATATCACGCTAATGGGTGAAAAGGGACTAGAACTTAAAATTCAAGCTTTGACTTTCACACTCATTATTATTATCTATATATTAAGAACATAGCATACTCATTACAGTGATGTTGTACCTTTATTACTGTGATTAATGAGAAACACATAGTTTTCCTTTTAATTTTGTTCTGAGGTTTTTCAGTAGTAACTTCTGGAGGCTTTGGGCCTGGTCTCTGGGAAACTTTATGCTTCTTTGTGCCATAATCATTTCCTTATTTTCTGCAATTATTGATTATTGTTATTTCATAGAATGAATTTAATTTGATCATTGTGTGATGCTAGAATTATTCTTTATGATTTACCTTTATGTTTGAAGAGATCTTTAGATGCTATTACTTTTACATTTAAATAATTTTCTTTAGTGAATTCCTTAGATTAAGCCATGTGTTACACTTAGTTTCTATGATTTCTGATTGATGTTAGATATTCAGTGATTAATTATTGTTATTTCCAATTAATGCTTGAATAATTGATTGTTTTTCATTTTCTATAATCTCTCCTTTCATCAGATTAGTTACTGCAGATTTCATATAGTAATATTTTAAGTGTGATTTCCTTTAATTCATATGTTTGAGATCATTTTCCTTACAAATCAATTATCATTGGATATAGATTTATCATTTGAATATTCTTTAATATTTATTCTTGTAATTTTTTTAGATGATTGAACTTTGAGAGTTAGAGATTGATTATTTCAATGATTAAGTAAATTTTAGAATCATTTAGTTCTTAAACAACCTCCAATTTCATTGCATAGACATTTCTAACACTCTTGAAATAAAAAGACACATCCTAGGTTGATAATTAATGTAGGTATTAAGATTGATTTATATAGTTATCTTAGTGCACCAACATTTTGGTGCCATTGCTGAGGAGAGTGTTAAAAGGTGATTTTATTTTTAAATTGTACTGTTGTGAAGACTTCGGTTTGAAAATGGGAGGTAATAACCTATGTACTAGCAAGTAAAACATTTTCTCAATAGCCCGCTCTCAGCAAGTACATAGAGGTCATGTAATAATAGATGTTTCTTTTATGAATCACTAGGAGGAAAAAGGTAGGAATAGATATAAATCAACCACCTAGATCCACCAAACCCAAGGGATCAGTGACCCTTGGAAGACTGACCTTTATAGACAAAATCATAAGAAAATAAGAATTGTAGGCATTAGTAGGACCCCACAGGAAAAAGCCCTACCATAATCCCTCGAGAAGTAGGCTCACCATCTGCAGCTCAAGCTGAGACCCATAGTAAAACCGAAGGGTCTGAACAGAGCTTTTAGATTACAAATAAATTGCATTATGATCCTTTATTGTAGGGAAATTCGTGCAATCTACAAGAAGGAGAGGGAGAAACTAGTGGTGTTGTAAGAATAGAGCTACAACCACCAAAAGCTGGATCTCCTGAGATCTTAATTAAAGGAAAGATACCCGATATCCTAGATCAATGTAGTGATGTAAGACCCTTTTCAAATCTAGCTACCAGTCCTATCCAAATTAACCTTCCAAACCAAGACATTCCTGAAGGTTATTGGCACATATTGGACTAGAGGGCGCAAAAACAGCCTCAGAGATAGACATCAATGTTAAAATATCATATCGTCAACCCAGTCGCTAATGCCCCCATGAAATCCATTCCTTTGTAGAAAATTCCTTCTTTTCGTGGTCCAACCTCACAATACCTAGATCCTTTCTTATTTTAATATGATGTTTTATTTAGGGGTTATGATTATACCACCGATCCCTAGAAACTAAAATTGTTTCCCTCTACATTAAAGGGAGTAGCTTTATGATGGTTTATGGGGAGTGGTGGAGGAAATATTAACTCTTGGTATCAAATGAAAACTTCCTTTCTTACTAAATATCATTATTACTACAGGACTAGAGATTTTAAAGATGAAATTTTTAATATGACCGCAAAATATGATGAAACTCTAGAAGACTATGTTGAATGATTTCAATATAATTTAGAAAGGTCTCCTTATGATGCATTATATAAATATGCTTTAAATGTAACGACGATAAAATGGATGAAAGATGAATGGATAGAAATGTTAAATTTAATGGGAAAAGGAGATATTTATTAGGAATATTATGATGATATTGTTCAACTGTGTATCAGGTGCTCTCGAGGCAGTACACGCATCAAGCCAACTGGGTGAGACACTATTGCCATAAATAGTAGAAATCCCGGTGGGAGCATGACTTGAACATAGATCAGAAATATCTTGGAAGATTTTATCCTGGGCACCCTCACAATGCAGTTAGATGTCCTGCAAGCCAAGCAGAAGCAAGCCGAAGTAGAACATAATTTAGCCATCTTCTACCCATGTTGTCGAAAGAAGCACAGTCAGTGGGAGTGTCCGTTGGAAATGATCCATACATGCGCTATCTGCACTAAGTATCATACCACCAAGTAGTGACCATCGTTTCTAGGACTAAAATAAGTTTTCAAGGAGGCAGAAGAAGGAGAAGAACCAGTGTATTTAATGAAACTGTGTCGGAAATGGAAAACCCAACCCACAAGTATGTCACAATACCAATCTCTATTATTTTATTCTTCACCATTTAATTTACAATAGAATTCTGGAATAGTGTGGCAAGGCCAATCGCCTTTCTCTGCCTAGAATTACCAACCATTTCCAATGTTGCCCTAGCCAAGCCAACCCTTTCTAGGTGTTGGATGGCTGAACTCTCACTTATCTTCTCCTTTTTGGAAAAACGCAGTTAATAATCCATACCCTTCCTAGTGGCCTGCTTACACTTCAAAAAACCCAAACTTGTCTTCAAACTAACAACGACCTCTGGGGATAAAAAATTCACCTATGGGGATGAGTCCTCAACCTCAACCTACATATCTAGATCCGTAAAAATTTTAGTAGAAATCTCAGCCTCCTATGTGTCCTCAGTTACCAGCTCAAACAAACCCAAATCCTAGTAACAGACCAGTTCAGTTGGTGTATATTGTTGAAAAAATAAATCTTGAGATAGAACAAGTAGAATGTAACGAACTTAGGCTGAGGTCTAGACACAATATTACCTTTGAGGAAAATAAAAATCAGAAAAAAATGAGTTAGAAACAAAAGATATAACCAAACCTTCGACTCTGACCAAAAAAAAAATAAAACAAGGAGAAGACACAATCAAAGTGAAAGATTCTGAAAAACATATAACCATTTCTCCTTCATTCCGTGAAATATTAGCAATAGCCAAGCGAATTGCTTATCTAGAATTTGGCGTTTTAGGGGAACTCAAAAATTCATGTATTAAAATTCCTCTCCTCCAGGCTATTTAAGATATTCCTATTTATGCTAAGATGATTAAAGAGCAATGTCTGAAAAATCCTGCGAGGAAACCAAAAAATTCACTGACTGTCCATGTTTAAGGAACCTTATATAATCTAATTTTAGGAAGAGAAACACCAGTCAAATATGAAGATCTAGGGAATCCCATCATTACAGTTCAAATACATGGTCGCACTTTTTCAAATACACTAGTCGAATTGGGTGCATCCATTAACATTTTAACCACTAAAACTTGTGGGGCACTTGGTATCATAGCTCTAGAACTGACCACTACTTTACTAGAACTTGTTGATCGATCAATCGTTAAACTAGAGGGAACCTTACCGGACATTATTGTTTCTATTGACTCATGGGAATACCTAGTGGATTTTTTAGTTATCAACCCTAAAATTCAGTTAGACGAACACCCTTTAATTCTGGGTCGACCTTGGTTAGCAACAACAGAATATTATATAGGTTGTCGTGTAGGTAGCATGACTATTGCAAAAGAAAACAATGTAAAAAATCTTGTTTTGTTTCCTCCTACTAAAACAAGTTTTCCCATTTGAAAAATCATATACATCCACCCACATACGTGGAAAAAAATATTCGTTCACATCTTACAGTAGAGGAAGCGCTTGAGTTCAAGAATTAGACTAAATATGATGTAATTAATAGTTTTTTTTAATCAGTTAGTTACTATGAAAAATCTAAAATGTCAAATGTTGAAAACAATTCTTGACGATGAAGCTCGGGAAGACTCTTTGAAATATTCTGATGATCAGTATATACCAGCCACTGTTGTTCATAACCAAGTAAGACGTTGAACATTAATGGAAATATTGGCAGCAACGAGTAGCAAAAGCTTATTCAAGTTCTACAAAAATATAAGGGGCCTTTTGCCTGGGAATATCCAAACATGAAATTCATAGATGCTCAATTTTTTACAAACCACATCTACACCGAGAAGGACGCTCGTCCTATTCGGAAAACTGAACACAGATTAAACCAACATCTGAATGATATCGTAAAGGAAGAATTGCAGAAGTTGTTGGATATGAATTTTATTTATCCTATTTCGGATAGTCGGTGAGTATCCGTGCTAGTGGTTGTTACCAAAAAGAATGGGAAAAGATGGATTTATGTGGACTATAGGGAACTGAGCAAGGCCACACAAAAATACCACTTCCCTCTTCCATTTATTGATCAAATTCTTGATACGCTAGCAGGAAACAATTTGTTTATTTTATTGATGGCTTCAGTGGCTACAACCAAATCCAAATTTCCCATGAATATCAAGACAAGACCACATTTACCTGCACCTGGGGTACGTTTTCCTACAAAGTATTACCTTTTGGTTTATGAAATGCCCCATCTACATTTCAGAGGGCTATACTCAGTATTTTCGCTGATCTGATAAATGAGGGAATTAAATTTTATATGGATGAATTCACCCCATATGGGGACGACTTCGAGCAAGCGCTACTGAACTTAGAGAAATTTTTGGAACGATGCATTGCTAGCAGTCCATGCTTGAGTCACAATAATTGTCACGTGATGATGACATAAGGCGTGGTTTTACGACATTATATTTATGCGGATGGAATACAGGTAGACCCAGCGAAAATAGAGTTAATTTTCATGCTACCTACACCTTGTAATCAAACATAGGTACATAGATTCCTTGGATATACAGGATACTATCACAGATTTATAGAAATTATTCCATGAATAACTGTGCCTTTTTATGCTTTAACAAGAAATGTTGAGTTTAAATGGTCTCACAAATGTGACTTCTTCAAATGCCTTTACAGGTTTGAAGAAGTTAGTCTTGACTACACCAGTATTACGAGGACCTAATTGGGAATTTCCTTTCCATATCTCTTCAGATGCATCAGATACAATAATAGGCATTGTTCTTAGGCAAGAGGAGGAAAAAAATCCCTATGCTATGAACAAAAATATCACTTATGCTGAACTCAATTATACAGTAACAAAAAATATTTTTTAGCTGTTATTTACACCATAAACAAGTTTAGAAATTATATAACAGGCTATCCAATATTTCTGTATACTAATCATTCCACCATTATATAATTAGCTAATCAACCAATTAATAATGGGAAAGTGACTGATTGGTTGTTAAATTTTCAGGAGTTTTATATTACCATTAAACACCATTCAGGGAAAGAAAACCCAGTTGCAGATTTCCTGTCTGGGGTACCAAAGACAAACGATCCTCTCGTAGTAGATGACTCGTTTCTGGATGAACATTTGTTCACTCTGGTAGTTAAGGAACCATGGTATGCAGATATGGAAAATATATGGAAGTAGGAAAGCTACAAAGGCACCTGACAACTAAATAAATGAATTTGATCGTCCAACGCAGTGCTCGATTTTCTTGGATTGGTGGATACATTTTTCACACGAGGTTTGATATGAAAATACAAAGATTCATCCATGAAGATGAAGTTTACAAAATTTTGAAGGCTTTCCATGACAAACCTTGTGGCGGAAAATTTGCAGATCGTAGGACCTAACATAAAATATTATATATGGGCTATTATTGGCCCACTATCTTTAAAGATGCCAAGAAGTATGTTTAGGCTTGTGATAGCTGCGAAAGGATGGGTCGTCTTGGTGAATCCGATGAGATGTCGTTGCAGCCAAAATTAGTAATGGAACCTTTCGAACGGTGGGCGTTGGATTTTATTGGCCCATAAATCGGCCATCAAACCAAAAATCCTACATACTATGTAACAAAGTTGGTATAAATAGTAGTCTTGACAAGAGCTATAGAAGAAACCATAATTACTTATTTTTTTGTGTTATTTGTGCGGTATGGTTTACCAGGGAAGTGATAATAGATGGAGGGCCACAATTTTTACGACATAATATTATAGCCACTCTACGGAACCATCATGTTACACATAGAGTCACTTCTCTATATCACCCGCAGGCAAACAAGCAGGTTGAAAGCACCAACAAGGTCCTTGAGGCGATTTTGACCAAAACAATTTCAACACATGGACAAGACTGGTTTGTAAACTTCCAGAGGCCTTATGAGCCTATCATGCAACTTGGCCAAGTACTAGTGGTTATTCCCCATACAAACTCGTATTTGACAAAGAATCTATTTTTCCTATTGAATTCGAAAAAAAGAATCTCAGAATAGCTCAAAAAGTGGGACTGGATCTGATGGAAGACCAAACTAAATGAATTCAGCAATTAAATGAATTGGATGAGGCACGATTACCTGTCCTACAATGTACAAAAACTATTCAATAGAAACAGGCTAAGTGGCATGACAATCTTATTAAAAAGAAGACGTTTCAGAAAGGAGATTGGGCGCTCCTCTTTGATTCCAGATTCCAAGACTTTTCGAGTAAATTCCAAACAAGATGGCTTCGCCCGTATGAGATTCAAGAAGTGCATAGCAATGGAATTATAACTTTGATTACCATCGATGAATCTGGTTCTCCTTTTATGGTGAATAGACACTAGGTACGTTTTTATCACAAGCCACTCACAAAAGAGTCTTTTTGCCAACAAGTACAAAATGATCCCACTATACAAATTTTAGCTGCAGGGAGTGATGACCCGAAAACTTTACTTTCATGAAAATTGTTTCTTTCCAAGATGTATATATATATAGTGCAAACATAGCTTATTAATCTTCCGCTTTATGTTTTTATTTGTATGATTGAATTAGAGTAAGCATTGTTGTATAAATGAGTGGATTTTTTTTAGAAATGATATTGTTTCAAGTAGCTGTTCTTTCCTTCCAATTGAAAAACTATTGTTTCTCTTATGGTTTGACTATTTCGTTGTTTTTTTTTTCTTTTGACGTGAATATCTATTGTTCCATTAATCAAATAGTTACCATTCCTTTCTTAAAATGACTAGTCTTTATTTCTTTTTACCATTTGTGTCTCTTACAATTGTTGTTTCCTTCCTAGATATCACAGTCGTTGTTCATTTTATGTTTTGAGTGTCTCACAACTGTAGTTCCTTTTGAATGAAACAACCATTGTTCAAATTTTCAGACAATCATTGTTCTTTCCCAAAAGAACAGTTTTTGTTCCTTTTACCGACTTTCACAGACAGTCGTTGTTCTATAAAATGCACCGTTGTTGTTTAGTTAAATGAACAGTTTTTGTTCACTTAAATAAACAGTTGTTTTTTAGTCAACCGCACTTCTATTCCATTTTCGATCGAACAACGATCTTTTTATCTTACATTATTTCCTGTTTTGCTATGAAAATAATATTTTTGGTTGGAAATTCACATTGAATTCTAAAAAGAAAAAATACATTAACAACATTATGAATTTTAACCTTTGATGATTATCTTTATTATGAAATTGACATGGTTCATCTATTAAATTACTTGTTGAATGTCTCTTCTTTGGATATATCATAAAATGATTCACTATATATTTCAACACCATGCTACTTTTTCTTTCACACTTTCAATTGATAATTCCATTTGGTATGATGATATAGGAACAAAGGCATAACTTTTATTAGAATTCTTTTACTTCTCACACCATCCCTAACTCTTAAGGAGTTAATGAGCCTCCCTCAACTTATAATACAAATTTGGAAATCTAATTAATAAAAACTTTCCAAAAGGGGATAGGAGGTCTCATTACGAGCCAAACTACCATGATCATAATGAATTAACAAGTGACATTCCCAATGTGGCTACCACACCAGGGTAATGGCCTTTTAGATGTTTCAAATGTTGAAAGTTTAGGAGGTCTCATCACGAGCCAACCTGATCATTTTGTTATGCCTTGGTGAATGGAATTTTAATTATCCGATTACCACGCTAGCACAATGATCTCTTTGTAGAAATTTACAATCCATCAAAGTCCAAAGTGGAGGATTCTAGCTCATTTTTGGGTTAAATGGAAACCCTGTTGAGGCTATAGACACATGCTGGAAACAATGGCTTCGCCTATTGTATTGAAGTTATATTTTACATTGCCAATTATTCCATATCCTAATATTTCCTATTCAATCATTTCCAAGGATGAATTTACCATTGAAAAATGTTTATCTTTTTATTAACTGATATGCATGGTAAACTATATATTAATGTGAACTATATCAATAACGTCTGATCATTTGACGCCAGCAGTCATTTTTATTATCATCTTATCAAATTTCATCATACTTCTTCACCAAAGGTAAATCATTTCTCATTATTATAATTTAGATGATTTATCTTTTTTTTATCATTTTCTAAACCAATTTTATGATTTTTCATTTCCACCTCCTATACTGCTTTGACCGTTTCCTATCGTATTTATACTGCTCTAACAATATTTATGAAAAATTTTCTCTTTTACATGCTCTAAGGACGTGGACACCCTTTTTTGACTGGGGGGAGAAGGTATGCATTATGGGAAAGCATGCGACATAATTACCAAACTCCGCCATAACTTGTTGGTGCGAAAAATAGTATTATTGGATTTATATAAAAAATTCATTTCCTAATTCAAATTTTTGCATGTGGTTTATTCATGTTGTTCCAAACTATCAAAAATTGTGAACTCAAAGAAGTTGCATTCACCAATGTGAATTAGTTACAGAATCACAACAACCATAGGAGGAAACTCTATTCGCAGCGAGCTTACATTACTTAAATTAACAGAGCAAGCTCACGTAATTATTGAGTGCACTGGTTGGATACAGTACCTGGTCAAGTTACAGGGATTCCATAGTGAATTTATGCTTGAATTACTCCAAATTCTGCCAAACGGATGCACAACCATTAATGGAAAAAGTATAACAATTTCTGAAGAAGTTATAGCTAAAATATCTGGATTACCAACAGAGGGCATCAAATGGAATGAAAATCATGTTCAATTGCATGAAGCAGTTTCCTTATTTAAAGAACCTGATGAAGAATTGATACGCAAGAGAAAAGGCACTCATTCTGCTCCTTTCAAGGAACCATGGCAATAATTAGCAACAGTCATTCAGAAATATATCACTTGTGATGGTTTTCAAGATGCAGTAAAGTATAGACAACTCAAACTATTAGCAATACTTAGACAAAAAATTGTCATTAATTTGTCGTTATTTTTAAATTCTTTACTGCATGATGTTGCTAGTCAAGTCAGGAAAGCCAAGAATCCACACGCTACCATTAGCCACTATGGCCTAATTAAGCTCATCATTATTCAAGAGCTATTCCAACAACAATTAACCTAGGATAATTTTTTAAACCCTGCTTTACCCCCATCAGAAGAAAACCAAGGATATGCATAGAGATATGAAGTTGCTAGCTAAGTTGTAGGGAATGTTGATTACCTAGACATTGAGCAAAAAACTATAGAGGTAAAACCCCCAAAGAGGAATGGAAATAGGAGAACCTCTGCTTCCCCTATATCCCAAAAAAATGAAGATGTTCTGCAAGGTTAAGATCATGACAGAATATTGTGGATTTGATAGATGAAACAGGGTTGTATCGTACACCCCCTGCAAGCCCACAAAATTATTTTCCAAAGATTATGAGGAGAAAGTGGTCCAAGTTTTGGAAAACTTGGGGACACTCTTTGAAGCAGGGAGACAATTTGAACACTATGAATGTTAGGAACATGCCCTTAGCAAGTCTGCCTTTGCTGGTAGTTCTGGTCATACAGAAATTTTACCATCTCCATGAGAAATGGAGGATTTGCAGGTACAAGGGGAACCACTTCCCTCTGTAGATGAATACCCTGAGTTAGAAATTCATGAAGAAAGAGACTCTAAATTGGAAAATTATTTAGGAGATACAGTTCCAGTGGATCATGACCCTAATAATGGCATAAATTCTTTTTTACCCAAGATAGAGAATGTTGTTTCTTCTCCAATTAAAAACCTTACAACGAAGGTGAGGAAAACAAGTAGAAAAGGGATGGAAATGTTGAGTAAAGAGAATAGGAAGATGAAGAATATGATTAAATGATTAAGAAAATGGTTGAAGGAAGAAAACAAGGTCCAAAAGATAAAAGTGGAACTAAAAACCACCAGCACCCAGGGTGAATACCTCCTTTAGACCAATGGAATTCAAACCCAAACTGAAGGTATTTGCGACATTCAGGCATATTATTCTATGGGTTTTATGGATGATGTTGTTAAAATAGATTTTATATAAGGTGCTCAAGTAAATGGATGTATTTCTCAAGAAACAGTCGACGATGTAGAAATAGTTGTTCAAACTGACTCGGTGATAACCTATCATAATGTGGCTTAGACTCTAGAAACACCCAATTATGTTCCTTTGACAAAGGAAGCTACCATCCGAAAATTGCAAAGATAATTGACAAAAACCAAACATATTTTAGCTTAGTAGCAAAAAGAGGAAGTACCCTTGCAAAAACATCATGAATTGTTGAATAATTTTGGTGAACTAACTGCAACAGAGGATGAGAATTTTTCCATTCTTAGAAGTGAGAAAGAAAAGGTAAATAAATTACAAAATAAACTCCATAAAGTCAGGGAGAAAATAAAAGTTATTTGTTCTATATATTCCAATGTTTTGTCTTGTAGGTCACCAGCCACCAATTATGCGTTATTTATACTTGAGAGATATTTTCCACTGAATATTAAAGCCATCCGGGCTGGTAATCCATTTGAGTTCAAGTCTACTTAAGATTTTATTAAATGATGCCAGGAATAGAATGAGTAGGTAAAATGTTTACTCTGTGAGTTATATTTGCATAAATTTTTCTTGGAAGATGAGACAGATGTTAATCCTAGCCACTTCATTGGGTATGTCCAGTTTCAGGCATTCCTTTCTTTTTCTTGTAACCAACTTAAGTGGGCCAAGGCCTACAATACTTTCCAGAGAAAGGAACGTGATCTCTGTGGGTTAGAGGAGAACCTACCAAGCCTTTACATATTTTTATTCAACATAAAATGTTCATGGAACAAACCAAGGGTTATGAACAAATTGGGTCTCTCCATAAATATATTGTAAAGGCAGGGGTAGAATATTTTTAGGATATCAAGAGAGAAGATTTTCTAACATCAAAACAAAGGTGGAAAGCTTCTACCAACCTGTTAAAAACTGAGAGCCTTTCGGTTACAGGAATTTCAAAGTTATTGTTGCTCATTTAGATCTGTATAGAAATATAATTTTAAGCATGGGCCCTACCTGGATAGGCTGTTGTTACAGGTTTCCCATCATTTAGTATCCTCCTTATGGGTATGATGTTGATTATGAATTTCCAGACTGCCACAAGGGTCATGCTCTTGTAATGCTCAAGAAAATGAAAGGTTTTAGCCTATACCAAGAAGAGACTTATCTTGACTACTCTTTGACACAATTGCACCTTAATTTTCTTGTTGCATGAGGACATGAAAAAATGTAAGAGGGGAGTATGCTGAGTGACATAAAAGGTATGTTTTTACCCTTATATTAGCTTGATAAATCATTTACTTTTATGAATTTTTTCTTCATTTTTGGAAATAATTTGGAAGAAAATATTGTGAAATTTGAGTAAAAAAAATTATTAACAAATTACATAATTTTAGCACAAAAACTAACTTTTTCTTGCATTTATGTGCATAAAATCAGAATTGGAAAATTGTTGTTCAATTGATGAAAAAATAGCATCAAATAAAAGGAGAACATTGATTCTTTATTGCGTGGGCTAGCGAACCATAGGGAGGATCATGCTAATTTTATAATAGAAATCCAATTGTTAGTTTCGAAATCCTAAGGATCTTGTGATACATAGGATTCACTTCCATTCATTATTTTTTCTATTAGGATATATAACTTTGATGGGTGCAAAGGGACTAGAACTTCAACTTCAATCTTTAAAGTTTACCCTCGTTATTATTATCTATGTATTAAGACCAAAGCATACTCATTACGGTCATGTTATACCTTTATTACTATGATTAATAAGAAACAAAAAGTTTTCCTTTTAATTGTGTTATGATCTTTTTCAGCAGTAACTTCTAGAGGCTTTGGGCCTGGTCGTTGGAGACTTGTTGCTTCTTTGCGCCATAATTATTTCCTTATTTTCTGCAATTATTGATTAATGTTCTTTCATAAAATGAAGTTAATTTGATCATTGTGTGATGTTATAATTATTCTTTACAACTTAGATTTATGTTTGAATATATCATTAGATGCTATAAATTTTACATTCGAATAATGTTCTTTGATGAATTGCTTAGATTAATCCATGTGTTACACTTAGTTGCTATTATTTCTAATTGATGTTAGAGATTGAGCAATTAATTACTATTATTTACAATTAATGCTTGAATAATTTATTACTATTAATTTGTTTTAATCTCTCTTTTCATCAGATTAGTTAGTGCAGATTTCAGATAGTAATCTTTTAAGTGTGATTTTCTTTAATGCATATGTTTTAGTTCATTTTCCTTACAAATAAATTACGATTGGATCTATATTTATGGTTTGAATATACTTTAAGAATTGTTCTTGGAATTGTTTTAGATGATTGAACCTCAATAAGTAGAGATTGATTATTGAAATGATTCAGTAAAGTTTAGAATCACTTAGTTCCAAAACAACCTCAAATTTCACTGCACAGACAGTGCCAACACTCTTTAAATAAAGATACACATCCTAGGTTGATAATTAATGTAGGTATTAAGATTGATTTATATAGTCATCATAGTGCACCAACACAAACCAATACAGTAATGCATAAAACTCTGTTTATTGGTTGCTAATAGTAATAAGAATACAATGCTAGCACAATTGCAGTTAGTCCTTTGAGCTATGGAGATCAAATACTTTCAACAAGGGGGTACACTTCCTTGGTTTTCTTGGAATCTTCTCCTCCCTCTCTCAAAAGGAATGTGACAAATATCCAATGGTGGAGTTATATCCTTCACTAGGATGTTGGATGACCAGCATGCTAGTTCCTTCAATCCTCTTGCTTCAAAAATTGAAATCTGGTGTTCCTATGGTAGGAATTTGTCCATCATAACAATGTTTCAAACTTTTCTCTTTCCATGGCTAGTTTGTATAGAAAATTTTGAACTCCTCATCCCTCTCTTGGCCCAAGAGTGATAGTGACTCAGGAGAAGGACAAGAGGTTCCTTTGAGGGTTGCATATCTTTAGGGTGACTGTTTACTCAACTTAGTGTTCCTAAATTGATGTCATAAATTGTCAACCAGGGCTAGTAAACTGTTGAAGTGAAGTGCACTATATGTGCCTAGGTATCTTCTTCCTTCTTCGTTGTGTTTAGTGTTATTTTAGTGTTTTTGTTTTTGTGTTTTTATGCTAAGAGGAAAATAACTAAATTATTGGCAAAGAGAAGTTATTGATCACACTAAAATAGAGTGAAATCTACGCTAGATTATGTATGGCACTTAAGAACAGAAAATGCTAATCCACAGATTGTAAAGTTTCACAAGAAAAATAACTCCTAACATTAAACTCAGTCCAATTCATTTCATTAGATGTATGTTGGAACAGCTTGAGAAAAGGATAAGTTTGATGTAATGAAGTTTTATATAGTAAACAACAACTTACAATATCACAGAGAAAATGTCATCCATAGTTAGAAATTTGTTGGAACATTTTGAGAAAAGATTATCTGTAACATAGTAAGGAACCCTATGCTAAAATGACTTATGCCACTAAAATTAACCCATTCTTCCACTCAAATGTTACTATTAAGCCTCATTCAAGGGTTAGAGATCTCTTGGAATAGCTTTGGAAAAAAGTTGTTCGTAAAATTATGAGAAATTGCAGAACAGTCAAGAACTCAAAATGATATAACTAATTCTTGTCCATATGATAATGATGTGTTATAAGAGATTAAGAACAAGAGTATCTTGTAAAATAGCGAGGGATTTTTAAATATAATGAACAGGACTAAAATGCAATTAACTAATAAAACATGAAATACAATGAACAGAACTGAACTAAAAAGCAATTAACCTCTGAAGTATTACAGCTCTATCTCATTCACGTGTTAGTGATATATTGGAAAAGTTCATGGGAACAAGATCAATTGAAATATTCGATGTAAGTAAAAATAAAACATGATGCTCAGAAAACTTCCTAGATTAAAAATGAAACAGAGCTAAAGTTACTTATCTAGAAAAATATGCACAAAGCCTTTCGGACAGTAGGGGCCCTCTACCACCAGATTGGCACACGAATCCTTAATTCCTTAAGATTGCTTCAAATATTGCATTAAATTTGTACTTATTTCATTAAAGGAAAACACTCAGAAAATAGAGTAACACAATATTTGAGAACTTAACAACAAAACATCAACTAACTAACTGTCTCTCGGTTCACCGAGTTATTCTTATAAGTAAATACATAACTGTCATTGAGGAGAAATCGGCACAGGTGTCCTTTTCAATAAAAATTGAATTAGAACTCCTATTGAGGACTCGTACTTTGCTGAAGACATCTGCAGAGTCCTTGTCCTTGTAGAAGTCTACTTCTTAGTTTTTGTTTTCTCCACGTGCATAACCACCTGCAGATTTTTGCTCAACCTTTGTAGAGGGCAAGAAATGATGTAGGAGTATTGTGGAATTCAACCATATGTGTTTTTCCTTTAAGTGACACCTGTAACCTTTGTGAAAATAAATATGGCTGCGGAATATGCGACTAGCTATAGAATGGTTGCATTCTGTAGCTAATTCTGATAAAAAATCACTATGACAACAAAACCACAAAAGTATAGTAAGTCAGTCATTGTATGCATTCTTAAAGTAATTTTAATCATTCATATTGATCTTTTAAGCCTATAATTAACAGAGGATAAATGGAATGAAGTGAAATTTGGTGAAAGGAAAGGACATATTTGGGGCTCAACAATGACCTCGAGTTAGTTGTCCTTAACTGTCATTGATAGAGAATAAAATTCTCCAATTGTGGGAAGTGGTCCCAGACTTTTAGCCATCCCCAATACTGCGCAACTATCGAAGGAATATGTGCACTGCTCACAAAAAAAAAAAAAAATTATGGTGCGTTGTCCTCCAATTTCTAACGTAGAAACTTTTTCCTTCATAATGTATTTCTACTGGAAAATATTTATGTGTTCTGTTGCTTTAAATTTTCTACAATTTTCTATTGTTAACAACCACTTTGGGTTTTAGTTACCACCACTTGTAGATACATGTAGATATACCAAGCTTCTTTCCCAAGTTACCAAGAATTATCCAAACACTAAGATTATCTCCCCCTTTGACATCAATGGAAAAGGACTAACCAATGTTGAATGAATTCTTCTCTCCCCTTTTGTCGATATGATAACTATATATCCGATCTGTTGAATATGAATAGATAATACTTACTATTAGACTCCTATACCAATAGGTGTCATTTTTCATGATTGTCTTATTGAACTATGCAATATGTTCAAACCTTTTTCTTGTGGAAAGGTGTTCCATATTCTTAAAAAATCAAGAAATTTAAAAAATATAAAGAGGGTATACCCTAAAAGAAAAATCAAAGGGTAAAAAGAATAAAATGGTCAAAAAAGTGAAAGAAATGAACCCCAAACAAAAATAGACCAGGAAAGTGTGCAAGTCTAAATTCCACTACTATTTCATTTTTTGTAATAAGAAATTGTGTGCAGCTTGTCAAACTTTTGCCACAATTTATGAAGATTCAAACTGTTTAAAATTGACTCATTCATTTTTCAATTTCATGCTGTAGAATAGAGAATAAATATACGACCAAATAGTTTAATCTTGGTAGATAAATAGATAGGTAGAGTTAATAAAAGGTGCTCAACATTTTAATCTGAGCCCTTGGATGTAATAAGTGTGGACTTAGATAGGTTTGCCATGTAAAAGAAAAATAAGATTGATAAGGGTTTGCCAATTTAAGTGCACCCTAATAAAGAAGAGAAAATGGTAGAGAAAGTAGATAGGGTAGGTAGATGGCATTGCAAATTCTCATGTGATGAATGATGGCTTCAAAATGTTTGTAATCTTTTAATTTCATCACCAAGTGCAAAGGCAGAACACCACATTGGCAGAATTTCATAACAAAGCAAAGTCAAAATCATTAACTTCCCATCTCAATTTTTCCCTAACAATTTACTAATTCCCCTAAGTGCTAAGGAATTTGAAGATTAAAGGGGCTCAAGGCATTTCCTTGACTTTTGAAGGGACCGGACCCTCGGCCCAATAATTGGAGAAAGCCTTAGTATTTAAAAATATTCATCATCATACTCATTCGTTCATCAAAATCTTTTCCTAAGTAAAATACCATTTTACATAGGAAAATCATGCTAATATTCCATAAAAATCCCTCAAAATTACTTTTTATTTTGAGTTTAAGTGTTGAAGTTATGATAATGCAATTTGCTTTTAAAAATCTTCACTTCCTTGGTTATGTAAAAGTGTTTTGAGTTTACCTTGTCCTTTGTCATATTAACTCTAATTTATCTGTTAAATCCCTATTGAAAATACCTTATCCTATTATATTTAACTCCCTTTTATAATAGTATCCCCAAAACCCTTTTACTACAAGTTTTTAGCCAAAGTATTTAAACCCACGTGATTAAATAAAAATCCCACTTTATAAAACCCTTTGGCTAAAAAAATATCTATATAAACTATCCCCGTTCCTATGGTAAATGAATTTCATTGATTTATTACCATATAATAAAAAATATTTGAAAAAAGGTTTAAACATGGTTTTATATGTTTTAAACGAAAAAATAAATAAAAAACCCGAAGATTTTAAACCATCCGTAACCCAAACCCTTTATAAACCAACAAAGAGATTAATTAATCATCAGGATTAATTAATAATCTTAATCCAGCCAATCAAACTCCCCCCAAAATGGTTAATTACCGCTAATTATTTTTGGCCCCGCCTTTTAACTCCCCTGCCAACTTCACGTCGTGTCAACCATTGGATCGCTCCATCAGAGATCCACGACTCATATTCATTCCGCTGCATATCCATCGTCTGATAAATAACTCACGAAATCAAAAAGGTTTTCAAATAGTGTCCCGACCACGTGTCATTCAATTTGTGGAATCGCTGCCAATTCACATAAAACCACCCTCCTCCAAAAGTGGTGCGGAATATACCGCTTACCGCCCATTCCCGTGACTCGCCTCCCGTACGCCGACGTCATCCCATTAAATAATAAAATATTCCCTACCCATTTGACTTTGTAGATAAACCAAAATTTCACGCATTTTTCATCATTCTGCATGCTGAAAACGATTGCGTCTTCCATACTGAGAAATTCAAAAAAATCAACTGTCAACTAATTTTGAACTGAATTCTACTTAAATCTGCTACCAGACCAATGTTCCAGTATTCACTTGAACCAGCTGATATCTGTTAATCACAACTTATCCTCTAAAAATAGGTATTTACTCCATTTTGCCCTGAACTCTGAAAGAAACTCAGCTTTCCTTGTTTTTTCGCTAAAACAGAGTTAAAATCGATTGCTGATTCATTCCTTGATCCTAAATACTGTAAATTATATTCCCGAACCTGCAATTATACCCAGTTCCCTGTCGAAACCTGTAATTCTGCCAAATTTCCATAAAAACCCCCGAATTTCCATCTTTGAATACACAAGAACCAAGAATGGAAGTTCATGTAGCCTTAAATGTTGCTCCATTAAACGCCCCTCATAGAGAATTAGAATATCTACCATTAGTGGATAAAGATTTTCATATCAAAGACTTAGTTTTCAGTGAAAGCCCCCTTCGAATTCATTGTCGCTGTAGAGATGATTATTTGAAAGGCTTGGACATCATTGGGTTATGGGAATCTAATTTCTCGAGATACCTTTTACCCTCATTCCATATCTTCCCTGAAACTATCCATTATTTCCATGCTAATTATGATCCAATTCAGAGAGCAGTTGTATCTCTAAATTAGAATGTCCTTTTCCCTATTACTGCTCAATCTATCAATGATATGCTCCATTTTGAACTTGGTCAAAACCTCACTCCCTTATCCATTGGAGAATTTCTTGAAAAATCTACCTAGTTGTCCCCTGAAGAGGTAAAACACATCTGTCAAACTTTCATTTTACCTGAACATCAGCCTAAGGGCCCACCTCCCTATGCTAGTGCCTTTTTTACTGAAATAGGCTAGATCATTCTGAATATGATTTCTTTTATCATGGGTTTTAATACCAGTGAGTATGTTGATGAGTTAACTCTAGTATTATTGTCTATCTTCACTCCTAGACAGCCTCCTGCTGTCAAATATGACTTTGCATCTTACATAGCCAACAAAATCCATGATCAATTCATGAGATTAGAAAATGAAAAAGTCTTCAAATATTCCTCTTTCATCTATCAGCTCATGATATATTACCAGTCTGAAAACTTTCCTTTCCATGTTCAAAAACTCAATGTCCAAAGAAATCTCAGGTCTGTCATATTTTGGTCAGCCATCACCCATCATTCCAGAGATTCTCCTTATTCTTATAGTGAATTCATTGATCTGTTTATACCCCCTGCAACTGCCTTGTTCACTAGAGTTCCTCCTCCAAGACTCGGCAATGAAATTAAGAAAACTCTGCAACTTTCAAAACACTACAAAATTGGTGATTGGTACTTGTACCAAAATTATACAGAAGTCAGAATATATGGATGTGAATTATGTCCATTTAAATTTCCAAAGCATGTGCCTATGAGACTTTTTGCTTTAGAGTACTTCAGGCAAATGAATAAATCTGATATTATTCATTTTTGTAATGCAAAGAAGAAAGCCCAACTCTGAATCAAAGGTCAATTAGGTCCATTTATATGCAATTCTAGGGATGCTCGACAAGAAGCTGAAAGAATACTAGAATACCATTTCAAATTGCAAAAGATTTTCTATTGGGCCCCTTATGACCCATTCGGCTTCATTTGTGAAAAAAGAATGAAAAATAAATTAGCACCTTACATCCATCATAGGATTCCAGAAATTGAACAGTATGCTAATAAATATGAATGGGTGGAGGGAATATTAATTGAACAGGATAATGAAGAAGTCAATATGGACAGTGTAATGAAAGATCTTGGAAAAATGCTTGACCTAGAATTTTTTGGGCAAGTGCAGATACCAGACATTGGTCCATCTTCAGCAGGGAATTTTCAACAGGAATTACAGGAAAACATACCATCAATTGCAGTTGAATCCAAAGGAAAAGAAAACGAGCCTGAAATACAAGTGATTGAAACATTCAAAATGACTGAACAACCTCAAACATCTAAGGCTCAAGGACAAGTACAGGTTCCTCCTCAAACCAATCCAGTAGAAATACCAAATTTGCAAACTCCACTGAATATTGAAAAGGGCAAGAAAAGAGAGGCTGAAGGTCCTACTCCACCTAAGGAATCTTCAAAATAGCCTCAGACCAAAATACAAAAAGTGAATCCTCGACCAGAAGTAGAATATGTTGATGAAATCATTGATAGTCCAGAGAGAGAAGAAAGTCCGTTAATAGGATCAATTAGTGGGACAGTCACTACTATTCAGCCAAGTACTAAAATGTCTTCATTCAAACAGCCAATGAAAGATGCGGGATACATAAAAAAGACATTTATCAGTATAAAAGCAAGGAATGATCCACTAAGGGTCCAGGTCTATAATCAGTATCTTAAAATGGCTCCACAAAATCAAGAGAGATTGATGTTAGCTTTTGACATTCAACAAGGGAAAATGTTAATGAGCCATTTCAAATCTAAAGTGCCAAAACCACAGACAGCAGCTGATTACGTCATGACCAATTTTGAGGTCCTAGCAAGAGATATTCATCCTTTGGACTAGATAGAATTACACAAGCAGACTGGAGAAATTATATATTCTACACTTACTGACAAAGCAATGGCAGCTCATAAACTACAAGATTCTTTGAATAATACAAATACCCAGTTGCAGATTGAGAAAGCTTCTTCCCAAGAAAAGGATAACAGGATAAAATATTTAGAGGAAATAATAATTGGATTAGGTCACAATCCAAAGGATTTCAATGGTATTGAAGCATTGATTAAAAATAAAGGTGATGATATTGCTGCATTAAGGAAACAATTGAAACTACCATCTTCAAGGCACCCTCAGACTGAAGAAGTAATGAAAGAAAATTTGGAAGAAGAGGTGATGGAATTACTTTTAAAAATGAATGAAAGACTTTCTGAAACAGAAAAAGAACTTGTGCAAGCATTAAAAGATAAAGAGTCCATTATTCCAGCAACTACAACACAGGCAGCCACAGGAACAGGTACACCAATCACAGGTCAACAAGCAGAGCTAACACAGGTGAACACTTCTGATAAGGGTTCTGATGAATTAATCAAAGCAATGAATGAATTAAAACTACAAGTGACAGAACTCCAAAGCTTAAAGTCTCAGCTTTCTACTCTAGAAAATAAATATGATAAATAAAAAATAAATGTTGCTGAGAAGACAAGAGAAATAAAAAAACTAGAAAAATCAGTTAAAGCATTGGAAAAGGATCTTACAATGGAAAGGCCTTTAAGTGAATTAAAATAAATTCTTTGGTATAACATTATTCAATCAATAAAGAACATTTGGTCTTCTATTCAAATAATGTATGAACAGCAGGATTTAGTCAGATTGGCTCTGGAGGAAATTGAGAAAGCAAGGGAAGAGTTAGGGAATATGCCAGAAGAAGATAATAGACTTATCATTTTTTTGAATACTCAGAATAAGCAGCAACTTGCAGAAGTTGGAATTCAGGACAGAACAAGGACTATCTTGGAAATCAAAAGAGTTTTTACCAAAAGCACTCTTATGAAAAATCTTGAAAGAAGGTGTTCAGACATGCAGCAAGAAATTTTTACCTTTAAAAAAAGATTTGATGTTGTGTTAAATAAAGGTTTGCCCAGTCCTGTTAATGAAGAAGGTAAATTAATGGATTTGGAAACTTTTGTAGCGAAAGTAAACAAACAGGTTGATAATCAAGCCATTTCTTCAACTAGTACAACAGAAGGAACATTGCCAACAGGGAAAAGTCTTTATGAAAAATTGGAAAGTTTATTTTATCTTGAACATGAAATAAAACATTTGTTTCCATATCAGCATAATTTTTTCAAATACACTGAAGCTGGTGAAACATTGAGAAAATTGCAAAGAACCAGAGTGCCAGAAGTTCAATGGTGGGATGAGATGAAGGAAATTTTATAAATTTATCCTTGGGTAAAAAAAATTGGCCTATTTTACTGAGGTATATCTTGATAAAGGGTAAATAGCTGAATAAAATTCAAAGAATATCAGTTCAACAGTTAAAGTGTATCAGTAAGAATAAAAGAGTATCAGACAAGCAAGGCAGTCAAAAAGAATTACTCAAGAAGACAGCAATGAGCTAAAATAAAGGAATTGCTTCCAACACATTCTAAAAAAGAGGAGACATCACAAAACATCAACTGATTTATCCTATCTACGAGACCATATGTCTCCATTTTTATTGTAATCTATTCATTAGTCACCGTAGATTATATCTCTTTTGTTATGAGATATTGTTAATAGTTTTTGTATAAATAAGCCCTCGAAAGAAGTATTGAGGTTGGATTCTACTACTTTGTTGTAACATTGATTTTTTGGAATAAAAGTGCTTTGGAGAAATTTCTTTGTGGCTTGCTGGATGATGATTTGAAGCTCAAGACTTTTTACATGATTCATGTGTCCGACTACAGTTCAATAAGTCCTTTCTATCATATGTTTTAAATTTTATATCTGTTTATAATATCATTGTGTTCCATTTCTGAATAATTGACATAAAAGAATAAATCAGAACTTACTTAAGTGTACTCTGATTTCAATTGTGATTATTCTAAATGTTTTCTTCTAAACTGGTTATAAGCAACTAATTCTTAATTGCTCTTGTTTCGCTGGTTTAAACATTTTGATTACTATAGTAAAGAATTCTTAATTTCTCTTTATTTGTAATAATTCACTTTCCTTCTTTGAACATGTTGAAAGATTCTTAATTTCCTTTCATCCCTTAAAAATCCATTCCATTCACTTTAAGATCTAAAATTGTTCTTTGTTTGGCTATCTTGCCCTACAAAGCCATATTTTGTGTAGAAGATTAGTCCAGTAAATCCATCCTTTTGACTCCATAGCCCAATGGCCTGAAAATACTCAATCATGCCCTTAGTTGGCAGATTCCACCATTCAAATTCAAACAAAACTCTTGGACTTATAACTAGCCTAAAAATTTCTAAGAACAAAGCTAAATTTTAAAGAGAGAGCCCTCTCTAGATACAGATTGGCTAGATTCTGTATCTGAAGGTTGGTTAGTGGTTACCTCGGGTTTCTTTCCTTTTCTTACAACTTCAAGGAAGGCCTGAGTGATAACATAGTGGCGACCATACTGGGGATCTGAATCATTTTTATTATTGTTTTCTTATAAGCTATAGGCAGAATCTGAAGATCAGCCAGGTAGCCTTTGAAATGCTTTTGCCCTGCAACTACATAGTAAATAAACGTTTCTTCAGTCTGTCTCTGATTTAGCTTATAAACTAAGCCTTAGTTTTAAACATTCAATCAGATTCTCTAGTTCAATAATTCTTTGAGAAAATTTTAATCAAAAATCTTAAATTTCTTGAAGAATTTGCTGAAGTTGTACTTTCATTGTAGTAAAAAAAAAAAAAAAAACCAAAAATATAAAGTCTAGGAAAACTGGCTTTAGAAAGAACTCATTATACCCGGTCAAATCCTGATCCAAACCCACCTCCAGTATTCGATAATCCAAATCTGATTCCTAGGATTCTTAGAAGACAAGGAAGTCAAGAAAGCTCTGAACAAGGAAGTCAAGAAAGTTCTGGAAGTTCCAGACCTCTTTCTAGATCAGCATCCTGTCCTATGAAAATTATATATTTTGATGAAATACCTTTTGATGAGCGATTTGAAACATCCTTATTTGTGAATTTTTCTAAAACTGAATTATCCAGACTAGTTCCGGACCCATTATTTCTTGAAGATTTACAATTGAGATTTGTTTCATTTCATCTTGACAGACATTTACAAAACTCCATTCAATCTGAACAGACCTTTGAAGAAACTTCAAACATTTTTGTAATTACTGAAGCTTCCCTAAGTTCAGTTGCTTTTCCCCAAACTTCTCAAACACAAGTCACACCTTCTTCTCCTTCGCTCACTCCTTCCAGACCACCATCACCTGTTATCCCATTACACCTTCCAATGGCCAATAGATATGCTCCGTTACAGTTTCCATCCAACCCTATTGCTTTTCCCCAAGATTATCAAAGCAAGATCACCCCTTTTGATGGATCCGGTACTTATACTGCTCAACAACATACCAAAAGGATGACTGATTACTTTGAATTTTATGAAATTGACACTGATGATGTCTGAATGAGAATTTTTGTTCAAAGTCTTACTGGGGAAGTCAGGACATGGTTTAGGGCCTTGCTCCAAACAGTATTGCTGATTTACCAGCTTTGTATAGGGAATTTTTGAATAGATGGGAGAAGAAGAAAGACCCTCTTCAAATCCTATCAGAATTTGAAAAATTGAGAAGAATACCTAATGAAACAGTGCAAGATTATATCATTAGATTCAACGAAGCATACAACGCGGTTCCCCAGAACCTTAGACCCCCCCCTGATTCAGTACTGGTTAAATTTCCTGATGGATTTGACTCTGACATAGCATATTCACTTAGGGAAAGAGCCCCTCAAACCCTAGAAGAGATGCAAATCATAGTGGTTAGTGTTGAAGCTAACCTCATAGAAAAAAGAGCTAGGGCTAGAGCTAAAAGAAGGATGCCAGTAAATGAAGAACCTTCGGATTTTGAAAGAAAGCTGAATGCAATTATTAAAGGTATGGAAATACTGGGAGACAGAGTTGAGACAATCGAAAGAAAGTCTTCTGGCGATGGTCAAAATGTTGTTAGAAACCCAAACTTTAGAAGAAATCAAAACCAAAATCCTGGGAAAAATGTTCCTGACCAAAACATCAGGCCACCATTCCAGGAAAATTTTGTGGAAGGATCATCTTCTGAAGAACCAACAGAGGATGTTGAAATAAATAATGTGACTGAAAAAAAGAATGAACCAGAAGTTTTCCTATCTCAAGATGATCAAGAAAATCATATTCTTGAAACATTTCAAACACATTCAGGAGAAACTTTTGATTTTAAAGAAGGTTATGACACAACAGTCTATGAAGTTCATAAACAATACAATTTGAGAAGCAGACAGATTGATGTGCCAGAGAATAGCAAACAAAAAGTTGTAAAACAAAATTTCAAAGGTAAAACTAACATTCCTCCTGTACAAGACATTCCTCCTGTACAAATTCTGTCTAGGACAAGTCCTAACCCTTCAAATCCAATAATTGAAGATATGTCTGACAATCAACTAAACAATAAAAAAATTTCTAATACTTCTCCTCTTGCAGGAAATGTAGAAGAACCAGTAGAAGTTAATTCAGAAACACCTTGAACTCATAATCCCACTCATGAAAAAGAAAAAAACGCTGAAGATCCAAAAAATAGAGAAAATCCAACTGTTCAAAATACTAGAGCTCAAACAGAGAAACCTTTCAATCTAGAGGCTGAAATAGGAAAAATAAAGATAGTTGTTCCCTTATTAGAATTGGCTAAACATGATGTCTATAGAAGCCAAATCAGCAGATCCCTTAACATTACTGGAATGGATGATTCAGTAAATGTTCTTGATGATCAACCCAAACTCCTTTTTAGCCCTGAGGTAAACGGAAAACCAGAAAGTGGAGGAACTCCTCCATTTTATGTGAGCTTGAATGTTCATAACAAAATACTCCATAACACCATGCTTGATTCTGGAGCATCCCACAATTTAATGCCAAAAGATGTGATGGAAAGATTAAATTTAGACATTACCAGACCGTATAAAGATCTTTTTTCTTTTGATTCGAGTCAGGTAAGATGTTTAGGTTTGATTAAATATTTGTGTGTTACTTTGGTGCAATACCCTGCGAAATCTGTTCTAATGGATATAGTAGTAGCCGATATTCCTCCCAAATATGGTATGTTTTTGTCCAGATCCTGGGGTGCCAAACTCGGAGGATCTATTCAACTAGATATGTCTTATGCTACTATTTCGGTATTTGGTCAGACTAAAAGATTATACAGAGAGACCTTGATGAAATATCTAGTCAGTAGCCATGAGAAGCCTGAAAACTTCCCTGTATATTCAATACATTCTGATATGGACTCTTTCATCCTTTATAATGCTGAATTGGACCATCCTACTGAACTAGAGGCACCAGAAATAGAAACTGCAACTAAATCTATGGTTCAAATTGAAGAGATTTCTGAAAACAAAGAAAAATCAAACATTCAAGAAATACCAGGAAAAATTGAAAGACCAAAGCCTCCTGTTAAGAAACATGTTAAAACAGTTGATGAAGATTGTGAACATGAAATTCTGTGGCATTTAGAATTTGATGGTTCTGTGAATAAGTTAGGAGCAGGAGCTGGAGTTTGGATGCATAATGTTGAAAATGATCTTGTCAAAGGCCATGCTTATAGATTGAACTTTAGATGCACTAACAACATGGCAGAGTACGAAGCCCTTTTGTTAGGACTTAAAAATGTCAAAAGTGAGGAGCAATTAGAGTATCAATAAAAGGAGACTCTGAGTTAATTATCCAACAAATCAATGGTGAATGTTCAACAAAACACCCCAGATTCCCCAGATTGAAACAATACAAAGAAACAGTTGTGGAAATTCTCAACACTTTTCTACAAGCTCAACCTGCCAAAATTCCTAAAAAACAAAATTTGCATGCTCACAGTCTTGCAATGCTAGCTAGCACATGTAAATTACCTTTTGGATCTAATCATCAGTTCACAGCTGAGATTAGACATAGACCTGCTATACCAGAAAATCTCATTAATTGGCAAGTGTTTGTAAATAATAATCAGATCAATAATTTTTGGACATTATAAAATGAGTTCTCTAACAATAGTATAGACGAAGACACAACAATCAATGAATATGATCAAATGGACAAACAAGAAACAGATATTTTGGAAGAGACTGCAATTCACATGCTTCACCCAACCACATTCACTTAAAAAAATATGCAGGATTTGAAACAAATGGAAATCGATGAGATCATAGAAGACGAGTCTAAAATTATTAATCCGAAAGATAATCATTTACCTAAAGGATTAACTCCTTTAGAAGATCTTTTTGACTCAAATGACATTCCATTTAAACCCAAAATGGAACCTGTAAAAGCTGACATTGAAGAATACAATTTAGGAACTGAAGGAAATCCCAAGATGGTTAAACTATCTAAATCTCTACCAGAAGATCAAAAGGTTAAATATGTTGAACTTTTAAAAAAATTCCAGGATGTTTTTTCCTGGAGTTATGAAGATCTGAAGTCATATGATACATCAATCATTCAACATACAATACCTTTGAAACCAGATCAGAAACCATTCAAGAAGAAACTTAGAAGGATCAAACCTGTTTTACTACCTTCAATTGAGAAAGAAATTAAAAGAATGTATGAAGCAGGAATTATAGCTCCTATTAGGTTCTCTGAACGGGTTTCTAATTTAGTACCAACAAGTAAAAAAACTGGAGAGATTAGACTATGTGTCGATTTGAGAAATTTGAATAAAGTCTCTTTAAAAGACAACTATCCTTTGCCTAAAATGGACCATATCTTACAGAGGGTAGTGGGATCTGCAAGGATTTCTCTTTTGGATGGATTTTCAGGGTATAAACAGATTTTGATTCATCCTGATGATCAAGACAAAACAACATTTACAACACCATGGGGTAATTTTAAATATGTCAAGATGCCATTTGGACTAAAAAATGCAAGAGCAACCTTCCAAAGAGAAATGGACATTTCCTTTGCCAAGGAAATACATGATTTTATGGTTATTTATCTAGATGATTTAACTGTTTTTTCCAAAACAGATCAGCAACATTTAGATCATCTAAGACAAGTGTTTATAAAATGCAGGAAGTATGGTATTTATTTAAATCCGAAAAAATCATTATTTGGTCCTGAAGAATACAAGCAATTTTGCAGATACCTCATCCAAGAAACATTAAAGAACTTCAAGCTTTCATAGGAAAGATCAATTTTTTGAGAAGATGTATTTCTAGTTTAGCTGAATTACTTAGACTGCTTACTAACATGTTAAGAAAATATTCAAGCATTGACTAGACCGTGGAAGCCAAGCAATCATTTGAAGAAATCAAAATGGCTTTAACCAGAACACCAGTTCTTACCAGTCCAAAATTTGATAGAGATTTTTTCATTTTTTCATTTTCTTCTGAACATACAGTTGCAGCTGTTTTAATACAAAAGGATGATTAGGGATGTGAAAAACAAATAGTCTTTTTTAGTAAAGCACTTAGAGATGCATCTTTAAAATACAATATCATGGAGAAAAAGGCTTTTGCACTTGTGAAAGCAATTAAAGATTTTAATGTTTATATATTGTATTCTCATGTGATAGCTTATGTGCCAAATGCTATCGTTAAAGACATCTTAACTCAAGATGGTATTGAAGGAAAAAGAGGTAAGTGGATAGCTACCATATTAGAATATGATATTGAAATTAAACCAACAAAACTCATAAAAGGTCAAGGTTTGGCTCAACTCATGACTGAAAAAATTGCCAAGCACTAGATATTAATGAGTTGGATGATGAACAAGAGATGGTGAATCCACACATCATTCAAGCCTTTTTAGACTCACCCTGGTACACTGATATCATTTACATTTTGTTAAACCTGCAAGCTCCTCCAGGGTTGTCCAGAATGAAACAAATATTTTTGAAAATGACATCTTTAAAGTATTGTATTTTAGATAGTGCTCTTTTTTGGAAGAATCGTGATGGAATTCTATTAAATTGTTTATTGAAAGATGAAACTGACAAGGTTCTTAATGAATTTCATGCAGGAGATTGTGGTGGACACCTCTACTGGAAGTCAACTGCAAATAAAATCTTAAGGGCTGGTTTTTACTAGCCAACATTTTTTTCAGATGTTAAGAAATTTGTAACTTTTTGTCATAAGTGTCAGATCTTTGAGGGCAAGAGAAAATTGTTGCCTTTACCATTAAAACCAATTTCCACCGAGAGACCCTTTCAACAATGGGGACTGGATTTTATTGGAGAAATCCATCCCCCTTCTTCTGGGCAACACAGATGGATTATTACTACCATAGATTACTTTACTAAATGGATTGAAGCTATCCCATGCAGACAAGCCAATGATTCTATAATTATAGGGTTTTTAGAAACCAATATACTTTCAAGATTTGGTTGTCCAGAGAAAATTATAACTGACAATGCTGCTACTTTTAAGTCTAAGAAAATGATTAGTTTCTGCAATAAATATCACATCACTTTAGGCCATTCAACAACATATTATCCTCAGGGTAATGGACTGGCTGAATCTTCCAATAAAAGCTTTATTAATATCATTAAAAAATTATTGGAAGAAAATAAAAAGAATTGGCATAAGAAACTTACCAATGCATTGTGGGCAGACAGACTTACAACTAAGAAATCAATTGGGACCAGTCCATATGAATTATTTTATGGTATTGAGGCTAGATTTCCATCATCCTTAGGAATTCCTGTTATGAAGTTACTTCAGGAAGCTCAAGTAGAACCAAATGATATTCAGAGAAGAATAAACCAAACAATTCACTTGCAGCAGACCAGAGAAGAAGTGTATCAACGATCCCAAGTCTTGCAGGAAAAGTTAAAGAAAATGTTTGACAAAAGGACTAAAGCAGAATATTTTCAATTAGGAGACAAAGTTCTCAGATGGGATTCCAGAAGGGAAGATAAAGGAAAACATGGGAAATTTGATTTCTTATGGAAAGGACCTTACATCATTCATGCTCTACAGGGAAATAACACATACTTTTTGAAGAATTTGGATAGTTCAGAAGTTGAGGAAGGACCAGTCAATGGTCGAATGCTAAAGCACTATTTTGATCCCATTTACTAGGATGTTCTGATTTTTTCTAACTTGTACATAATATATCCTTTCTAATGCATCAGTTTTGATTGGATGGTGAATTGCTGAAGTTGAAGCCCGAAGTGAAGGCCCTAAGCTTCAAAAGTTGCACTATCATATATACAATAAAGCTACCAAAAGAAGGAGATTACATGGTTCAGTTTGAAGACATTTTGAGGCATCTGACCTGCTGTTCTTGACTTTTCACAAGGAAAATCCATCCCCAAGTGGAGCCAGTGTTAGACTCCTATACCAATAGGTGTCATTTTTCATGATTGTCTTATTGAACTATGCAATATGTTCAAACCTTTTCTTGTGCAAAGGTGTTCCATATTCTTAAAAAATCAAAAAATTTAAAAAATGTAAAGAGGGTATACCCTAAAAGAAAAATCAAAGGGTGAAAAGAATAAAATGGTCAAAAAAGTGAAAGAAATGAACCCCAAACAAAAATAGACCAGGAAATTGTGCAAGTCTAAATGCCACTACTATTTCATTTTTTGTAATAAGCAATTGTGTGCAGCTTGTCAAACTTTTGCCACAATTTATGAAGAGTCAAACTGTTTAAACTTGACTCATTCATTTTTCAATTTCATGCTGTAGAATAGAGAATAAATATCTGACCAAATAGTTTAATCTTGGTAGATAAATAGATAGGTAGAGTTAATAAAAGGTGCTCAATAGTTTAATCTGAGCCCTTGGATGTAATAAGTGTAGACTTAGATAGGTTTTCCATGTAAAAGAAAAAGAAGATTGATAAGGGTTTGCCAGTTTAAGTGCACCCTAATAAAGAAGAGAAAATGGTAGAGAAAGTAGATAGGGTAGGTAGATGGCATTGGAAATTCTCATGTGATGAATGATGGCTTCAAAATGTTTGTAATATTTTACTTTCATCACCAAGTGCAAAGGCAGAACACCACATTGGCAGAATTTCAAAACAAAGCAAAGTCAAAATCATTAACTTCCCATCTCAATTTTTCCCTAAAAATTTACTAATTCCCCTAAGTGCTAAGGAATTTGAAGATTAAAGGGGCTCAAGGCATTTCCTTGACTTTTGGAGGGACCAGACCCTTAGCCCAATAATTGGAGAAAACCTTAGTATTTAAAAATATTCATTATCATACTCATTCATTCATCAAAAACTTTTCCTAAGTAAAATACCATTTTACTTAGGAAAATCATGCAATATTCCATAAAAATCCCTCAAAATTACTTTTTATTTTGAGTTTAAGTGATGAAGTTATGATAATGCAATTTGCTTTTAAAAATCTTCACTTCCTTGGTTATGTAAAAGTGTTTTGATTTTACCTTGTCCTTTGTCATATTAAATCTAATTTATCTATTAAATCCCTATTGAAAATACCTTATCCTATTATATTTAACTCCCTTTTATAATAATATCCCCAAAACCATTTTACTAAAAGTTTTTAGTCAAAGTATTTAAACCCACGTGATTAAATAAAAATCCCACTTTATAAATCCCTTTGGCTAAAAAAATATCTATATAAATTATCCCCGTCCCTATGGTAAATGAATTTCATTGATTTATTACCATATAATAAAAAATAATTGAAAAAAGGTTTAAACATGGTTTTATATGTTTTAAACGAAAAAATAAATAAAAAACCCAAAGATTTTAAACCATCCGTAACCCCGACCCTTTATAAACCAACGAAGAGATTAATTAATCATCAGGATTAATTAATAATCTTAATCCAGCCAATCAAACGCCCCCTGAAATGGTTAATTACCGTTAATTATTTTTGGCCCCGCCTTTTAACTCCCTGACCAACTTCACGTCGTGTCAACCGTTGGATCACTCCATCAGAGATCCACGGCTCCTATTCATTCTGCTCCCCGTCCATCGTCCGATAAATAACTCACGAAATCAAAGCGGTTTTCAAATAGTGTCCCGACCATGTGTCATTCAATTTGTGGAATCGCTGCCAATTCACATAAAACCACCCTCCTCCAAAAGTGGTGCGGAATATACCACTTACCGCCCATTCCTGTGACTCACCTCCGGTACGCCGATGTCATCCCATTAAATAATAAAATATTCCCCACCCGTTTGACTTTGTAGATAAAAAAAAATTTCGCGCATTTTTCATCATTCTGCATGTTGAAAACGATTGCGTCTTCCATACTGATAAATTCAAAAAAATCAACTGTCAACTAATTTTCAACTGAATTCTACTGAAAGCTGCTACCAAACCCGTGTTCCAATATTCACTTGCACCAGCTGATATCTGTTAATCATAGCTTATCCTCTAAAAACAGGTATTTACTCCATTTTGCCCTGAACTCTAAAAGAAACTCATCTTTCCTTGTTTTTCCACTAAAACAGAGTTAAAATCGATTGCTGGTTCATTCCTTGATCCTAAAGACAGTAAATTATATTCCCGAACCTGCAATTATACCCGGTTCCCTATCTAAACCCGTAATTCTGCCAAATTTCCATAAAAACCCCCGAATTTCCATCTTTGAATACACAAGAACCAAGAATGGAAGTTCCTGTAGCCTTAAATGTTGCTCCATTGAACGCCCCTCATAGAGAATTGGAATATCTGCCATTAGTGGATAAAGATTTTCAGATCAACGACTTAGTTTTCAGTGTATACCCCCTTCAAATTCATTGTCGTTGCAGAGATGATTATTTGAAAGGCTTGGACGTCATTGGGTTATGGGAATCTAATTTCCCGAGATACCTTTTACCCTCAGTCCATATCTTCCCTGAAATTATCCATTATTTCCATGCTAATTATGATCCAATTCAGAGAGCAGTTGTATCCCCAAATCAGAATGTCATTTTCCCTATTACTGCTCAATCTATCAATGATATGCTCCATTTTGAACCTGGCCAAAACCTCACTCCCTTATCCATTGGAGAATTGCTTGAAAAATCTACCCAGTTGTCCCCTGAAGAGGTAAAACGCATCTGTCAAACTTTCATGTTACCTGAACATCAGCCCAAGGGCCCACCTCCCTATGCTAGTGCCTTTTTTACTGAAATAGGCTAGATCATTCTGAATATGATTTCTTTTATCATGGGTTTTAATACCAGTGAGTATGTTGATGAGTTAACTCTAGTATTACTGTCTATCTTCACTCCTAGACAGCCTCCTGCTGTCAAATATGACTTTGCATCTTACATAGCCAGCAAAATCCATGATCAATTCATGAGATTAGAAAATAAAAAAGTCTTCAAATATTCCTCTTTCATCTATCAGCTCATGATATATTACCAGTCTGAAAACTTTCCTTTCCATGTTCAAAAACTCAATGTCCAAAGAAATCCCAGGTCTTTCATATTTTGGTCAGCCATCACCCATCATTCCAGAGATTCTCCTTATTCTTATAATGAATTCATTGATCTGTTTATACCCCCTGCAACTACCTTGTTGACTGGAGTCCCTCCTCCAAGACTCAGCAATGAAATTAAGAAAACTCTACAACTTTCAAAACACTACAAAATTGGTGATTGGTACTTGTACCAAAATTATACAGAAGTCAGAATATATGGATGTGAATTATGTCCATTTAAATTGCAAAAGTATGTGCCTATGAGACTTTTTGCTTTAGAGTACTTCAGGCAAATGAATAACTCTGATATTATTCATTTTTGTAATGCAAAGAAGAAAGCCCAACTCCAAATAAAAGGTCAATTAGGTCCATTTATATGCAATTCTAGGGATGCTGGACAAGAAGCTCAAAGAATACTAGAAGACCATTTCAAATTTCAAAAGAGTTTCTATTGGGCCCCTTATGACCCATTCGGCTTCATTTGTGAAAAAAGAATGAAAAATAAATCAGCACCTTACATCCATCATAGGATTCCAGAAATTGAATAGTATGCTAATAAAGATGAATGGGTGGAGGGAACATTAATTGAACAGGATAATGAAGAAGTCAATATGGACAGTGTAATGAAAGATCTTGGAAAAATGCTTGACCTAGAATTTTTTGGGCAAGTGTAGGTACCAGACATTGGTCCATCTTCAGCACAGAATTTTCAACAGGAATTACAGGAAAAAATACCATCAATTGCAGTTGAATCCAAAGGAAAAGAAAAAGAGCCTGAAATACAAGTGATTAAAACATTCAAAATGACTGAACAACCTCAAACATCTAAGGCTCAAGGACAAGTACAGGTTCCTCCTCAAACCAATCCAGTAGAAATACCAAATTTGCAAACTCCACTGAATATTGAAAAGGGCAAGAAAAGAGAGGCTAAAGGTTCTACTCCACCTAAGGAATCTTCGAAACAGCCTCAGACCAAAAGACAAAAAGTGAATCCTCCACCAGAAGTAGAATATGTTGATGAAATCATTGATAGTCCAGAGAGAGAAGAAAGTCGTTTAACAGGATCAATTAGTGGGACAGTCACTACTATTCAGCCAAGTAATAAAATGTCTTCATTCAAACAGCCAATGAAATATGCGGGAGACATAAAAAAGACATTTATCAATATAAAAGCAAGGAATAATCCACTAAGGGTCCAGGTGTATAACCAGTATCTTAAAATGGCTCCACAAAATCAAGAGAGATTGATGTCAGCTTTTGACATTCAACAAGGGAAAATGTTAATGAGCCATTTCAAATCTAAAGTGCCAAAACCACAGATGATAGCTGATTACGTCAGGACCAATTTTGAGGTCCTGGCAAGAGATATTCATCCTTTGGACCAGATAGAATTACACAAGCAGACTGGAGAAATGATATATTCTACACTTACTGACAAAGCAATGGTAGTTCATAAACTACAAGATTCTTTGAATAATACAAATATCCAGTTGCAGATTGAGAAAGCTTCTTCCCAAGCAAAGGATAACAGGATAAAATATTTAGAGGAAATAATAATTGGATTAGGTCACAATCCAAAGGATGTCAAGGGTATTGAAGCATTGATTAAAAAGAAAGATGATGATATTTCTGCATTAAGGAAACAATTGAAACTACCATCTTCAAGGCACCCTCAGAATGAAGAAGTAATGAAAGAAAATTCGGAAGAAGAGGTGATGGAATTAATTTTAAAAATGAATGAACGACTTGTTGAAACAGAAAAATAACTTGAGCAAGCATTAAAAGATAAAGAGTCCATTATTCCAGCAACTACAACACAGGTAGCCACAGGAACAGGTACACCAATCACAGGTCAACAAGCATAGCTAACACAGGTGAACACTTCTGATAAGGGTTCTAATGAATTAATCAAAGCAATGAATGAATTAAAACTGCAAGTGACAGAACTCCAAAGCTTAAAGTCTCAGCTTTATACTCTAGAAAATAAATATGATCAATCAAAAATAAATGTTGCTGAGAAGACAAGAGAAATAAAAAAACTAGAAAAATCAGTTAAAGCATTGGAAAAGGATCTTACAATGGAAAGAAATTTAAGTGAATGAAAAGAAATTATTTGGTATAACATTATTCAATCAATAAATAACATTTGGTCTTCTATTCAAATAATGTATGAACAACAGGATTTAGTCAGATTGGCTCTGGAGGAAATTGAGAAAGCAAGGGAAGAATTAGGGAATATGCCAGAAGAAGCTAATAGACTTATCAATTTTTTGAATACTCAGAATAAGCAGCAACTTGCAGAAGTTGGAATTCAGGACAGAATATGGACTATCTTGGAAATCAAAAGAGTTTTTACCAAAAGGACTCTTATGCAAAATATTGAAAGAAGGTGTTCAGACATGCAGCAAGAAATTTTTACCTTTAAAGAAAGATTTGATGTTGTGTTAAATAAAGGTTTGCCCAGTCCTATTAATGAAGAAGGTAAATTAATGGATTTGGAAAGTTTTGTAGCAAAAGTAAACAAACAGGTTGATAATCAAGCCAGTTCTTCAACCAGTATAGCAGAAGGAACATTGCCAATAGGGAAAAGTCTTTATGAAAAATTGGAAAGTTTATTTTATCTTGAACATGAAATAAAACATTTGTTTCCATATCAGCCTAATTTTTTCAAATACACTGAAGCTGATGAAACATTGAGAAAATTGCAAAGAACCATGGTGCCAGAAGTTCAATGGTGGGATGAGATGAAGGAACTTTTATAAATCTATCCTTGGGTAAAACATTTTGGCCTATTTTACTAAGGTATATCTTGATAAAGGATAAATAGGTGAATAAAAGTCAAAGAATATTAGTTCAGCAGTTAAAGTGTATCAGTAAGAATAAAAGAGTATCAGATAAGAAAGGCAGTCAAAAATAATTACTCAAGAAGACATCAACGAGCTAAAATAAAGGAACTGCTTCCAGCACATTCTAAAAAAGAGGAGACAACACACAACATCAACTGATTTATCCTATCTATGAGACCATATGTCTCCATTTGTATTGTAATCTATTCATTAGTCACCCTAGATTATATCTCTTTTGTTATGAAATATTGTTAATAGTTTTTGTATAAATAAGCCCTCGAAAAAAGTATTGAGGGTGGATTCTACTACTTTACTGTAACATTGATTTTTTGGAATAAAAGTGCTTTGGAGAAATTTCTTTGTGGCTTGCTGGATGATGATTTGAAGCTCAAGAATTTTTGCAGGAGTCATGTGTCCAACTATAGTTCAATAAGTCCTTTCTATCCTATGTTTTAAGTTTTATATCTGTTTATAATATCACTGTGTTCCATTTCTGAATAATTGACATAAAAGAATAAATCAGAACTTACTTAAGTGTACTCTGATTTCAATTTTGATTATTCTAAATGTTTTCTTCTAAACTGGTTATAAGCAATGAATTCTTAATTTCTCTTGTTTCGCTGGTTTAAACATTTCGATTACTATAGTAAATAATTCTTAATTTCTCTTTATTTGTAATCATTCACTTTCCTTCTTTGAACATGTTGAAAGATTCTTAATTGCCTTTCATCCCTTCAAAATCCATTCCATTCACTTTAAGATCTAAAATTGTTCTCTGTTTGGCTATCTTGCCCTGCAAAGCCATCTTGTGTGTAGAAGATTAGTCCAGTAAAGCCATCCTTTCGACTCCATAGCCCAATGGCCTGAAAATACTCAATCGTGCCCTTAGTTGGCGGATTTCACCATTCAAATTCAAACAAAACTCTTGGACTTATAACTAGCCTAAAACTTTCAAAGAACAAAGCTAAATTTTAAAGAGAGAGCCCTCTCTGGATACAGGTTGGCTAGATTCTGTATCTGAAGGTTGGTTAGTGGTTACCTCGGGTTTCTTTCCTTTTCTTACAACTTCAAGGAAGGCCTGAGTGATAACACTTACCATGATCCCCCTCACCACATGCTGAATTGTCTGAAACGTCATGAGTTTATGACTCAACTAGATATGACCTTGCCTATCATTAATAACTCATTATTTCATCAATCACCCAACACAGTGGGGTTACATATTTGAATCAACACTACTTAGGATTACATACAGAATTGACTTGACCCCCAATATCCCAAACATGAATAAGTATTACAATGATTAAATCATTGGTCTTTATATAACCTTTACATCAAGAGATAGATATGACATTTATGACCAGAACCAAATACCTCAATAGTGAGGTAGAAATACTAGATAGTCTTCAAAAACCATCATATACTATATAGGATCAACACCATAAAATTCTAACACCAAAAACATGAACAACGACATGCACATCCTCATCATCAATTTGTAGTTTAAATATCATCAACCTCTGGCCAATTATGCATCATCAAAAAAATAGGATTATTCCATAGAGATTTGTTATCAATTGATCCTCTTGAGCTTTTTAAGGTAAAATTCCCCCCCCCCCCCACCCTTCGTAGGAAGATAAATACATATAAATCAACATATCTTTTCATGTATCAACAAAATATGTGAGAACCAAGAATATCATCATAAAGTAAGAGAGGGTAGTGTAGAATAATTCTTCAGCATCATCAATATGTGACTAAATATGCCATGTATCCAAGTATCATCCAAAATATGTACCATTACTATATTAATAACCATGTCTTCATGAAACCTACAACAATCATTACCTTGGTCCATTGTCTTCATACAAGAAGAATTATTGCACCAAAAATAATTTCACCAATATGCAACTCAAGTAGTCATCCATAAGATACCTTTATACAATATATATGAACTCAACATCATCAACCAATCATAAGGCTATGAAATAAACCCATATCCTTGATCTTATATGAATAAGATCAAAATTCTCTTTCCATACATAAGAAGATCCATAATCCTTAAGCAACATGCCATTCATGCATCATCAAGGGAATATTCTATCGACATCATACATTTGATCAGTAACATTGTTACGTCCCTATATTAGTAGTGTAGTTCGTTATTGTTGTTAGTATAGCCCCCTTATTGTTATTTTTGTACAGCTGTAACCCCCATATTGTTATGATTGTGCCCTTACATTATTATTGTTAGGCCAACTAGGATTATATTTTGACCCCATGGACTCCTATATATAGAAGGAAGCTTTTTCATTTGTATAATCCAAGAATTTTTCATCTATGTAATGTAAATGAGTTTTCCCCCTTGAAGTGGCTTATTTCTAAGGCGTTGATATCTCTTTTCTTATATTTTTGGAGCTGTTTTCATAACATTTAGTATTAGAGCTTGGGATTCTAGTGTTTCGTTGCTTCAAACGGGCCTTCGTGGAATTTTAGTTATAAATTTGTTTCTACAAAGGTTAATAAGCTGAAATTTTTACCACACGAAGCCACAATCCCAAGGAATTTTTTGTAAAAATTTCAGATATTGGTTCACAATATTTTTGGAGATATGATCTACTGAAGTTAGGGTGTTTTGAGGCTCCTGAATTTCATCTAAAATAGGTGACCTTGGGAAAATTTTCATAAATATCTCTATGAGCATAAGATTGGAATTATGTAAAAAGTGGCCAAAAGTACACGGACAATATTTTCTTGTGTATCAATTTTAGAGCTGATGGAGGAAACAGTGACACATGCCATGTTGTACAACTGCGGTTTACTGAACCAGTACATAATTAGGTCATTGTGGGAGACTGGGCATAACTTTGTCTTGAAGCATCCAAATCAGGTCAGACCGATGGAATTTGAAAGAAGCTTCAAAGGGCTACTATAGGACCAAATTTTAGATATCGAAGATCTGAAATCATAAATATTATTCAGTTTCAATATCAAGCTCCTCAAAGGTAAGAAAAAGGTGTGTATTTTGTTTTTCAAAATTGCATAAGTCTTGTTTGAAAAATCAGCTCGAAGTGATTCGAAGGGAATATTGAAGCATAGATATCATTATTGGGTTCTAAAATTCCCCCTAAAAATAATTCAACACATATTAAGCTCTCAGAATACTCTACAATGACTCATGAAGACAAAGAAGTGCAACATGATATATCAAAATTACAAAAGCAAGTGCAACAAAAAATGAAATGGAAGTTTTGAAGAAAGGCATGGAATCTAAGATGGATAGTTTGAAGAAGGGTGTGGAAGCTAACATGGATGGTTTTAAGAAGGGCATGGAAGCTAATATGGATGGTTTGAAAAATGGAATGGAAGACATGGAAGAAAAAATGAAAGGTTTAATGGAAGACATGGAAGGTTTGAAGGAAGGTTTGTCAAAGTTGATACAAGAAATGATCCATAATGGTGAAATTATAGTAGAGGAAACTCATGATGAGAAAAAAATAAATTTTAATTGTGATTTCATAAACTCGAATGTTGTAGGGAAGACCCATCATATTCCAAAGATCAATATGAGGAATTTTGATGGAAAGGATCCCATGACATGGATAATACAGATGGAGGAATATTTTGATCTCAATAATGTGAAAAACACACAAAAGGTATGCATTGAAACTTTATATTTAGAACAAAATACATTTGTATCGTATTGATGGATTTTCTCCCATAAAACAATTTTCACTTGGTTAATTTTTATGGAGGTAATGATAGCACATTATGAGGATAAAAAGAGCAACACCTTCTTTAGCCAATTGATAAATCTCAAACAAAAGGGTTCAGTGGTGGATCACATTGAGGAATTCCAAAAATTGAATATAAGTGTAACTGATATTCCATAGGGACATAGGATTGATGTCTTCATAGGGACTTTAAAGGATAAAATCCAACATGAGGTTCGCCTTTGGGAAAATTATTCATTGTAGAAGGCATTCAGGTTGGAAAGAAAAATTGAATGTAAAATTATGGCGATAAGGAATCCTACCACTCAAATCTATAATGATGGAAGCATTTCTACTCCTAGACTTTCACAACTTACAAGGTTGACAACATGAAAATTGGAAGAAAAAATAGCAAAAGGGCTTTTCTAAAATTGGGATAACAAATACACAAAAGGTCATAAGTGTGTTGAGAAAAATTATTTTACATAGATTGTGAAAAGGAGGAAGAAATGAACAAGAAACTTTAAAAGAAGAGGATATACACTAGGAACCAACCCTATAAAAAGAATAAATGAGTCTGACCATATCATGTAATGCATTGGTAGGAATTACCACTCCTCAAAATTTCAATATATAAGGACATATCAAGAAGAAAAAGGTAATAGCGTTGATTTATTCGGGTAGTACCCATAATTTTATTCATTGTAAGATATGCAAGGAATTGAATTGCTTCCTATACCCAACACCATAATGTGAAGTGATGGTTGCAAGTGGAGGAACTATAAATTTATCTGGAAAATGCCATAATATCAAGCCAACCATGGGGGAATGTGTATTTAATAGTCCAATGCTTTCCATTCCAATGGGAGGTGTTGATGTTGTACTAGGAGTACAATGGTTACAATATTTGGGGACGGTAGCTTTTAATTTTCAAGAACTTTTCTCGAAATTATTTTCTAAAGGAAATGAATTCGAATAACGGGTTATCGCATGGAAAAGAGGCAATATTATAAGCTCTAATTTCATGACAAATATTTTGAAGAAATAACAACGAGGAGTAGTTGCACAATTACACTCACTAGAAGTTCCAACATAAAAATCATCTATTTATCCAGATATCCAAAAAGTATTGGACAATTATTTCAAGGTGTTTGAAACTCTCAAAGGTCTCCTGATTATTCATGATCATGGTCATGCTATTTTTTTGATTCCAGGAAGTTTTCCTCAAAACATTAGGCCTTATAGATATCCTTATGTCCAAAAGAGTGAAATTGAACGTATGATTGCATAAATGTTAGAGGCTGGTATAATTCAACCTATTCAAAGTTCTTTCTCTCCTCTAGTAGTATTGGTGCACAAGAAGGATGGATCATGGTGTATGTGTTCAGATTATAGGGAGCTCAATAAGCTCACTATTAAAGATAAATTTCCCTTTCCTGTGATTGATGAATTATTGGATGAATTGTATGGAGAAATTTAGTTTACCAACTTGGATCTTCGTTCAGGATATCATCAAATTAGAATGAAGTCTGAAGATATTCCAAAAACAACATTTCAAAATCATGAGGGTAATTATGAATTTGTTTTCATGCCTTTTAGCCTTACCAATGCACCTTCTACATTTCAAGGGTTGATTTATTCCATTTTCAAACCCTTACTTAGAAAATTTGTGTTAGTAGTTTTTGATGATATACTAATCTACAATAGGTCTTGGAAGGATCATGTTCAACATGTTGATAGGGTGCTCAAACTATTGGGGGAGAAACAATTAGATGAAAAAACCTCCAAATGTTTCTTTGGAGTACAAGAGGTGGAATATATCGGTCATATTGTATCTCACGAGGGTGTTAAGGTAGACCCTAACAAAATTAAATCCATTAAGGAATGGAAAGTCCCCACAACCATAAATCAATTGTGAGGATTTCTCGGGTTAACATGGTATTATCACAAGTCTGTTAAGAATTATTGGAGAATACCAACACCTCTAACAACATTATTGGAGAAAGATGCATTTTCATGGACTCCTGAAGCAACTAAGGCATTTGAACATCTTAAAGAGGCAATGGTCCTAGCACCAGTCTTAGCTACACCAAACTTCACAAAAACCTTTATTGTGGAATGTGAGCCTTAGGAAATGGAGTTGGTGTTGTTTTAATGCAAGAAGGAAGACCCATTGCTTTTGAAAGTCATCCAATAAAAGGAAAGTATTTACAGAAAGCTATTATGCTAAGTAAACATTTGCAATAGTATACGCACTAAAGAAATGACGAACTTACCTAAGGGGAAGACACTTCAAGATAATAAATTATCATGATAGTCTTAAATAATTTTTGGAACAAAGATTATCTTGAGAAGAGTAACAAAAATGGGTTACAAAGATGTTGGGTTATGACTTTTAAATCATCTACAAAAAAGGGAAGCTAAATTTTGTTGTAAATGCACTCTCAAGAAAGGATGAAGAGGTGGAAGAATTGCTTTGTTCCATTTATATTATCCAACCAGATTGGATAATCAATGCAAGGGATGAATGGAAAAGGGATGAAGAAGTGTGGACACTCATTAAAAATTTTCAGATAGATCCTACTACATCTAATACATTTAGTTGGAAAAATGATTCCTTATGGTACAAAGATCACTTATATCTTTGTAATAATTCCCAACTAAAACAAAATATTCTTTTGGAATTGCACACTTCTCCCTTAGGAGGACACTCAGGATTTTTAAAAACTTACCACGGGGTGAAGAAAGAAATTTTTTGGGATGGCCTTGAATCTGATATTCAAAATTTTGTGGCAGAATGTTTGGTTTTCCAGCAAAATAAAGTTGAGACAATTAAGACCCCGGGTCGTCTACAACCTTTATCCATTCCAATTTAACATTGGGAGGAGATTTGGATGGGTTTTATCACAATTTTACCTATTTCTGAAGGAAAGAGTGTCATCATGGTGATAGTTGATAGACTTACCAAGTATGCACACTTTTGTGCATTATCTCATCCATTTAAATCAAGTACAATTGCTAATGCATTTATGGAAACAATTCAAAAGCTACATGGAAACCCAAATATTATTGTAAGCGACAGAGATCCCATTTTTACTGGAAAATTTTGGATGGAATTATTTTCTTGTTTGGGTACTCAACTAGCTCATATATCATCTTGTCATCCCCAATCTAGTGGGAAAACTGAGATAGTAAACAAATGTTTGGAAGTATATCTTCATTGTTTTGTATATGATAAACACAAACAGTGGGTCAAGTGGTTACCGCTGGTTGAATGGTGGTATAACACTTCCTTTCATACTATAGCAAAAATGACCCCATTTATGGCACTTTACGGATATCATGCACCGCCCATCACATCATCTTTAAGAGAAAATTATATGGTTCAAGCAGTGGAATATCACATGAAGCATCAACAGAAATTTCTCCAAATATTAAAGGATAAAATAAATTTGGCACAAAATCGAATGAAACAACTAGAAGATCAACATCACAGCCAGAGAAGTTCTGATGTAGGAGACCGGGTATTTTTACGGCTACAACCATACTAACAAATTTCCCTCAAGTAAGCCAAGAAGGATAATAAATTATCGACAAAGTACTATGGTCCTTGCAAGGCATTGAAAAATATTGGTACTATGGCATACAAATTGGAGCTTCCTACTTCTTCTCGAGTGAATCCAGTTTTCCATGTTTCATGCTTAAAGAAGGTTATAGGTGACAAACTTCCATTTCAAACAATATTTCCAAAAATTTATCTTGAAGCATTAACAGAAACAAGAACTTGACATCTACTAAATCGATCAATTTCAGAGTATCTCATCAAGTGGAAGAGCTTACCCAGTAAATATTCTACATGGGAGGATGAGAATTTTATACAGAAGCATCCAGAGCTACTCAAGCATCAAGGAAAACACTTTTTTGAAGGAGAGGGGCATGTTAGGTCCCTATATTACTAGTGTAGTTCCTTATTGTTGTTAGTATAGCCACCTTATTGTTATTTTTGTACCCCTGTAACCCCCATATTGTTATTATTGTGCCCTTGCATTATTATTGTTAGGCCAGCTAGGATTATATTGTGACCCCATGGACTCCTATATATAGAAGGAGGTTTTTTCATTTGTATCATCCAAGAATTTTTCATTTATGTAATGTAAAGGATTTTTCCTCCTCAAAGTGGCTTATTTCTAAGGCGTTTATCTCTCTTTTCTTCTATTTTTGGAGCTGGTTTCATAACAAGCGTCATAAAAATAATGTGACTCAAGTAATATATAAGCTTCATCCATAATTTTATCATAAGAAACCCATGCATCAATGGCGTAATGAGAGAAGCATAAAAGTAATGAGTGAAAATCATTGTCATCAAATAATCAAGATATGTTCATCTCCTAGATCTTACATTTTGAATATCAACATGATTTTTCAATATGTGAGAAGAGCTACTATGCATAAGCAACATAACATATGTATCATATGCATCATCAACAATATGATCAACATCTAAGCGACATCCAAAACTTTACCATAAGAAATTCATGTAAAATGAAACAACATAGCATGATACAGCTTCAACAACATCATCATTCAAAAATTGAAAAACATGTGTGTCTTCAACAACATCACCAATATATGGACACCATTATAAAATCAGGGAATTATAAAGAAATCATAATGGCAAAAATTCACTAATATAGGAAATTCTTCCCCTGAACCTGTGTTAGTTGTTCTCTTGTATGTTTGATCACATGAACTCACCCATTAGAAGTTTTCAATCAGTAAATCGAAACCAAGATAGCAGTGCCATATTGTAGCAAATTATGAACCCTCACAAGCCAATATTAATACTAAGTAGTATATGAGAATCTACAGATTATAACAACAAGTGTCAGAACTAGAAATCCAATTAATAAATAACTGAAGCATATCATAGCCTTTCCTTGAATCCGTCTTACTATTTCTTCATCAGATATAAACATATGCGACTATCTAGATTAGAACTCGTGTATATACATGATTGTTTTACATGAGATCCACGCACAAAAATTAAAATGTTGAACTTTCATAACCCCAACTTCCCCTGATCCTATATTGTTTGTTTTCGTTCACTGTTACTACATGAAATGCACTATCAATAATATAAGCAACATGAATACAAAAACAACCATGGGAATCATCATGAAGATAGATTATTTATTTCTCCCCCTCGGATTATACATCATTAATCGCGAGGACCTGATAATCATCTTCTTCTCTTCATGAGGTCATGTACATCTCATCACTTCTGGAGTCACTGTTAGAAATATTATTTAAATAACAATGGAATATAATGGGCACCATCTTCTTTTACTCTCAATATGAGGAAGAAAAATTATCCTCCTCGTACATGCAAGAATTCATTTCTTTAAACACATATTTTTTTTTCTGGATTTTTATAGCCTCTTTCTATGACCTTTCTAGTTTCTTCTTCTATAACCTTGCATTCGTTGATGTAAACAAAATTACATTTCCTTTATCCACCATTTGATATACACTTATAATATTATTCTTTATCCCTTTAACTAATAAAGTATATGTTTCTCTTCTATGTTTATTAATTATGGCTTTACCTTTTCCTAGAAATTTTTCTAGAGAACCATTTAAAAGAATGACCTTACCATCTTGGTTTTTCCTGAGAGAACCCATATTATTCTTATCCCCAGTCATGTGATGAGAGAATGCACTATCTATGTACCATTAATTTTCATCTTCAAATGAGCAGAGAGAAAGAGCACACCTTATATATTATTTTTATTTCCAAGGAATGTTGGTGGATCCATATTCTCTATACCTTTTGGCATCAACATTCTTATATGATTTCTTTCCATGTTGTCTGTGGTGATCCATTGACTTGTTCCTACATTATTCTTATACATGTACAAACTTGTTACAAGCATAACATCATATATGACTAGAAAAGGGAGCAGAGGATTCACAATATTTCTTTCTCATATTCCTTCTATTGAAATCAATAGCTTTGTGACCAAATATGTTTCCAATAAAAAATATCCCCTGAATAAACCTGAGTACCTCTAAGCTAATGTAATTCATGTGGGATTATTCCTCACTTGAAACAATATAATTCTGGAATTGACTGCAACATGTTCATAATTATGATATATTGTTGGCATGTGTTGTCCTTGATGGCAACCTACTTGATGACATGAGATTTTTGGATACATGATGCAATGTGTTGTCCTTGATGGCAACCTATTTGATGAATTTTTTCTTGATAGAAACATATAGTATTTTATGGAAACATACTTGATGAAGTTGTCTCTGATGGAAACCTACTTGATGAATTAAGGGGGATATTGTTGGCAATGTGATATAATATGTTGACTTTGATGGAACCTACCTAATGAAGTTGTTCGTGATGGAAACTGACTTGATCAGTTGTTAATAATGTAAATCTGATGTATCTACAGATCAGTTCATAAGTAGCAGAAGAAAGGAATCTAGAAAGTTCCATAATAATGATAAATAAGTTATGCTACAAAGCATACACAGGTTTGTTAAGGTGAAGTAGCGTATGCACGCGGAAAAGTACGTGCCAAGTCACGTATGCCCTTTTGCGCTCCAAATTTAGAATACCAAGGGGTGTTACCATGGTATTGACCCATTGTATTGAGCACTAGAATATCTATTTGATCTCGTCTAGGAATACCATCATAAGTTGTGTGGTTTTGACTCATGGTATTGATAAAGGCTAAATCTATATAAGGAGAAGAAGATCATTGTGCAAGTGTGTGCATGAGTAAGGATTGTGAATGAATAAATCTCTCTAAGGAATATCTGCATGGATGAACTCTATTCTTGACTGATAGAACTGAATCTATGATGCACCTATGAAGAAAATGATGAAGAAGGATCTCTAGATTTGAAAGGTATATGTATTTTCTAGATCTGTTTATGGAATGTTTAGATCTGAGATGAGGCGAAATAATTTCTGAAGTAAAGGATGAAATCTAAGTTTTTTATCTGATCTGAAGAGCTGCACAGTCCTGAAAAGTTACAAATGTATACGCAGGTTCGCTTCAGTAAAAGCACGTGTATACACAGGTCTGCTTAAGGAAAAGCGTGTATGGGTAGATAGAAATGCATATAAGTATATGCGGGTTGGTGTGCATGAAAGTGCGTAGATACGTAGGATCAGTGAAGTAAAAGCGCGTATGGAATCTAGGGTTTGCTGAAGTATATGACATGAAATGTCTGATCTGTTCTATTTTTTTACTGCTATCGGTCAATGATGTATTCATACAGAATTGGGTTGTTTGAATGATGAATATGCTACTGATTATGTTAATTGAAGATCAAGTTGTTGGTTGATTGGTTGATGATTCAATGAATGAATTAATGGGGTTATAAGTTTCAGTTTGATGAATGTTGAGCCTAAATGTGTGGAGTGGGTCCAGTCTGAAAATATGATGAAAAGTGGTCTACAAGTTGTGTTGTATAGAAGTTGTTGGATCCAGTATGAAAATTGATGAAACGTGGTTCGCAATGGTGCTGAAGGTCGAAGCCTTCAGTGAGGGGGTTGTAGCTCCCTTCGAGTGGTAGCTGGTAAACGAGTGCAGGGGGTAGTGGCTCCCTTCCAAGAGAGGCTGGTAAATGAGTGCAGGGGGTAGTGGCTCCCTTCTAGGAGAGGCTAGTAAACGAGAGCAGGGGGTAGTAGCTCCTTTCCAGGAGAGGTTGTTAAATGAGAGAAGGGTGTATCCTTCTGCAGGTGGGTGCCTGCGTGCTGGTATGAGTCTGCGCCAGTACATGGTTTTACGATGTTTTCTTTATAATAAAATATTGAAGACTGAGACAACAGCAGTGGTGGTTTTCTCCCAACTTGGGTTTCCACCTTAAATCCTAGTGTTCATGTGTGTTGCTTATGTTTGATGGTTTATTCTGTTATTACTGCACCTGCTTACTGCTAACTAAACATTTGATGAATAAATGAGGCATAGATCCAAGTAAAAAATTAAATGCATAATAATATCTCTGTGTATACGCGAGTTGTATAAAGGATATCCGCGTGTATATGTGAGTTGGCTTCACTAAATTAGCATATGGGTTTTAGAGTATGAAAAAGTAAAAGTTTTGAGTATTGCCTAAATACTGATTCACCCCCCCCCCCCCCCCCTTCTCTTAGTATTTTTCCCAACAATTGGTATCAGAGCAGGTCCTTCTGCAGAAGCTTGATCGCTTGAAGGAGTATTGTCTCTAAAGACACCTCTATTCAATGGAAGAAATCTGTTATTTTGGAAGATATGAACAAAAGAATATTTGCAAAGTCTTGGTGCAGAAGTATGGGCAATCGTGGAATAAGGTTATCAATATCCAGCAAGTATTCCTACTGATGCAGCAGAAAGGAAGAAATATGAAATCAATTCCAAAGCAGTCAATGTTTTATTAGGAAGCATGTTTGAACCAGAATTTGCTAAAGTGATGCAGCTAAATTTAGCAAAAGAAATATGGGACAAAATCATTCTGAGCTATGAAGGAGATACAAAGGTAAAAAGTGAAAAACTCCAAACTCTCAGAATTGAATATGAAAATTTAAGGATGCATAGTGATGAGAGTATTTCCAGTTTCCTTTTGCGTCTAGATGATATTGTAAATCGTATGAGAAGTTTGGGTGAAACCATAACCGATACTACTCTGGTTGAAAAATTCTTAAGTTCTTTGACCTCAAAATTTGAGTCAAAAGTATCAGCTATTGAAGAAAGGCAAGATCTGCAAACTCTTACTATTGTTCAACTAAATGGTATTCTAACTACTTTTGAAATGAGAAAATAAGGTCCCTCTCAAATCAGAGAAGTTGTATTTAAGGCATGTGCAAAAGGAAAAGAAAAGGAAGTTGTCAAGGAATCAAGTTATATATCAGAAGAAGAAGAAGCAAATTTTGTGAGAAGACTCTAACCAGGTACTGGAAGATTCAACGGTAAGCTTCCCTTCAAGTGTTTTACTTGTGGGAGAGTTGGTCATTATGCTGCTAAATGTCCATATGAAGAAAATCATGATAAAGGGAAACAATTTGAAAAGAGAAAGAGTTATTATGCAAATGAAAATAATGATGAAATTTCAAATGAGGATAAAGAAGATTCTAACCAAGTTCTGCAAGTGCTCATGGCAAAGAAGCTAAAGAAGAAGGCTACTCAAAGAAATAAGATACCTCAGAAAACATGTGCAGCAGAAAATGAAGAAGAGGAAATAGGTATTGATTGTTGTTCTTGTGATCCACTTTCTTGTGCAAGAAATGACGAAGATAGTGAAAGTAACAGTGTGAGTCTAGAAGAAAATCTCAAGATCAATGATGAAAGTAATTATTGGGATCAATTTAAAAAGAATGAATCTATCTACAAAGATGTGATCTCTAGAATGAATGAAAAGATAGAAATACAAAATGGACAGATAGACAAGTATCAAAAGTTGTATGTTTATGCAACCAATCGAAGTGAAAAACTTGAAGTAGAAATCATCTGTCTAAAGGCAGATCTCGAAACATCAAATAAGAAGAATGAAGAGCCCCTATCATTTGAAAAGGAAGGACTTGAAGTAGAAGTCATCTCTCTCAAAAAGGATCTGGAAAAATCAAATAAGAAGAATGAAGAACTACTACAAACATTTGAAGAACAAGAAAATTGGTTGAAGGAATAAATTTTAAAGTTGAATGATCATGTAGAAGAAGAAAAAATGGTTGAAGAAAGTATGAAGAAGCAATGCCAGAGCTTGGAGGTTGAGGTAAATATTCTCAAAGGTAAATTAGAAGAAAAAGATAAACTCTTGAGGTTTCAAGATAGTACTAATATTTTGGACAATATTCTTAGTAGTCAAAGGTCTCCTTCTATTAAATTTGGCCTTGGTTTTCATGAAACTGTTAAAGGAGAATCTAGTTCACAAGGAAGTGATAAAGAGTCAAATGATGTCAATGCAAAACCTGAAGTGTTGAAAGAAACAAAAGGTCAACAAACAATCAGGAACTCTCAAAAGGAATCATTCCCTCCTTTGATCAATAATGTTGAATGTTTTAAATGTCACAATTATGGGCATGTTGCAGCCAATTGCAGAAGCAGATTGTTTCAGTCATAAAAAAACATATTCTACTCAGAAAGGTACTCTGGTTTCTTCAAGGGATATTGTTTTTCATGTAGTAAGTATGGTCATAAATCAACTGATTGCAATAGAAGTAAGAATAGAAAAACACATTATGATCCTTATGCTTACTTTTCTGGTCATGCAAGATGTTATGCTTGTAAAAAGTATGGACATGTAGAAAAGGAATGAAGGATGAATAGATCTGAGAATTTGGATAATTTCCAGCATACAATAAGAAATTTCAAGAAAATCTGGAAAAGGAAGGAGGATCGGTCAGAAACGTAGGGAATATTGACCCTACTGCAGTCATCTGCTTCTGAAGATTACTTCTCGTAATGATTGCAGGAGTGATGTGAGATACATTAGAGGAATCAGCAATGTATCATCACAGGGGGAGAAATATATGGTGATTCTCATGGTTGGTTTGGTAATTCTGATTATGTTTATTTCTGACAGTGCATTTGATGTGAAGAAGAAAGGTATAGGTAGTACAAATTCAGGGGGAGATGAAAGTGTGAAATTTTTAGTATTTCACTTTCCATACACGGGTTGACTGAAAAAAAGCCACGTATACACGCGAGTTATGCTGAAGACAGTCGCATATTCTTTTCTGTTAAGGAAAAAAGTGAGATGGCTCAAGAACAGGAGTACAGGTTCAGGGGGAGCATCAGTCTAACTACTAATGATCGCATTGTTTGCATTGTATCTGCTTATTCCTTAGTTCTCATACTCGAATGATGATGACATGATGCATGGTTTCTTATAATGAGATTATGAATAAGCTCTACTTTATTTTTGCTGAAGAATATCTTTTGTTTTCACACATGGATGAGATGAAAGTTTTATGACGCTGAAATAAGGATAGATCATGCAGAGTTTGTTGCTGATGACTTTTATACATAATTCCTACACATGTTACATCATGATTATGAATCATGAAGATCTTGGTGATATCGGATCACATGGATGATGGCTTAATACATATTGTCTATTGAAGAATTTGTTCTGGTCTGATAATTCCTCTTGGGAAGAATATGCTGATGTTGCAAAGAGTCTGAAGGCTTGGTTACTAATGTGCTTATGCTACAACTATTGGATGACACTTGAAAACACAACTACATTGTCCTTTCTCATATATTCCAGGGAAGCATTCAAATTTCTCAGACATAAGCTAGGAAATGTTTCTACCTCTCAGAAGATCAGATCTGATTAAATTTCAGAAGATTAAGTTGGATACGTGGTTTTTCTGAAAGACAGTCGTGTATATACGCGATTTCATACACAGAAAACCGCGTATGGGTAATTGCTAACAATTTTTTTCTTCTGGGTCAACATTCTTTCATCACAACTGTTGTATTGTTTGGTATCTCTAGTGGTGTTCCAGTTTTCATATTTCTATTTCATTCTTTGATATTGATTTGTTGTGGAAAGTGTTCAGGATGCACAAGCTAAGGGGGAGCATTGGTCATGTGGAAAGGATGCATTGTTGACATTCTCTTGATTTGCTGTGATCTGATCTCATGATTGAAATTCCTTGGTCTTGATTATAAAAAGTCATATTTGTAATTTGATGAAAAGGTCATGTTGAGAAATATGATGAAAAATTGTAATATTCAGTCATGTAAGGACTTGTTCAAATGTGTAAACTCACTTGGTTGGGTACTTGAGGCAAATTTGTAAACCCACTTGGTTGGGTAGTTGAGTCAAAATGTGTAAGCCCACTTGGTTAGGTACTTGAGTCACATATGTAAATCCACTTGGTTGGATCTTTGTTGTAAGTATGAGTCCTTGGTGATAGGAAAGGTCATAGAATCATGTACTTCATTGAATAATCTGTTTGAAGATTCAGCATGAACTCAAGGGGAGCAAGGTAACTTCAGTGCACATCAGATCTATAGAGCTCTTCTTTCTACATGAGAAGAAAAATCTTGTTTTGGTTTTCATCCACCCTTTTCCCTTCATGTCAAAGGGGGAGAGTAACATGGTGTTTGAATAAGGGTAGAGTATCATGGTGTTTGCATAATGGTTATATTCAATGTATCAAACACCATCATGGTTGCCATCAAGTCCAAAGGGGGAGATTGTTGGCATGTGTTGTCCTTGATGGCAACCTACTTGATGACATGAGATTGTTGGCTATATGATGCAATGTGTTTTCCTTGATGGCAACCTATTTGATGAAGTTGTTCTTGATAGAAACGTATAGTATTTGATGGAAACATACTTGATGAAGTTGTCTCTGATGGAAACCTACTTGATGAATTAAGGGGGAGATTGTTGGCAATGTGATACAATATGTTGACTTTGATAGAACCTGCTTAATGAAGTTGTTCGTGATGGAAAATAACTTGATGAGTTGTTAATAATGTAAATCTGATGTATCTACAGATTAGTTAAAAAGTAGTAGAAGAAAGGAATTCAGAAAGTGCCAGAATAATGATAAATAAGTTATGCTACAAAGCATACGCGGGTTTGTTAAGGTGAAGTAGCGTATGCGCGCGGAAAATTACGTGCCAAGTCATGTATGCCCTTTTGCGCTCCAAATTTAGAATACCAAGGGGTGTTACCATGGTATTGACCCATAGTATTGAGCACTGGAATATCTATTTGATCCCGTCCAGGAATACCATTAGTAGTTGAGTGGTTTTGACTCATGGTGTTGACAAAGGATAACTATATTTAAGGAGAAGAAGATCATGGTGCAAGTGGGTGCATGAGTAAGGGTTGTGAATGAATAAATCTCTCTAAGGAATATCTGCGCAAATGAACTCTGTTCTTGATTGATAGATATGAAACTATGATGCACCTATGAAGAAAATGATGAAGAAGGATCTCTAGATCTGTTTATGGAATGTTTAGATCTGAGATGAGGCGAAATAATTTCTGAAGTAAAGGATGAAATCTGAGTTGTTTATCTGATCTGAAGAACTACACAGTCCTGAAAAGTTACAGATGTATACACATGTTCGATTCAGTAAAAGTGCATGTATACGCGGGTCTGATTAAGGAAAAGCACGTATGGGAAGATAGAGTTTTCTAAATAATTCACAGAAGTATACGCAGATTGGTCTGCATGAAAGTGCGTACATACGCAGGTTCAGTGAAGTAAAAGCGCATATGGAATCTAGGGTTTTGCTGAAGTATGTGGTATGAAATGTCTGATCTATTTTGTTGTTTTACTGCTATCTGTCAATAATGTATTCATACAGATCTGGGTTGTTTGAATGATGAATATGCTTTTGATTATGTTAATTGAAGATCAAGTTGATGGTTGATTGGTTGATGATTCAATGAATGAATTGATGGGGTTATAAGTTTCAGTTTGATGAACGATGAGCTTAAATGTGTGGAGTGGGTCCAGTCTGAAAATATGATGAAAAGTGGTCTACAAGTTGTGTTGTATGGAAGTTGTTGGATCCAGTATGAAAATTGATGAACATGGTCTGCAATGGTGCTGAAGGTCGAAGCATTCAGTGAGGGGGTTGTAGCTCCCTTCCAGTGGTAGCTGGTAAACGAGTGTAGGGGGTAGTGGCTCCCTTCTAGGAGAGGCTGGTAAAAAAGTGCAGGGGGTAGTGGCTCCCTTCCAGGAGAGCCTGGTAAACGAGAGCAGGGGGTAGTAGCTCCCTTCCAAGAGAGGCTGGTAAATAACAAAAGGGTGTAGCCTTCTGCAGGTGGGTGCCTACGTGCTGGTATGAGTCTGCGCCAGTACATGGTTGTACGATGTCTTCTTTATAATAAAATATTGAAGACTGAGACGACGACAGCGATGGTTTTCTCCCGACTTGGGTTTCCACCTTACATCCTGGTGTTCATGTGTGTTTCTTATGTGTGATGGTTTATTCAGTTATTACTCCACCTCCTTACTGCTAACTAAACATCTGATGAATAAATGATGCATAGATCCAAGTAAAGAATTAAATGCATAATAAGATCTCTGTGTATACGCGAGTTGGCTTCACTAAAGTAGCGTATAGGTTTTAGAGTATGAAAAATTAAAAGTTTTTAGTATGCCCTAAATACTGATTCACCCCCCCCCCCCTCTCAGTATTTTTCCCAACATATATAAAGCCTTCAACATTATTGATCAGAGGAGAGAATCGATTAACAATTTTATAGCTAAGAGTAAATGATTTTATTTTAAGATTTTATTTCCTTGGTTGTTGATCATGTTGACCTCATATCTCTTTGTTGATAATTTTAGGTTTTTCATTTTTACCCATTAAATTCCTTGCATTAGCTCATGAACTAGGCTCTCCAACAATTTCATTAAAACCAAGACTAGATTTAAGGGCATGAGATATTTGACTACTAAGAATATTATCCAAAATCTTACTATCTTAAAATATCAAATGATTATCCTTTTCTTCTAATTTACCTTTTATAATGTTTACGTCGACCTCCATTCATTGGTATTTCTCTTCCTTTTCTATATACCGCTTCTTCACTCCTTCTTCCACTTTCTGCTTTAATTCAAGTATCTCTTCCTTCAACCCATTTTCTTGTTATTCAAATGCTTCAAGTAGTTCTTCATTTCACCTGTCTTCAAGATCTTCTCTTAGAGAGACGATATGAGATTCAAGAACTTCATAATATTATTTAGAATCCATAGAAATATTTATAGATTTAAAATGATCCTTTGTATCATATTCCCGCAACTTATTTTTAAGATTATCAATATTTTTCAAATAAATACCAAGTTTTGTTCTAAGATCAAAAATTTCTTCCAACCTATATTCTTTTGAATCAGTAAATCCATCTGTCATAGCAACGACTATTTTGTCATCATGTTAATTTTTTGACACATTGTTAGAGATAAGACTACATTGTAGTTATCCTGGTGAGAAACATTATTTTGGGTTTTATTCATGGATTTACTGTAGATTTTCCACACTTTATTTGTAGTTGCATAATGCATAACCCTGTTCAATTATGAATTAGACATGCAATTAATGATGTCACTCAATTCCTTACTATTATTTTTGACTTCCTCATATAATGGAGGAATTTTGGTGTAGCCATTGCATACTAGATACCAAACACCAAGGTCCATTAGATTATACTTCATATTTTCTTTCCATTATTGATAATTATCATTGCTTAGCATATGCACACCTTCATTGTCCATTGTTTCAGACTTTCTTTCTTCTTCTTCTTCTAGGGCCATCTTTTTTTAAATTTTTTTATCTTTAGAATGCTTACCTTAAATTCTACCCATGAGTGAAAGTTTAGTTGATTCATTGCCATCTTCACTATCATCATTATTACATAAACAAGGAAATGGGTTGTAATTAGAACAATAACCCATACCTAATAATTCTTTGTCAACATCTTTTTCATTATCGATCAATAGAAAGAGGGGTGCTCCCAAAACTGAATATTTGTTGACATATATAACTGTCACTACATCTGATGCATCATTGTCATTACAAAAATTTCTTTGAGATTTATCCTTCCTTTGATTTTATTTATTCTTTTGTTTCTTTCCCATTGTCCCTAATCCATTTAAAGCTATTAATATTCACTTAAATGACATTCTATGATACCAATTGTTGGGAAAAATACTGACAGGGGAGGGGGTGGGGGTCAATCAGTGTTTTAAAACTCACTTAAACTTTTCAATTTCTTATTCATATTTATGTACGCTATTGTAATGAAGTAAACCAACGTATGTGTGTGACTATGATGTATACAAGTAGTGTATATCTTGTTAACTATATTTTCATTTAATTCATTATCTGTTTAACTTGAACCAGTGCATCAATAATTCATTAGTCATTAATTATACAATAATAATGAGAAATAAGAAAGGAATAAACCATAAGCATCACATAAAAACACATGAACACTAGTATTTTTTGGTGGAAACCCAATGTGGGAGAAAACCACCGCTTGTGTCATCTCTGTATTCATATTTTATTATAAAGAAAACTTATTACAATATTGTATTGGCACAAAATCATACCAGTACATAGGCACCCACTTGTAGAAGGCTAAAAACTTCTCTCATTCTCTGGAACCCACTGGAAAGGAGCTCCAACCTCCTGATCTTATTTAATGGTACAAAACTGAACGGAGTTCTTACCCCCTAATCGGATTTAGCAGCAACTACTGGAAGGAAGCTTCGACTCCCTCCCTAAACGCTCCAACCCTCAACACCTCTATGGACCATGTTTCATAATATTTTGTATTGGATCCACCTCACTCAAATCATCAAAACCTATAGGTTTCTTTTCATCATATTCTCATATTTGACCCACTACCATGACTTAAGCCTAATATCATATAACAAAATTGAAACCAATCACCATATCAAATCACTTAATCATTGAACCAATTGAATCACTTAATCAATCATTGAACTAACTTATTCTCAAACACCCAAACCAAATTGTATCATTGTATTCCCATTCATCGTAATATCATACCACATCGTAGAAACCCGATCCTATCACTGCAAACCTTGAATAATCATATGTCAGAATATATACACTACTGTTCACAAATATACCTGCATATGTATGCGCTTCTCATTTAGAAGACTTGCATACAGATCTAAAAATACTGAACCATGAATATGAATCATTGCACTACGAAACAATCACTGAAACACATACTAAACCCATCACATATCTCTACACTACATACAAATCATCACATAGTAGAACATTACAATTCAACATTTCATTCCAAAATTATTTCAACCTAACCAGTACTGTCAAACATATATTATTCTTGATAGACAACAATAAACATACCAAAAAGAACAACAATTATCATGAAATCATATTAGAAAACCCTAGAAGATGTATGTGACCCTTATAAAGTGATTTCACATATGTACATGATTTTCATATTTCATACCCGTGTATGAATGTTTCCATACTACATAATATATACATGACTACTCAGAAGCATATTCGCATATGTATGTGATGTTTCTAAAGAAAAACCTGTGTACATATCTGTAATTACTGAGTCATACCTTTTCTGCATAAAACAACTTCTAAGAAACCAAAAGCTTAACATACACTATAATAAACCCACATCACAACATCATAATCAAAGATCTATCAAACCATAAAAAAATTATTCAATATGTATTCATTTCAGATATATTAGATATGATCCATCTCCATGATCCTGGTGCACACTATTTTAGATCAAACCATTCATCAATAACCAATTACTTACACCCTAAACACTTTGATCTCCATCTTCTTATATAGCTTAGGCCTTAGCCAATACAATGGGTAAAGCCCTTCATAATTATGATGGTATTCTTTCATGGGATCAAATATCTGTTGATGTGCTTATTACTATAGGCCAATACTATGGTAAATACCCATGTTATTTAGAATACCACGGTGTGGAAACTAGAAGTGATTTTTATTCACAATACCTGTGCATGTACGCGACATTTTTTCATAGAATCCATGTATAATTCCTCAAAATTTACCTTCATCATTGATCTATATATTAACTGATATTTATTTATCTAATCTCTCTACCCCATCTATATAGAACTATATACTCATCTTGAGACCACCATGTTCACATATTTATCAAATAGGTTTCAATCAAGGAAAACACTTTCTCATCCTTCTATAAGTAGGTTTCCATCAAGAACAACACATTAGTCATAATTCCAACAATATCCACCTTTGGAATTGATGGAAACTACTTTGGTGTTTGGTTACCACCACCTGTAGATATCTGTATGTATACCAAGATTCTTTCCCAAGTCATAAAGAATTATCCAAAAACCAATCTTCTTTCCCCCTTTGACATCAAGGTAAAAGAGATGACCAGTGATGAATGAAGGTTTCTCTCCCCTTTTATCAATATGAGAGTTGTAGATCTGATCGACTAAATATGAACACTAAATATTGACCATGCTCCCCTTAAGCACAAGTTGTATTTTCTGAAGGCCATGAATTTATGACTCAACCATATATGACCTTTCCTATCACCAATAACTCATTCTTTAACCAATCACCAAACAAAATGGGGTTACATGTTTAACTCAAAGTTACATGGGATTACATACACAATTGACTTGATCCCCAATATTCCAAACATGACTAAGTATTACAATAGTTAAATCATGGGACATTACATGAAATTTACATTAAGAAATAGATATGGAATTTATGACCAAAACCAAAGACCTTAATAGTGAGGTAGAAACAATAGATAATCTTCAACAGCCATCATATACCATATAATATCTGCACCATAAACATCTTACAAGAACAACACGAACAACAACATGCACATTTTCATAATCAATTTGTAGCTTAAATGTCATCAAAATGTGACCAAGTGTGCACCATCAACAACATAGGATTATTTCGTAGAGATTTGTTATCAACTCATCCTCTTCAACTTTCTCTTTCCCTTTATAGGAAGATAAATAAATATATAGCTACATATCTTTTCATGCACAACAACATATGTGAGAACCACATATATAATCGTAACGTAAGATAGGGTAGTGTAGAGTCATTCTTCAACATCATCATTATTTAGTCAATTTAATGTTCTTAAATTGCAAGCATAAATTATCGACCAGAGTCGGTAAACTGATGAAGTGCAAGTGCACTATATGTGCTAGAAGTCTTTGTCGTTAAAGTAAGGGTTGAATTTCAAGTTTTGTTGACTTTTGAATTTATAGATCAGTGTTACATTCCTATGGATTAGTGATTTTTAGAGAAATATATTATCCATGTTAAATGTTATTTCTATAATTAATTTAATTGAATTGAGTTGTTAAAAATGGTTTCTGAGATTATCTTTTAAAAAAATATGTTAGATTTAATTTCTACTGTGCTTTTATCAAGTTTTTTTTGAGATTTTTATGTTGCAGAAAACATTGAACTAGCTCTAAATTATGAAATCATGAGATATGGTACAAGTCATAGTTTTATGAAAAAATGAAAATTTAAAGCTAACTGAAAACTTAAATCAAATTTCTATGAAAACTAAGCTTTTACCTACTACAAATTTTAGCCTGGAATGTAAATGAAAAGGAAATGAGTTGAGTTATATAAGATATGCAAAGAATGAATTTAAGAAATAAATCTATGAAATAAGAGAAAACAGAGTATTGAACTAATTAACTGATCTTGAAAATGAAACATAAACCAAAGAATTAACCGAATTCGAACTACGAAATGATAATGTGTTTGAGATAAACTAAGAAATGAAATCAAATGAACTGATCTACTTGTAGGGGCCCTCTGAAATGTACTAGGTTTCTTAACACTAACAACACATGAATGCATGAAAAAGGAACTTTGAATTAAGATAAATTTCTTCAAACAAAATTCTCAGGAAAATAAAATATGGGGCGCCCTGAATACACAAAGTTTCCATGATTTAATAGAGTGCGTTTAACACTAAGTAAGATATATGTCTATAGATCTCTTTAGAATCCTTATACAAGTTAAAAAAATAAACAAATATCATTATCATGTCAATTTTATATTAGGAAAGTCAATTGAAATAGTTGTGACATTCTCAGAATCTGTTTATGAGCACTGCTACATCTTGATTTCCACCTTTGAACGTGAAAATCTGTGATCTCGTTGATGAATTGATTTGGATAATCAGGAGGAGATCCATGAAGGGATCATCCTCTATCTACCCATATACTCCTTTGCTGAACTAGCACACCAGAACTTTGTTATCAATGAAAGTAGATGGGGATCTATGAAATACTGACGAAATTGTGTCAATTCTCTAGGTGAATGTAATATTTAACCAAAAAATAGGGCATATTATAAAGTATGAAAAATAGGACACATAAGTATTTTACCTTGTTATAATCATGTGATTTCTTCCTTATTAGGTCGATAGTGATGGGAAAATAAGGAAAACATAGATGCATAAGGGTGTCAAAACAAAAAAATTATGGGACTCTGCAATCATTATGTGAATAAATCTTCCATGTCTCCAATTATCATCCAACAGATGTAGAAGTAGCATATCAATAAACATGTTTTCATGAAACCTACAACAACATCATTCTCTTGGCCCATTATATTCTTACAAGAAGAATTATCTCACCAAAAACAATTTCAGCAATATGAAACTCAAGTAGTCATACATAAGATCCATTTCTGCAATATGTATGAACTCATCATCATCAACCGATAATAAGACTGTGAAATCAACCCATCTCCTTGATATTATATCAACAAGATCAAAATTCTCTTTCAATACATAAGAAGAGACATAATCCTTAAGAAACATGGCGTTCATGCATCACCAAGAGAATCTTCTATCATCATAAGTTTGATCAGTATCATCATAACAACTATGTGACTCAATTAATATATAAAAATAATACATAATTTCACCGTAATAAATCCATGCATCAGTGACATAATGATAGAAGCATATAAGTAGTGAGTAAAACTCATTCTTATCAAATAATCAAGCTCTATTAATCTCCTTGATCTTATATTGTGAAGATAAACATTATTTTTCAATATGTGAGAAGAGCTACAATATGTAAGAAACATAACATATGTACCATATGCATCATCACAAATCTGATCAACGTCTAAGAAACATCCAAAATTTTACCATAAGCAATTTATGAAAAATGAAAACATCATAGCATGATACAACTTTACCAACATCATCATTCAAAAATTCAACAACATGTGTGTCTTCAGCAACATCACTAATATATAGACACCATTATGTAATCAAGGAATGCTAAAGAAAACTTAATGCCAACAATGCACTAATATAGAAAATCCCCCCTCAGAACCTATGCCAACTATTATCTAATATGTATAATCATATCAACTCATCCATTAGTAAATTAATCAATCAATAAATCCCAACCAAGGTAGAAATGTCATATTGCAACAGCTTATAAACCCTCACAAGACAATATTAATTCTAAGTAGTATCTAAGCATTTTCATACTGTAACCAACCAATTTCAGAACCTAAAATCCAATTAATAACTAACTGATATCAAATCCTCTCCCTCAGTCTCTCCTATTATTTATTCATCATAGAGAAAAATATGTGACTATCTTTATTATAACTCGCATATATAAGTGACTTCTTTACATGAGATTCGCATACAGAAAGTAAAATGTTGAACTTTCATAACCACAACTCCCTTTAAGCCTATATTGTCTATTTTTTTTCAATGTTACTACATTATATGCACTCTAAGTAATATAAGCAACATGAATATCTAAACAACCATGGGAATCATCATCAATATAACATATGTATTTCTCTCCCTGATATTATAAATCACTGATCCTCGGGACCTAATAATCATCTTCTCCTCTTCATGAGGTCATCTACCTCTCATCACTTCTGTAATCACTATTAGAAATATTATTTAAATACTAATGGAATGCAATGGGAAACATATTATTTTACTTTGAATCTGAAGAAGAGGAATTATCCTCCGCATACCTTCAAGAATTCATTTCTTTAAACACCCATAATTTGTCTATATTTCTGTATCTTCTTGCTATGACCCTTCCAATTTCTTCATCTATAACCTTGAATTTGTTTTATTTAAATGCAATTACATTTCCTTTATCCACCATTTGACCTACAATTACAATATTCTTCTTTATCCCTTGAAGTAATAAAGTATTCAGTGCTCTTTTATGTTTATTAATTTTGGCTCTACCTTTTCCCAGAACTTTTGCTGGAGCACTATTTGAAAGAATGACCTTACCACCTTGGTTTTTCTTGAGAAACTCCATCTTACTCTTATCTATAGTGATGTGATGAGAGGATATGTTGTCTATGTACATTACTTTTTCATATTCAAATGAGCAGAGAGAAATACCACACCTTATCTGTTCTTTTTATTTCTAAGGAATGTTGGTGGATCCATATTTTCAGCCTCTTGAGATCAATATTCTTATCTAATTTATTTCCATGTTGTCTGCAGTGATCCATTGACTTGTTCTTTCATTCTTTTTCTATGTAACCAAACTTGTTACAAGCATAACATATTATATGAACAGGAAAGGGAGTGCTAGAGGAATCATAATATTTCTTTGTAATATACCTTCTATTGCAATCAATAGATATGTGACCAAATATGTTGCAAGTAAAAAAATATCTCTTGAAGAAACCTAAGTACATGGGAGCTGATGTACTTCTTGTGAGATGATTCATTGCTTGAAACAGTTTGCATCTACAATTGGTTGCAACATGTCCTATTGGATGGATAATTCATTCTTACGGACAAGACAGACCTCCCAAGTGTCCTATGGATAGCTAGAAACAAATGGAAAAATAGAACTATCTTTCTCTAGATATATTGCGATTCATAATTAAATGCTATAAAGGTTTAACGATCTTACCTTTGATTCAACGCTTGTTTTTAGTAGTAGTCCTTCATTCGCCCGAAAGATTTATCTTCGAAGATATGCAATAAAAAACAAACAAACATCAAATAACACCTGAATAGAATATATTCATAAATCATATCCATTATGGTGATCAAGGAATCCATAAAATAAACCAATCAATTGACAGCTTATTGAGAAAAAAGGATTTATTTGTATTAACTTAAATAAGAAGAGCCTTACAACCGTGTCCGCCTTGATATTGTACAGGTCTTCTTGGGGTCCGGAATAGGCATTTCCTTTACTCTGAAAAGCCTTGCACTCTTCCAACCGAGATACATACAGGTATGTAATCCTTCCCACATACAATCTCAGCTAAAAGGGTGTGAATTTCAGCAGCACTTTGACTCCAATAATACTAAAAAATTCAACTCATCAATTGTAACCCTTTGAGGCTGCCCTATGCCTCTTTTTATAGTGGAAGAGAGGAGGTTACAGCTCCATACAAGAAGGGATAGAATCCTCCTTCAAAGGGATTAGTTCCTTACATCAAGGGGTCAGATCCTTATTAGATGGGATGCATGAACATGAAAGGAGCGGACTTTCCACCACAGGAATTTTTCTAGAAGCTTCCAAAAATGACTTTAACTAAGATTCTAGATTTTACTTGCCCCTTTTCTAATCTTTTATAGGGTTCCACACTTTTAATAAATAGAAAGTGCATTTGGCTACGCATGATTTATAGCCAAAAGGTGCGGGACCACAGGAAAAACTAGGAGAAAGTGCGGTACCAAAGTTTTAAGGCTTTTATGAGCTTTTCTCTTATTTTCAAGGCTTGAATTTGGGAACTTTGATATTGTAGACTTCCAAGGGAGTACTAAAATTTCACGGTGACAAATTTCAGTGTAAAAAATTGCCCCCTAAAGTGCGAAATCTGAGAATATTCGAAGAGTGATGTGCTTTATCATTTCAAGGATTGGCCTGTGGACACCCCAGTCAGAACCCTGTAAAAACATTCAACGCAATACATATACATATATATCATCACTGACGTAGGCATTCCCATACTCAGATCAAAACTAACTAAACTTGTTCTGATATAGAAATGACTTTAATATTACATCAATAGTGTAGACACATCATGGACGTAGCCACCTGTAATGAATCTTCTACTACATAATAAATAATAAAAATATTTGTAGCCTGGATGGTGGAAACTAGATCCAGGGTCTTGATTTATGCTTCCCGAAATAGTACAATTCTATCCATGCGATTAAATGTGTTGAAGTCCAACATGGTGGAAACCACTTGATTACCAGTCAATGATGTGAACTATTAACAAGTGTGAGAGAAACCACCAATAATGACAATGGCTCTCAAAGTACTCAGTACAATCCACGAAATGTGAATAAGTGATCTGAAGTCGAACATTTCACGAAGTCGTTCGATCGAAGGTCAATAATGTAACCTGTTGTCGAAGGCGAGAAACCTGCCATTAAGGCATGCATATTCCAAGGTACTGACAGATTCTAGATCAAATTCCCAGATGATGAGCTGTCATCAATAGAAAACGATCCCTCATAAGTAGGTTCACGACACGAAACCATAGATCAAGTTTTGAAGAAATTTTTGCAAGGACTAACTCAGGGATGGTCAACACGAATGGAGAAAATTGTTGCAGATGAATGGTTTATTTGACTGTCCTCTTGAACACATAACGACACTGCAAATGGTTTTGTGATAGTTGCCCTAAGTTAATACCCAGAAACCAGTTGAAGACTTTCAATGTGGTTTGATTAACTGATAGGCAAAGGATTTCCCAACCCAAGTGGAAGTGCGACAAAAAGTGTCATGTTCAAGAGTGGTGCAATTCTTTTTACAAATCAAAGTGCAACAAATGAATATGTTTTTCTCTCTTTTCCCCCACCATTTATGGCAAGTACCTCTTTATTTTTGACAAGCTTGAGGAGGATAACATTTTCTTGTTTATAAGCTCATCCTTTGGATGAGTCCAACTTAGTTTAAAATCAAACCTTAAGAAGGCATGGTCAGTTCCTGTTTGTAATTGACAGGTCCTTTACTGTTAAATTTTAACGAGTTCAGTATAGGAGAAACTCGGTGTTTTTCATTTTTAGGGAGTTAGAAGAAAAAACTTAAGAAAACTCCATGGGTGTTATTTTTCGTAAATTTTGTCTCTCAGGCCCGAAAAAGGATTAAATAATGCAAGAGAGAACTCTATTGACCATGATTAGTCAACGTATACCTTTTTCGTAAATAGTCCATTTCAGTTCCGAAAAGGGGTAAACTTATACTGAAGGGACGACTGTTCATTTACTTTAACGAGTTCGAATAGTCAAGTACTCATCGATCTTTTCATTTTTAGAGAGTCTGAAAAGGGCTTAAAAGAGGACTCCATGGTTTCACTTTTTCATAAAATTTAAAGAGCCCGAAAATGTGATAAAAGTTTACTCTTCATAAAAAATGACCATTTCACCTAAAAAATCCGTTATTCTGCACAAAAACTCGAAAAATTAAACATACCTATTTCAATAATAAAAATGTTTTGAAAAACTAATTTTTAAATTGAAAAATAAACAAATTTAAAATTCATCTATTCAAAAAAACCTATAAAAAGGAGTTTTTCAAGTTCATTTTTACCATTTGAGTTTGGAGTGAAGCTTTTAGAGCTCTGGGCAAAAAATTCTTTGGAGAAGATTCTGGGAAAACCGACCATCGGAATCGAAAACCGTATGTTTCAGGTAATCCACAACCTCATCTTGCTTTTCATCTATTCCATTTTTTAATTTAGGGTCAGAATTTCATTTTGGGAGGAACATATGTTGAAAAATTCGCCCTCGGGGGTCCGCACCTAAGACATTAGGTACCTGCAGACCCCAACATTTTTCTACAAAGAAAAATTTCAGGGCCCTGCACTTTTAACACAGGGCTCGTGCATATCTACACACTGTCCCTGACCGTAAAGTGCAGAGGCGCCGTGACAAATTCAAAAACATATTTTCTTCCTAAATTACCCAATTTTTTTTCTTGAAAATTATTCTAAACCTTCATTTTACTTGTTGCAGAATATCTACAATGCTTATTTGGCAAGAACGAGAGCATGAAGAGGTAGATGAAGTGGTGATAAATCATCAACCTACTTTGCAAGCTTTAAGAGCATGCAGGCTTTACAAATTTTGGGCTATCAGTGGCATGAGAGCTCAAGTGGATCTTCTTACTTGGCTGGTAAGTAAATGGGATGTTCAAGACCAATGTTTCATGATCAGAGGTCACCAGCTCAAGATTGAGCTAGAAGACATCTATTTTTTGACTAGTTTGTCTAGGAGAGGCAAAACATTATCTCTATTTGGGGCTAGGCCAGGTGACCAGTCTGTTGCCAGCCTACAATTAGAGTTTTGTAATAATTAAGCCAATCCCTGGGACGAACGGATTGACATATAAAATATCATCCGTCTAGAGCTAAAACTGATCGCCTTTACCGTTGTCAAGTTGTGTGGAAGTGCAGCTTTGCATGTAGCCACTAGTTCTAAGATGCGCATAGCATTAGATTGCTTTCGAGGCACCATATTCAACTGGTGCGAGGCAGTGTTGGAAAATGTGAAAGGAAAACTTACCAGAGAAAAGAATGGGAAGCTAAAAAACTTTTGATATGGGTCCATTGTAGTCACCTTTGCTCTAGAGAGGATCCCCATGTTAGCCCCACAGCATATTCCTGTCGATGCTGGACGACCTTGAGAGCTTAGGATGGTTCGTTGGGTTGCTTTGATGGCTTACCATAGTGATGGTGGGGAGATTGTGTGATTTCCCTCTACATATTTTCATTGGCTGGAATGCCAACTTTTTGTTATAGAGGATTTTCCTTATGCCGGCATGGAATTTTGTGGTGACCGGGAGATACCCCTTCATCTAGGAGCTCAATGGGACGAGTCAGGTAAAAAATATTTTTTGACATGTTCTAATTTCTATTTTTTTTTTATTTTTTTAATTGTCAAAAACTGATAACAAAAATTTTCAAATGCAAATGTGAGTCCGAGTCGACCATCCATTCTCCGCCCCTTTGACTGGAGGCAAAGGGATGCAACAGCAGCACCACCACCCCCACAGGATCAGAACACAGAGATCCTGATTGATTTAGAGCACCATCTGGAGCGGCTCACTATAGATATTCCTAAGACTACTATAGATGATATCTCGCTTCGTCTACAGAGATATGTCATAGGTGTTCCTAGACCATTCAAGAGGTTTTTGACTAGGGTGGCAGGAGTAGTGGTGTATTATCGTGATCATCACCACGGATAGTGGATGATTGACTTGTAGACTCATTTTTGTATCACTTTTTTCCGATCATAAGGTGTTTTGAGCCTATGATCGAAGATGATGTACTATTTTTTGAACATTGCATTTATACTATGATATACTATTATTTCCAGTTTACCTATTCAATCATGTTATGGAATGTTGATTTGTTACTTTGTTAATGCAAATGTATATTTATAACATTAGAAGCAATTACATCTGCGAATGTATTTAAATTTCTTGGAATGTGTTGATACTCAATATAATCGAACTCTCGTTCCAAGAGACGAACCCTTAAAAATAATCTTAATAATAATGGATTTATAATGGCATATACTCGGTTTAACTATAATACAATGAGTTTAGAATCTAACTTAACGATCAAACTCTGAATTCCAAATGAAATGGATTCCGACAATAATTCAATAACTGCACTATATTCGGCAATATTGTTCGTCGTTTGATCGAGACTTACCCCATGCATCGATATTAACTCGTCAGTGGGTGAGTAAATAACCCAAGTTGTAGAAGAGATGTTCTATGTACTACGACAAGCACCATCGGCAAAACCAATATACATTTGAAAGGATGTCGACATCTACGATATCAAAAATATCTAGATAAGCGGGAATAATAGTAAGAGCACACTTACGCTAGGCACATGTTTCTAATCTATAGCACACCAACTAAAAAGTAACTAATATACAAAGAAGATCTCCACACAAATTCAAGCGTAATATCTCTTCAGATAAAGTCCATTTGTGGGTTTACCCAAAGAGACTCTGTCAAAATCAATCAATTCATAGGCCCCTTTTGCAAGTTATCGCTCGACAATGTAAGGACCATGCCACATGGGTTCAAATTTCCCAGCCCCTAGTTTATTGTTGGCTTGATCATAAATGAAAACTAGGTCTCCTTTTGAAAAATTATGAGGGCTAACACTTCTATCATATTGAGCTTTCATTCTTTTCGCATGAGCCTCGGTAGCTAATGCAGCGGTGCACCGATTCTCATCTAATTGACCCAAGTATAAAAAACTTTTCTCCTCTTCAGAAGTGTCTAGTAGTAACTCTATGGCTAGGTGGAGTGATAGTATCTCGCATTCAATGGGTAATACTACTTCTAAACCATAGACCAGTTGAAAAGGGGTAAAACTTGTCGATGTTTTTACTGCGGTTCAATATGCCCAAAGTGCTGAAAAGAGCATGGTATGCCAATTTGACTTATGAATTCCAATGATTGGTTTGATCATGGTGACTAAAACTTTATTAATCGCTTCAACTAAACCATTGGCTTGTGGATAATATGGTGTAGAATAGTCATGGTGCAAGCCAAGTTGGTCCGTTAACTTGGTCATCATGATATTTTGAAAATGGCTCCCGTGATCAGTAATTATCACTTGGGGTACACCAAAATGAGTAATCACATGATTGAATATGAAATTAGTTGCAGTTTTTCCATATACCCCAAATGTACATATCGCCTCGGCCCATTTGGTAAAATAGTCTACTGCTAGAATAATATACCCATGCCCCTCAACTGAGTGAGGGTTAAATGTAATGAAATCAATGCCCCATTTTGCAAAAGGACCGACAGAAATTATGGGGTGAAGAGGAGCAGGTGGTGCACGCATTTTTCGATCTAAGATTTGACAATTATGACATTTTCAGACCGCATAAATACAATCTTTAAACATGGATGGCAATAAATAACCTGTGCACAATATCTTTTGGGCTGTGGCGTACCCAGACATATGACCGCCACATGCTCCAGAGTGACAGTCATTTAAAACATTTTCGACTGCATCATGAGTTAGACAACGTCGAAAAACCGAGTCTGCACCATGACGGTAGAGTGTGTTGCCAACAATGTGATATTGTTGAGACTGGAAATGAATTTTTCGTCGTTGTGACCATGAAAGTTCAAGCCGAAAATATTGGGTTTGAAGATATACAATAATATCTCCATACCATGGATCAATGGTACTAATAAGAAACAAGGATTCATCCATGATTGGTTGTTCCGCAACAGTTTCTGTATCAGTATATGGGAAATCACACATAAGTTCAACAAATATCAATGATTTCTTAGATTTGGACTTTTCAAACTCCAAATCAAACTCCTACAGGATAACAATCCATTTAGAGTATTTTCCCCCTAGCAATTGTTTGGTCAAGATGTACATCATAGGGTTACAATCAGAGATCACTGTCGTTTTGCATAAAAGTATGTAGTGACAAAAATGTTGGACAACTTGAACAGTTGCCAAGGCCAATTTCTCCACATGTGAGTATTTGATCTCAGTCGGATGAAAATTTCAACTAAGATAGTAAATCACATGTTCACTATGGAATTCATCTTCCTAAACTAAAACCATCCCTATCATGGAATCAGAAGAGGAGAGGTACAAAACTTAATCTTGGCTGTAGTTAGGAGGATGCAGTAATATACATGGGTCAATGCATTTTTCAAAGCATCAAAAGATCTATCAATGACCTCGTCCCAAAAGAAAGGAATGTTCTATTTCAACAACCTAGTGAAACCTTTTTTTAACTCAGTGTAGTTAGGAATAAATTGACATAAAATGTTTGCTTTCCCTTGCAAACTTTGGATTTGGCAAAGAGTAGAACTAGGAGGTAAATTTATGGTTGCCTCAACCTTCAATGGGTCGACACGAATGCTTGCCTTTGAGACAATAAATCCCAATAATCGTCTGGATTCTACACAAAAAACACACTTGTGAGGATTCAAACAAATCTTATAGTGCCTACAACGTATAAAGATGGCTCGTAAATGAGTAATATGATCTTATTTGCATGAAGAATGAGCAGGAAAATAATTGAGGTGGGGCTGCACAATATTCTTAATGTCGTGAAATGCATAATACATGGCCCTTTGAAAAGTGGCACCAGTGTTCTTAAGGCCAAAAGGTAATTTGCGATAAGCAAAAGTTCCCCATGGACAAATGAAAGTTGTTTTAGGTTGATCTACAGGGAGTATGTTTATTTGATTGTAGCCGGAAAATCCATCCATGAACGAGAACATTTCACTTATGGCACAATCGTCGTTAATTTCATCGATGTAAGGGGTTGGATAATTGTCTTTAGGACTGTTAGTCATCAGTATTTTTTACTTATTGGTGATGACTAGTTATAACAGTCAAGTTTTCTAGCAGTTGATCTAAAAATTTGTCAAATTTTCCAACTGGAAAATACCCACAAATTTTTTTTCCCTCTTACCTTTCAGTCCGCCCATGACGAGATGAAACCTCATTATCAAGCCCCATCTAGCCTCAGCCACACTATTTTTCCCATCAACTCCAAAGAAACAATCCAAATCTGTCCGAAAAAGTTTCCCCTAAGTTAGGTAGTGGCGCTTTAGGCATTCCTCCCTTGGAAAACCACTCTAAAGCCAAAGAACCTCTACCTGCTATAGACTAGTCATAATAGACCATTCCCATTATGCAAACAAAGTTGGTTACAACCCTAGGTCGTGCCACTAATAAACCCTCAAGTATCAGCTATACATGTACCATGGGTCAAACTGATTTTAGGTGGTTTACAGTGTTTTCATGAATCTTTCAAGAACAGAAGTAGGCCAACATTCCCAGGTGATAGTTTTTGTTTCCACATGAGAAGATAGTTGCTTCTAAATGTGATTTTGAGCCTGGGATGCAGCTACAGAGCAGATATTTTTTCATTAAGCTCTTGTGATCACATTCAAAGCATGAAAGGACAGTGAAAGGAAAAATAACACTATCAAAAGGCTGATGATATGACATGAATGAAAAACCTCCTTCATCTATAATTAGAGGGTTTGAAGACTAATATCACCTCCTTCATCTACAAGCAGAGGGCCAATGGATAAAGTTTGATGTTAAAAATCTGCACTGACTTAAGGACATTTTTTGGGTACAGTGAGACAGCAACTAAAGGTTTCTGAATAAAAATGATGTCTAAGGCAGAGGAAAAGCAATGGTGCTTTTCAAAGATTGTTTGCATAAGCTCCATTGTTATTAAGTTACAATATGAAGCTAATGAGTTGATCATCAGTGGAGAAATGTTATTGAGCAGATGGCCAAAGGAATCCAATAGTCTTAGCCTCTAACTAACTTCTGCCAACATATGTAAGGGAAACCACTATCACTAGGTTCATCAAACATTCTTCTTTTGATTGAGACAGACGTTGAAAGGAAATCAGGCATTTTGTCAAAATAGGCCTCCTTTATCTATAAGTAGAGAGCCAGAGCAGTGATTGATTTTAGGGTTTGACTGATTAAGAGACAAATGGTAAGAGCAGCAGAAGATAGTTGAAAGCTTCTGAACAAGGCAATCATGTCAAAAAAAAAGGAAAAGCATGAGTGCTATAAAATATCGAAGAAGCTGACTTATCTCCTATTATAGATTCTCTTTCAAAGACATTCTGAAGCTAAGAAATGAACAAACCTGGCTGAGGGGTATAAATTCCTTAAATGTTACAAAAACTATCTCCTTGATGAACATGCTTAACATTTAGTCTTTATTCCTTTAAAAAAAAATAGAGTTGATAAGTGGTTGAGAGATGGGTCATGACACAGGCCTAAGAGTGATGATTTATTTTCAAATGGTACTGTCCTTCCTATTCATAAAGAATTTTCTTTCAAAATTACTCATCATAGAGGACAAAAGGCGATTTGAGTTTAGTTTTCCCAAAAATGCATTGCAACTGAACACACAAGCTCACAAATATGTGAAAAGGATTATGGCATGAGTTTCACGATCCTGGAACAAAATTCAAAGCCAATAATGCAGGCCACTATTACAAATGAAGGCATTCTCCTTATAAAAATAGGTCAAAGGTACCTTGCTGTTGCAGTTTGAGTAGAGAAGAATTTTTCAGAAGAAGTGCCCTCTTAATGGACAGATGACAGTGAAGCCCAGGTTTCTTGTAGACCTCCTCCACAGAATAACAAAGGGGCCAACTTCGCTTATTCACTTTTCAACTCTAGTACATCATCCCCTATTTTATTTTTACCCACAGTAAAAAAGAAACTCCAACAGCACCTACCATCTCATTTAGTTTTCACAATGATCATGACCATATCTAAAGCATCAGGAGAAGACATGGTCAATGTAGGTTTCAAAGGGTTGAAGCTATCTCCCTCATAGTGTCAAAGAAAACCTCACATAACACAAGGTCTCTCTCCAGGATTCCTTTTTCAATAAGAAAAAACAAATAGGTGATGATGATATTTAAAGGTTTTTCTCTTTCTATTCATAAAGAATTTTTCCAACTGATCAAAAAGTGATAGCAGATCAGCAATACAAATAGAAGAGGTGGAAAGGGATATTGAAATTTGCAGCTAAGCTTCTTCCCCAGTAAAAATGAAGTTGCTCTGTAAAGGCACCTCTACATTCCTTCATGTGGCTCAGAGCATAATCTTCCTTCCATAGTGCATACATCAAAATGAAAAACATTTCTCATTCCTTAAATGAGAAACAATGAAAGTTTTAAGTTCTTGAGGAAGTTTGTTTTACTTCAAAAAAGGGGTCAGGCTTATAAAGGAAGTGGTCATTACCACTATGACATTCACCTAAACAAAAGAGCCTTAAGTTATGTTTTAGGGGACAAAAGCTTCATTTATGTTTTAAAACCAAAGGCATTTTCAAAGTTTTCAAAAATCCTCACCAAACAAGTGTGAAAGGGTACTTCGTTTTTTACGTTCAAAAGAGAATAAGAGGACCATTTCCAAGATCTATTTTGCATTTCCAAATAACAAACAACTCTTATTAGCTATTCACCGGACCAAAGAGGAAGTTTTCAAGCAAGTTCACTGAAATTTCAAGGGTTTTTGACTGTGTGGCATGCCTGTAGAGTTGCGCGGCATGTTCAGGCAAAATTTTTACATAGGATTGCACTGTTACGTGGCGCGCCTGTAGCGGCGGGCAGCGCACCTGTGAGCGTTGGTCACGACCACTCGACAGTGACCCGACAACACTTATTCGCATGGATTTTTCCCTTATCAACATGCCGCGCACATGTTAATGGTCCAAACGCCTTCCAACAAGTCTTGAAGTTGATCAAACCCCTCAAGCAAAGCCTACCATCGAAATCTTCAAGGTATTTATGTGCCTCCTTGGTATATTCAATACTGTTAAGTGGTGGAAAAATGGATGAAACTCATGGTGTAAATCACAGTGTTGATTTTTTTAAGGAGGGATGTGTTTTATGTTTGAAACTCGAAATTGTTGTGTTTTTGTTTTCCCAAGGTGAACATAGTAACAAGGATGGGTTTTTATTGATGTAAAAAGCCCAATAAACTACCCTCAAAACAATGATAAAAGATGGAGGCACTGTTTAAAGGCAGAAACACAGTATTTGAACAAATGAAACAGTGGGCCTATTTTCAACAACGGTAATCATACATATATTACTTTGTCACTGTCAAAGGTCATCTCTGTGTGGTGAAGAGCAAATCAAGGCTGCCAATTTGTTCATAAAACAAACTTTAGTGTGTAAAGTTGTCATTGTCATTTGGAGGTGTTTGTCAAAATCTGCGTGAGAAAATAGTGAAGACAAGGAGGGTGTTTTGATTGGGAGGAGTTTTTTTTTGCCTTTGTCTAAAATACAACGCTGTCATGTTGTCACCAAAACACCAAGAGCCATTTGACCTTACCCAAACACAATGACCTTTTGACTATCTATACATTTTAGTTGATTGTGTGCTTGTTTTTTTAAATTTTTTATTGATTGGCATACAAAGGGAAAGAGCAGTGTTCTGAGAGGAGCAGAGACCTAATATCAAAGAAACATTTTACACAGCTTTGAGGAAAATTTACCTTGATCAAACCATGATTGAAAAAGAAGGCAGAGTTTTGTTTGAGAAAACATTCTTGAAATCCTTTTTGAGGCAGTTTGGTTTTGCAGAGAGCATCCATAACAAGATGCCTCCCAGGCAGGATAGTAGGAGTGGATTGCATAAGAGATATGAACCTATTTCCACTGAAGAAGTCAATGCACACCCATCAGTCTTGTTCAATTTACATGAGGTTGGGTGTTTAGATTTTTGCCAAAGGGTGCAAGAGGTGAAGAGTTTCTCTCCTTTAACACATATTTGGGCTTTGATGTTTCGAGACAAGCATTTCCATTTGGCAAGCCTTGACTTCAAGTTCTCCCCAAGATCCATCTCCAAGGCCACTAAAATTCCCTATATTGGTGAGAAATAGTTTAAACAAAGCCATTTGGACTCAGATGATTACAATCCCTTTCTAAAGCCTGAGCACAGAGAATCATGTCCTTCTATTTTCCCTTTCTCATATCTTTTAGCCAGCTACACCCCTCTCATGAAGATTATCATGAATTACTTCAATTGTGAGGGAACATTCTCCCGAATCTATGCCTATCACATTCGACTGCTCATGCATTTCACAAGGACCGAGCTACTAAATCTTCCTTTCTTCTTGCACAAAAGCATTGAGAAAATGGCTTCCACTATTTAGAAGAAGCCTCCTTCACAGAAAATAGCCTATCTCTTCCATCACTCTCTCATCAAAATCATCATTCTTCATCAACTTGAAAAGAGAGAGGTATCTTGGGATGTTTTCATCACTCATCTGGATTTCTCCACTGTCCCTCCAGTCCATACATCCCCTACACCTCCTACTCATCATCCCTCGCCTTCTTCTAGCAGACCTATTCCTAAAAAGCTCAAGTTTACTACAGAACAAACAAAGGAACATGAAGAAGGAGAAGAAAGTGACTAGCAAGAGGAAGAAGGACATGAGTAGAAAGAAGAAAGTCCTGAATAGTAGCATGAAAGTGATGATGAAAAGTAGCAAGGGGAGGAGGAAGAAAGTGCTGAACAACAGCATGACAGTAATGAAGAACAACAGACTCATGATGAGGGTGAAAATCAGACTCATGATGAGGGTGAACAACAGCCTTATGATGACACACAACAACATCACAGTGATGACAAACAGCAGCAAGGGGGTGAGGAAAAGAAACACAGTGAGGGTGAGACAGAGCAGTAGCATGAAGATGATGAACAAGGACAGGAAAGTGATGAACAGGGGCAGTCGAAATATGACACATAACAGCTACATCATGATGAACAGGGGTAGCCAAAAGAGACTGAACAGGGGCAGCATGATAGTACTGAATAGGAGCAGCATGAAAGTGATGAGCAAGGGCAGCCAAAAGATGATACACAACAGCCCCCTCAAGAACAGCATCCTCCTCAAGAAGAACAATAAACTCAAAAAGAAGAGAAGCTAGGTGACAAAGGTAAAGGGGCCATGCCCTCTTTTCCTAAAAAGGCCAAGCCCCAGATAGAAAATAAAAGAGTGCCTAGAGTTGTCACTCCAAATGTGACAAGGGCCCTCCAAAGTAAAGGGAAATTGCAAAAGAAGCCCATGATTGATTTGCCTAGGAGGAAGAGCACTAGAATAGCCACCCAAAGCAAAGGGAAGGGTAAGGAAGAAGGCAGTCATGAACAAGAGAGTGCATTTGACATCATCCAAATCCAAAGCGATGATAGTGATAATGAGACCCGGATTCTAGAAAGCCTCTTGATCCATAGAGAAAGCCAAATTGATGCATTGAAGGATGATCTTCATTTAGCTAGGAATTTCAATCAATTTCTGCAAATCCAAAATAGGCAAATGAGTGTCCATATGGCTATTTATGAGACACGAGAAACCAAGTATAAGAAGGAGGCCTCCAAATCCAAAGCGAGGTTGGAAGAACTCATGGGCGAGTTCGATGAAAGTGAAGGCAAAGATCAGCCTAGGCGAAAGAGGCCAAGAACCATGGGGCTTAAAAAGGCCCTTGAGAAGCAAAAAGAAGAGGAAAAGGCCCTTCTCCAACATACCCCTCTCACTGCATTGCTCGAAAAAGAGATAGAGAACAATAAGGAGGCATGGCTTGAGAGAATCAATAACCACTTGGAGAAGAAATTGGAGAAGGCAAAGAAGGATTTATACCTTCAAAGGAGAATGACGGGGCATTATAAAAAGTTAAATCAGTTTGCTTGACGCAAGTTGAAGGCCGCTCAAGAAAAGCTCAAGGAGGCTAAAGGGAAGCGCTCGACATAGAAAGTGAGGAAAGACACATCATTAATTTAGATTTTCGCCTCTGCTTCACAACATGTTGCTGAGAACCCTTGAGGGTCATGCTCACCAATTTTGGGAAAATTTCGACATATTTTGGTTTTTGTCATTTTTGGGGTTTTGGCCAAAACTCACGGGCTTTGCCATTTCAGTTTGGGGGATCATCAAAAGATTATAATGGTAGCATTGGATGTCATAATTTCAGGATCCCATATTCAGCGATTTTCAAGACATTTGAAGATCATTTTCTCCCCTGAAATGGCGAAAAATGTTCGCTTTTTCTACACTCTGCCTAGTCTATCAGCAAACCTTATTTTTTGGTTTTTTACACATGGGCCTATTTTTGGACGACTTCGAGGCATTAAATTGGGAAAATTATAGTTTCTCCAGAAATTAGACACTCAGATCTTTCCAACGAGCTATCATGGGCCTCGTTTCGACATCGGGAAGGCTACCAAAAGTTTCCGACAAGTCAAGGGACCTTTTGCTAATGTATTTTTTGAGTATTTTTGTAAAAATTGAACCTTTAAAAACTGTTTTTTCCTCATGTGCGTTTAGCTATTTTTTCACATGAGAATTTATGAAAAGTCAATTTATTTCCCTCTTTTAGCATTTTTTATATATTTTATGAGATATTTTGTGCCTTGGGCTTTTCAAAGCCTCAAGGACAAGATTAGATATTTTGGATAGGCCAATGAGATTGCAAATTGAACTAAGAGGTTTTCCTCACTTGGGCCTATATATTCCAAAGGCTTTCATTGTAAACAAGGCTGAACTTGATGATAGAAGCAATATATGGTCATATAATCTTTGGAAGAAATACTTGTCTCATGCTTTTGGATAGTCTCTTGGATGGTTTTGGATGATGAAAGAGGATTGTTGTTGGATCCCATGACTTGGTAGAATGGTATAGTGTCTCTCTCTTTGTTTTGTTTCCTAGTTTTCATTCATAAATCCATGTTTCTTTCTTGCTATAGAATAGTAGAGAACAAATTTGAGACATGCCCTTGGAGGCACCTCAAATTTCTTGTTTCTTCATAGCTTCCATGTTTTCTTCATTCTTATTCACATTAAAGAATTCTTGATTGCTCTTTAATAACTTAAGGATTTTGATACTTGTTTCATTCATGGTTTTATGCATGCTAAGTATGATTTACAGTATGCCCTACTTACTCATGGCTAGCCATAGCTCCATCCATGAAATTTCTCCTTGACTGATTAGATTGTCATTTGTTGATCCAAGGAGGTCTTGTTCTGATCTTGCCCTTTGCCTAAGACTATGTAATCTTGTTTTCAAAGTGCCCAATAACTTGAAGTATTGTGTTTAGGAGTTCCAGCATAGTGATTTGTGTTGTTTTTCTATCTTAAGTGTATTTCCCCAAAGTCTGATAGTCATTTCCCAAAGTTAGAGAGTTATATATCTCTATGCATGGCTTGAGTGTTTATTTCTATGTATTGATTAGCTTATAGTTACATTTCTCATGATTAATGGTTGGCCATACCATGTTTATGTCAGCTATTAAACTAGTTATGCTTGAAATCCTTTGTTGTTCCCAAAATTGATGTCCATTTTACTCCATTTTTCCCAAAGATCCTTTCTACCTCGAATCAAATCAGCCCTTCAACAGCCTTGTATCACCATCTGATAGCTTTCTTGACATTTTCAACCCCATAGCCCAGTTGATCTGACATATTTTTACCTATCTTATATCATTGATCAGTTTCATCCCTCACAACCTAAAAACCAAAACAAAAAAACCTACTTCATAACTAGCCTAAAATTAGAACAAAGTAAGAAAAAAGACAGATATCCCTTACACATAATAGAGAGAGCCCTCTCTAAGTCCAGGAAGGCTAGGTCCTTGGGCTCCAAAGATTCGTTTGATGTTACACTGTCATTTGGCTTGCCAATCAGCAAAATCACGGGACCCTAACAAGGACAAGATCAATTTATATCCCTATAATCGATACATACTCTTATTGTTCCTTGTTTTTTATTGACAGGAACAATATTATATACCCAGTCTATTAATGGGATCAGATAAATAAAACCTGCATGAAGTAATTTCTCAACTTCTGCTTTGATAACGGCAGCTTTTCTCGGATGAATCTGACATAATTTTTTTCTGATGGGTTTGGCATCTGGGTATGTCTTAATTTCATGTACAACAATCGATGGATCAATTCCTGGCATTTCTTCATATTGCCAGGCAAAGATGTCGCGAAATTCCTGAAACAGGGCTTTATATTCTTGAATTTCTTCAGGCGTACAAGAAGCACCTATGTGATTGTTTTCAACAATTCCAGGTTTTACTGAAATGTCAAGAGGAACCCTCGTAGAAATATTTTCTAAATTCAATTAAGAATTGGAATGTGAGAGAGGGTTTTGAGGTTCTTTGACATAATCAGTGGTAAAAATGAAGGAAAAATCATTCTCAAAATGATCAAGATCAGGTAAAAATGAAGACCTATTGTGTAGATCTTCCCATGGTAATTCATCTATCGACAAGAATTCACAAATGTGTTCATCAGTATGGAAAAATTGTTGAGCAGGATCTGGAATTGGTGTCGAAGCTAAACTCGATACTGAAAATGACTCCTGATTGATCACATTCACTGGATCAGATTTTGTTGAAGGGGTATTAGAAAATGACTATACTTTCTTATATGCTAGCTCAAAAGAACTCAAATGCATTAGGCCCTCGAAAGAATCCAATTCTGATTCTGAAGGTACTATCCAAGGATCATCATAGGAAATAGTACTTGATGTAATCATA